>JAUBNQ010000026.1:10786767-10814211 GCA_032353495.1 Ctenopoma kingsleyae | reverse complement strand
TGCAAGTTCCCATCATATATTCTGCTGAATTACTCAGCATCAGCTTGGTCCCTGTAGGACAAATAAAACTACTATAAATCATTTATCAGTTATTTTTGAGAAAGGATTTATTTTTGCTTTAGTGAATTTTAATCAAAACTGTATCATCTTAATTTGAGTTTGGTTTGTGCATTTTTTTTTTTTTTTAAATTTAAATAAAGATACTGTTTAAACCTGAAAACGCAAGAACTCTGCAGTGAAAGTCTGAAAGTTAATAAACCGATTATGTTTGGGGAGAAAAAAACAAATATATTAGACGTCGTTCTTGCGACATTTTCAGAAACCAGAGACTTTAATAACCACCTGAACGAACAAATATTTCGCCCACCCCACAAAATAGGATTTTTAAACCTGCTGCAAATCTCGGCGGTTAATTAACTTTAAGGGAAACTGATGGTTCACTGTGTCACCTGAATGTCCTCTCACACATGAGAGACACAGACTGGGACTGTCCTGCCCTCAGTGTGCAGCACAGAGCGCCTACGGGCACCCGGGAGGATTATGCGTCTTGACAATGGTGAGATTTGATCAGGCAGACAAACAAAACATTATTGTTCTCACCTGAAATGTCACAGACGACACAGCAGTATCAATGCTGGAGCTGTTTGGAGACGACTCTGCAGAATTTAGACTTACCTCCGGCTCATTACTCCAATAAACACCTGTTGCAAAATCGTGAGTAACTTTTATCGCAGTATGTTACATTACATTGAGGAATTGTATATAAAAATAAAAACTTGAACGAGCTACTCTGACTTGTAAATAGTAGAATTTATGAGTGAATCCTCGGTGCGCGTCTTGGAGGACACCTGGAGAACTTCGTTGCAGTACTTCATGTTAACCAGAAGATGGCGATTAACCACCACCGGTTCAGACAGAAGCGTCAGCAAAGTGTCCCTTTCTGTTTCCTGTTAAATGTTAACATTTTTAATATGTCTTAACACATGCAGCTAATTCAACTACAGTTTCTTCTGGGCTGTTTAGTCATTTACAGTTCGATGTATTTTACAGCCACTGCACACCCGTGATATGAACACACAGGTGTTTTCAGTTACCTGTCTGATCATATTAGTTTGTGGAGGACTGCAAACTGTGACTGACTGACATCTATCTCACTTTCTTCATAGTTCAGTTGTACCTTTTATGGCGTGACACCCCTTTATTTTATTATTTTTATTAATGCACTTTGGTGAACTCACCTAATCTAGTACAGTTCCACCCAGGTTTGACCTGAACAAACGTCTAATCAGCCATAATAACTAAAAATACCTGTGCAGGTGTGCACAGCTTTCAAACTGCAAATCATCCATCTCTAACTGTCAGATAAATGTGAGGTAATAAAATGTACAATATTTCAAACAAAAATGTAGAAGAATACAAGTGGATAGCAACATAAAATGTAGTACAGTGAAGTATGTCACAATGGTACATGTGGGCAGAACTTGCTGTATATTGAAAATATGCTACTTTCCAGTAGCCTCCTGTAAACAGGAGAAGCTCCGGCTGCATTTTTATAGCATGTGCACCAGGTAAAACCACAACACGATGATTCAAATCAATCAAAATCATCATAGAGTTTAACAATGTTTGTGCATTACACATAAATAAGAATGGATTATTCTTTTTAATGTAACATATAACTTAGAGCTACACAGAAGAGTCTTTCATACTGTGCAGTCTTTGGGTGTTTGATTCAATCTCCATTACTTCCTTCCCCTGCCATTAAGCACACAACCACATCATTACACATTAGCTTGTGTCGAGGTATTTTTAGACCTCCAGACAGAGGGTCAAATTCTTCTTTTAGTTTCCAGCCTTAAAGCAGTTTGACTCACCAAACATAAAACATTTCAGTCCATTTTTGACACTCGCTTCTTTGAAGTGAAACAGCTGAAGTCATTGTAAAGTGAGCTGAGTGAGACCTACACATTAGGAAAGCGGAACAGTACACAATTAAAGCAGCAGACACATGACATCAGCTCTGTGCCTGAGGTGTGGGGTGACCCTAGCTGACTCTGGTCTGTCTCTGGTCTCTGTCTGTCCAGACCACATGCAGCCCTGCAGGCTCCTTCAGTTAGATTAATTAGTGAAAGACATAACACTGTTCACTTAATGTGCTTTGACCAACAGCTATTGATGCCAAAGTGGCAATATTCATATATTTTGCACTGTGTACATACACTGGATGAAAATTCAGCATGCTTTAGCTCGAGTTTAGTTTATGTTTAATTTACATTTTCTCATGATTACAAAGTATTGCTTTTAATGGTTCAGGTTGTTATGAGACATCTGCACAGCTCACTGTGTGCTTGAAAATGACTTTTTGTTGCAGGTGTATGAAAGTGTTTATTGTATCACACTGTTTTTCAAAAGCTACTTCCTACTTTTTCTTGACAATTAAAAACTTAATAATAACCTTCTGAAAAAAATATTTAAGATCTAAACTCTTTTAGTATGTTGTTATGATTATTAGTTATACTTGTTGTCAGTGTTTTTGCTTGTATTGTCACCTTTGTGCATGAGTTATTCCTAACCAGCATGCTCATCTCCGTGTTCATTAACCTTATTTCCAGCTCATGTCAAGTTGGCTTGAGATTAATGAAAAGTTCTGGTTTGTTTCACCCTGCCAGGTTTGCATTCATTTCCATGCAGAAATTAGCTTTTCCTTGTCTCAGTTTCTTTGCACAAAAGCTGTTTACTCTGAGTTAACCATACGGTGAGACACATGAGAACTCTTTCTTCTCTCGGCGGTCTTGCAAGTTAATAAGTTACCTGAGGACAAAGAGCTGACAAGCCCACCATCACCACAAATAGAGTGATGGCCTTCCTACCTTCAGCCCAGGTCACTGGGGTTATCAGCGACAGGAGAACAATAGGAAGTGGTAAACCCAATCGCATTGCAATACTGTCACCTCCTGCATGCCTCCACACAGCTTTGCAGAGTGCTGTTGGAAAACAGAACTGTCTGTACATTACCCTCATCACAGTTGATGCACCCCGGCTCTGATGCTGCTGCCACTTTAGCTGGCATGTAACATAGCATAAAACATCTGTTTGACCTCTCATTTATTACAACTGCTCACTGCCCGAGGCTGATAGCTATCATGACATTGTGTGAATGTTTCTTCAAAACACCTGTGCACATGACTCACCAACAGACATTAAAAACTACTGGAAATGACAGCAAACGTTTTACTGGCAGAATTATGATCTGCAAATATTTCTGTCAAGAAGGTGCAAAATGTAAGTGAAAACAAACATCTGCACCCTTATATTCATTTCATATTTGACAGACATAATTCATAAATGTCAGACTGTATTTTTACTTATGTGCAAACAGCAACAGTGAAAATTAATTAACATTTACACACATATAGCACTTTACAAAGTACACTTTGCACATTACAAATATCAAGCACTCTGAAGCATGGTTGTTTTAAGCATGAGTGTTTCCATTCAAGTGGTTCGCCTTGCTTTTTAGGATATAGCATCCAAAATATAGGTCTGTTCCACAGAACGCAAAATAAAATAAAAATAATAAATATAACAATGAACAATAAAAATGATGCATTGTTAGTGATGAAACAACCCAACAGTGTACAAAATATTCAAAATCTATTCTTCAATCTTCACTTTAATTAGCTAAATTAAACTGTTTCCTAAATAATGCATCAACATAATGATCCAAAAAGCCTGCACATACAGTAGCAATGTACAATTTTCTGCACCATGATTACTTTCATTTAAAGCAGTTGCAATCAATATTTTTATGTCAATGTCGCTGACGTGACAATGTGAGAAAAATGTGAAGTGTTATATAAAACACTGTTTTTGTATTTGTATAGAATTTGTAGTAGAGCAACCTACTGTGACTAATCACCTAAATGTGCAGTTTTCTTTAGCTTTACTGAGCTTCAGAGTCAATATTAACAAACGTGTTTATATTTCCTTAGTTTAAAATGATTGAAATGTAATTTTTCCATTTAGCATTAAGAGAGATAAACATGAAGTAATGACCTCATAAGTGGCACCTCACCCTTGTAAAAGTGTTATCTTTAGATTTGGGCTGCAACATGATCATGAAGTCAGTTTCAGAGTGTCTCCTCCCTAGCAAAAGGAAAAGGCGTACCGCAAAGGTTACAACCTTGTCAAAACTAGTCTGTAAATCATAGCTGGGATACACAGCCCTGCAGTGCACACCCTCAGGCCTGGAGTCTGCGCACACCAAGTTTGACTCAAATGCCTGTCTGTGTGTGGTGCCCTTGCTGCCCCCAGGATCTGAGTCAGCTGGCTGGTGAGAGTGGGTGTTGTGCTGTAGAGGGCATGGGCCATCCCTTGAATAACCTCAGCCTGAGCCTCCGCGTAGCTCCATCACTGGGTAGGATGACTGAGGGAAGGCATAAGTCCCTCCTGCAATAAAAAAGGCAAGCAAAAAACAAGCAACCTGTTTGTTATTTAACAGCCACGTATTTCTTCCACCAGATCTGCAGCTTGTTTGCTTCCTGCTGATGTGGATCACCCACGGTGTTAAAACGACTCTCCTGTGAAACCACTCAATGCAGGTTATCAATGGCTGACAACAGAGCCTCAGCAGTGAAGTAAACTGTAGAGACTACCTCTGTGATTTGTTTAACCACAGCTGGTTGTTTGCGGCCAGACATTTGTTAATGATGCGTCTCTTCGAGGCTGAATGGCACATTCTAACGCTGACACTTCAGATGTTTTTAAACCTTTTGCCATTGAGGTTCACAAGCCTGTGGATCAAGTAGGACTGAAAGGCAGCTAAATTAACACAACCAGTCAGTCTTTGCTGGCCTTTGCCGCCCCAGAGTGTGGAAGAATTTGCATTGATTCTGCACCATTCACATTACAATACAGCAGGTCTCTGACAAGTGCGCCCATGCTTGTCTGGGTCTTGGGGAGTGCAGCTCTCCAAGGAAAGAGACTCTTCACTTGTATGATGCCAGAGGCCAAATGGAGAGCTTAGGTAACAAGAGCCGAGCTGAAGCTTATTTGCTTGGTAGTTGCCATAACAGAAAGGGTAATAAGTAGTATTGGCTGATGTGTTCCCTGCTTAATGAGGCCTAACAAAAGCAAATGGTTGCAGATCAGGTCTGAAAACATAAAGACATGCTTTCATGATGTTGGCAAGAACAGTAAAACCTCCAGTTAAACTTGGAAGTATTCATGCATTATACTGAGCCTAACAAGCCAGTGTTTGCCTTGCAGGTATTCCAGATAAACAGCCAAAGTAAACTACATGTTTTGTACTAGATATTGTAATTAGAAAAATTCAGTAAATATTTGATAACTACTAAAAATTGGAGTATGATATGATTTTTTTCCCACTTCACTGTGGTATGTAAGGTATGAAAGCTGTGCTGCAGTTAACACAAACATGATCTAATTGGATCAAGCCATTCATTAAATATTACATACAAGTTACAAGCTAAGAAAGTTACTTTTCTGTTTTGGAGACATGACAAGGAAGTCCTCCTGTTTCACACATTTAGTAGCTCATAACCTTAGTAGTGTCATCAGGGTCATTACAACCTTTTGGAGGAAAGGCTACAACCTGATGGCATGCATTCAAGCTGCAGTATTTACAATGTGAGATTCAATATTTTTTGAGCTTGCACAATGCTGGGGCACAACCAAAACTGTAGCTCAGTGTGGCTGGTCTACAGTGTGTGTGCTCATGTCACATATTACTAAACAACATGCTGCCTTTGGCCAATGTTGAATCTTAAGTTCTCACAAAGAACATGTATGTCTTTGTGTGAAATTAAGTACTTCACACCCAGGACAGTTTACTTTAATAAGGTTAAAATGTACAAAACATTCTATGAACTAGAGTTATAGGGCTTTCACCTGACATAAGTTATTTCCTTTAAAGCTTAGGAAGAAGCCAAAGGAAAGAAACACCTGCCAGATTCTGGCTGTGCTGCTGCTGTTCATTAATCTGCCTGAGTTCACTACCAATTTTCATCTAATGTTCTATGATTGTTAAACCACAGCAGAAAAAACGTTTTCTGCCTTAGCAGTCTTTATTGTGCAATTCTTACTACTATCAGATCCAGACAAATATACTGTATGTTACAAAATAAATCTTTTTTTTTTTTTTGCTCTGTGCAATTTCATAAAAGAACAAATTATCTTATTATGCTGTCAGCTGTATCATATGGTGTAATGTTTCACCAGCACAGTTATAATGTTGTGTATGCTATGTTTCTCAGAATAATTATGTTGGGCAAATTCACAAATGATCTCAAGGGGTCACAATGCATGTGTTCATGTGTGGGCACTTTTGGTTCTAGAATCTGGGATGATGAGTAGCTGAACGATAAAGGCCAACAAAGACTATATATTTCAGCTACTCTGTGTACTTCACAGTTTTAATCAAAGTACACAGAGCATGGCATGCTGTTTGAAACCCTACCCCCACTGTAGCCTGGGAAAATGCCAGCTTGTCTTGAGAACTTCCAAACAATCACTCCTTCTCCTTCTCTGCTCGTTCAGATCCCCCACTGTGTTGTAATATAACCTTAGAAGGGGGTACCAAGGCTGTGAGAGGTTAGTGCTGTCGGTGGGTACATTATAGTAGAAGCTGCTGGACTACCACACAATATTACTAAATACTAGCTGCCGTTTTGAGGTTGCTGAGGTGAACTGCTCATTTTTTGCAGGTGGGGAGCCGGGTGGGACTCAGGCTTTCACAGTGGGTTCCGGTTGATTAAAAGTGTTTCAGCACAGTGGTGACCGGTGGTACCCAACTGCTTGCCATGAGGAAACTAACAGCATCATATATTACAATGATCAGCTGGGACTGGGAGTGTTCCCACAACAATCAGAACATGAGAAGGAGAGCATGTGGAGACTGAGATTTAAAGGGGTGAGGTCTTTTTTAATATCATCTCAGTGAAAGGATAGGGTTCGTATCTGTCAGCTTTTAGTAGGTTTGTGAATAAAAGCCGGGATGCTGAAAATTCACAGTTTAAATAAATGCTTTTAAACATTTACATGCTTTTCCATCACTAGATTGTAACTAAATATAGTTGATATAGTTGAGTCAGTGTCTGGAAGGATGTGTGAATATGCTGTGTTGAGATGTGTTTTCAGGAGGGAACCTTTTTTGTGGCAGATTTTATTTGAGGCAGAGACAAATCCTTTGTTTGTAGGGTAACGTCAGCAACTGTGCTGTGCTACCTTATGAATATAGATGGGCAGGATGATGAATAACATAATACCATAAATATAACTAACAATAGAATTGAATAGTGCTCAAAGTGAGGAACCAGTGTTTTCTTACATAACTCCAGACAGTTTCTGATCTGATGTCCATTTTGGCAGGATAAAAAACTTAGTTTTACAAACTGTATGACCCTACTGGTTACAGTTTAGTTAAAAAAACTACTTGGATAAGACTAAGAAACATTTGATTGTGCTTTGTGGTCATAGTTAAAATAAGCCAGTGATTAGCGATATGAAAACTGATGAAAACAATATCCAACTTAAAGGAAACAGAATTAAAATCAATGATTTAGACTTGGCTAGTCAAGACAATTTAATCCCTAAAAGCTGAATGAAAAAAGAGGAGCAAGAGGCGGCTTCTTATTAGAGCTGGAAAAACAAGTCCTCACATCCTTAGTGCTCATTGTAATGAAATGATGTAAAGCAATCAATTTACACTACCCCACCTTATAGCTGACGAGAAGGACGGCGCTCTTATTTACTTGACCCTGACTGAACTCGGCTGCATTGTGCATGAATTTAAACCCAGCTGGTTTGAACAGCGTCACTGACACAGACCGGACAGGACAGTCTGACTGGTTCTATTGTCTGATTCAGCAGCAGAGCAGTTCTGCTCCTGTCCAGTAGGTTGTCCAGGTCTCCAGAGACTGAATAAACCTACTGACCTGGCTAGAATAAATGCTTTTATTCACAACACCCACAAATTCTGTGCACACATGCCTTTAGTCTACTAGTACAGATAAGTTCTCAAAACAAGAATTAATCACCTTTACCAGCAGAATGTCTGTGGGTGGTCATCACTCCAACTGAGGGATAGGAACATATTTATCTTTCCCTTTCTTGATCTGTTTTATCTGTCAAACAGTGCACTTTGTAGGTAAAATCAAACACATAAAAGTAATAAAAATAAAATCTACTCATGCCATAAAGCAATGAAAATGTTATTTGCTTGAGAATTGGGACGTTAAGCAAACCTCTTCATGGCACAGAAAAAAGTGCCAGTAATGTAATGTAATGTAAATTACCTGCTTTTGAAACCCATGTTGGTTATCTGGTGACAAATGAGAGAAATGTATCACCTTGCAGTTATGTGTGATATCACACACATTTATTGTTACCAGTATTACGGCCTGCTAAGTAATCCATTAGCAGCAATATAACACGAGATATAAGTGAGTAGATTACAACAGAGAAAAATGCAGGATGTGTCATGTACTTCAGTACATCTTGTAGCAAAAAGTTAAGCTTTTACAAAACACACTTTATAGTTTTCACTGAAAAGAGTCGCCTCGTTAGACCTTTATGTGCCTTTTCCTCAGTATTTCCATGTCCCCTCCCTGTCTGCCCACAGAGGAAGTGACTTTTTGCTGCAGCACAAAAGCCTGCCACCTAATAAAGTCAGGGGGAGATGGGCAAAAGAAAGCGGGGAGAAGCAGAAGAAGAAAGCAAAGACAAGGGTGTGAAAACACTCAGGGAGAACAGTTTTATGGCTCCATGTTAACTGAAGTGATTTGAAAAAGAATCCTATATTCCTGGAGGGCTGAAAGAGACAGGAGAAAACTGAAAGCAAAAGGAAGAGGGATGTGCCACTGTAAAACAGCTGCTCTTCGCTTTTACCCAGTAGATCTCTGAACAAAGACAGAAAGGTGAAATTTGCAAATGGAAAGGTCATTACATACAGTACACATGATGCTGACAAGCATATGACATCCTTATAGGAAGACATAAGGTCAATAGATATCCATATATTCAACCTGAACATACAGTGAGCCACATTATGCATCGTCTTTAACTTGTCATAAAGCGACTACAGAAGGGTCACTCAATAATTTGTACAGGATGCCAAATGCGAAAAAAAGCACTTAGAGCAATCATTTGGATGGCAGGCATACTTCAGCTAAACAGGTTTCTGTATCTCTGTCTTTGTCATTTTAAGGTCTCTCTTCAGCCCCACAGCTTAGCCATTTTTAAGCCTGGCCAGACCCTCTATCTCTGGGTTTTGTTCTCTGAGCCTCCTGCTGGAACCTGAGCCCTAAGACAAAGGCCTGTTTACACTAATGGCCCACTAGGCCTTTTGCCACAGAAACAAATAGCAGTGGGGGGAAGTCAATAGAATTTAACATTTTGACATTTTTCCTCCAGCTCTCAAAACCAATATTGACCCAGCTCCCCTGCATGGGTGTCTTTAGTCAGGGACCTTGGCATACAAATCAAGCCAATGCAGCCAGAACCACAGGCAGCCAGTCGAGGGGTGAGGCCAACAATAGCCTGCCCAGGATGGGGCTCTCCCACTGGGTAGGCAGAGTGGCCACTGTCCCTGTCTCAAGCTGGTCCACAGAGGCCTGATGTATGAAAGAACTCATGCTATCCTGCCCACTTTAATGATTCCATCTGAGAGGGCCAATTGTGTCTGTACTCCAGACCCTGCTGGTGAGTGAGGTGGACAAGTAGAAGGGACAGTGGGGGCGCTCACATGTGCAGAACAACCCCATAGCGGGCCAGTACTTCTCAAAGGCCAGATTACAATCAATTAGAGCCTAATGAGCGGGAAGCTGGACTTGTAACCTGTTGCAGCGGGGTAGTTGTTTAGAAAGCTCCCAGTTGGCAGACACATCAATAACCTCCGAAATAGCTCCAGACTGAAAGCAAGACGCAGCAGGAAGCGCCCGAATGCGTGGCTGTCTGTATCTGAGTCCCGCTTCTGTCCCTTTGCCCAATCCTACTATGTTGTACTAAGGCTGTAGAAAGGGGGAAAGGGAACAAGAACATACAGAAACACAGCATGTTACTTGAAAACATATTTTGTATTGTGCATTTTTTACTAGTCCTTCCGACATGATAATAAGGCTTATGGTAGCAGGTGGGTGACCCAGGAGCCCATGTGGAGAGAGCAAACAAAAACCATCACAGGCATTCATAAACATAGTAATCAACAGGTTGTATTCTCCTCTCTGGCATGTGTGTGTGAGCATGCTGGTTTCCTTGCAAATGTGCTGTGACTGTAAAAGAAGGATGTTGGCTTCGACCAGAGGGCCAGAGAGTGTGAGCATGTGTCATGGCTCAGCAGGAGAGCTTGTCCTCAGGCCGCTGTTACCTGTGGAGGCCTTCTTTCTATGGAGTGAGTTTTTTTACATGGCAGGTTGGCCCACAGCAGGGGAATAGGGGACGGTCATATATGAGAAGGTGAAACAGCAGGAGTAAAAGCGATATTCTGGCCTGAGGTGAAATCAGGAGGAGTTTGAGTGGTGGGGGCAAGTGAAAGCAGAGGACTAAAAACTGCTCTCCAACAGGCCTGGGCCCACATACCTCTGCTTTCAAGACATTCTTGAAGAAACTCTAAATAGGGAAATAGGAGTGATACAACATGATTTGTACAACAACCATTTTAATACCTTCTCCCTTGTGGTTTTCTGTTATTGTACAGGCTTAAAACTCTAAGCATACATGCAGCACAGTTGCTTTTCGAATTCGCTGAGGCTTTTCAAGAACAAAGGCTTTTTCTTGTAGCAAATTTTCAAACTTGTAATCCTCAGACCAAACCAACTCTGACTCACGATATCACATGCAGTCATTTTTTAGACACCAGCAGCTGCCACTAAAGGCTTTATATAACTTTAAGCTAACATATGTTGCAGTGCTCACACAAATCTGCAAACAGACTTTGATGTGAGTTCATAATGTACAAAAACATTTTATTGGTTTTGCTGATTACAGTGGCATTTTATTAGAAAATGCCTATATGTCTTGTTTTGGATAACATGGGCTAGCCACATGTTTGGTGTTTAACTTGGATGACTTTTTTGTGCAGAAAAATCATGGAAATGTGAAGATAATACTGACTGCCAGTTTTCTTTGACTATGTCTTTGCTAGATACTGTCCAGGTCAGCTGCTCTATGGCTGAACCTGAAGAAAGAAATGTAAAAAAGTCTGTTACACGGAAATACAACACTGTATTGAAGAACAATTAGTAATGGATGAAACTTGCAATAGCTGGACAGTTTTAATCTCCACAACTTTGACAGAACACTGGGTTCTTGTTTTTCTGAAGACATAAAAGTACATTAGTATTTTTCTTTCTTCTTCAGTGACCTAGAGCAGTTTGATTGTTATACTCAAGCTCTGCATGACACTGGACAGACCTTTTCTCTCCCTCTGTAGGCCAACAAACTACCCTCAATTCCCCTCAATATGGGTAAGTTTGCATGAACATATTTGCTCATTGTGATTGCCAGCTTTCTGTCAGTCCTTTCTGGGGAGAGAGTGAGCAAACAGGTCCCTCTCCCCTGTGGACCTGCTGTAAACCAAAGACTGAAAGACACAGAACAAAAGGAGGGGAAAAGAGCAGCCAGGAAGGTAAAGAAAAGTGGGGTAAACTGGGGTAAAGTCTGAAAGTGTCACAGTTGAAACAGGGAGAGTAAATAGGTTACGTTTGTTTCCACTGTAACGGATGGCACAGAGTAAAAAGAAACTCTACAGAAATACTGCAAACACAAACTCAAACCACAGTAAGGTCTTCAAATCTCTAGCCAAGAGATATTTTCTATATGGGAAAGCATAAATGAGCTGTCAAAATCACTATCATTATGGGTTATTTGGTAGCTCCTAAGCTTCCTCTCTGTTGAATCTCCTCAGTCATACAGAGTCGAAAAAGTCAAACTCCAGGCAGTATGTTGGATGAAGTCGAGGCCCACTGAGAGTGTTGCCCCCAGGGAATTGCTGGACAAAATGTGACTCTCCAACACCTGACACCTCACTGTGAATGATCCTCTAAAGAGTGCACATCCTCCTCATCCAGGCCAAATCAACTGGGCCATTTACACACTCAGCTCCGATATGATGTAATGTGTTTGTCTTCTCCTTATCTTTTTGAGAACTGACTTAATAAATTTTTTACTATTTTATGGAGAGAGGTAATAATTTCACTACAATTCCAAACTATTTTGGAGTTTGGATTTAAGGTCTATATTAGATTTAGAGCAGGACTTGCATTCAATAAAGCACACACTGCAGAAAAAGTGGGCTAACATTAGTCAGGTGGAAACTTAAGCAAGCTTAAACTTAATTTCCCATCTCAGAAAATGCATCATGAGAAAACACCTGTTTGTACAACACAAAACACACTGTGCCCAGGAAACAGCTGCCCATCTGTTGTTGTCTGGAGTTTTGGTTTATGGACAACAAGAACCTCATAATAAAACCACGTCCCCATGGATGACAATGGCCTAAGTAGGAGGCAGAATGAAGGGCATGCAGTGTTAAATGAAGTGCAATCTACGCTGGTTACTTGTTTTTATTGGGCAGTCAAGTGGATGACACCGCTTTGTTGGGAGCTGTAGTAAAGAGCAGGGAAGATCCTTTCACACTTAGGTGTCTATCCTGGTATCAGGTCCACTGATGGAAGAATCACAAATGCATACGCAAACACATACAGTACATGCATACATGTATACAGGCTGGTTTCACAGTAATACTTCAGTCCGACATACAGGCAGGGGTGTCTGGCAAGGTGCCGCGTTGACCAGTAAAATATCTTCAAGCAAATTATTGGTAGCATATTACAGTATTACAAGCATATTACTTTATAACCTGAATGCTATATATATTTACTGTTTACCTAACAAACAAAAAATATGAAAGATAAAAAATGTGACTTCCTGGACTGTGTTACGTCATCTCACTTGTACCTGTAACAACATGCCTAGATCAATGCAGTCACATGTGACGCTAAGAAAGAAAAATCTGTGCCAACTTTTTGTGCTAACGTATTCCACAAACTTCTTTATTTTTTGATTTGCCTATTTAATTTGGCAAAGAAACTGAGTAGGAATTGTAATTCTTCCGTGAGACCTAATCTACAAGGATAACAAACCCATTAACTGTTCAGACAGACTTTCTCAGCCCAACAGTCCTACACTGTATGTGTCACAGCCAAACCTGTGCAAGTAAAGGAAGGTCTGGCCTGTACCTGCTATTCAACTGCTTAACCTAATCCTACAAGAAAAACATTTGTTTACATTCAGTGGGCTCAAATCTGACATCGGAACAATGATTCTACGGCTGCATAATTTAGGTGGTGTCTTATGTTTGATGCTAAATAAACCACACGTACTGACTTGTGTTCCTCTGGACCTTTAGTCTCTGAACATATAAACAAACACAAGATGCAAAGACTAACTGCATGTTGTATCAGTAAGGCATTACTCTTTTCTGTACTGAGGGAGGCACTGTTGGATTTGTTGCATCATCTGGAGGCATTTCGGAGATTCAGCTGTGAGAAACAGCTGTCGAGGATAAGCTGACAAGGATAACCTTAAGTCATATTGTTTAAAAATAAAAAAAATTATAACAAACTCACTTTCATGACAAACCGATGAAACAATGTGAACATTTGACTTGTCTCAGCAGCCTTCACTACATTCACTACATCCTTCACTAAAGCAGTTTATAAAAATTAAACAAAAATACGGTTTGCTTTGAAAATCTAAGCTTTTAGACCTATTCAACCATAGATTAAATGTGTTTTCAGACAGAAATCTGGAATAAAAAATAACTCACAATGCTTATTTTTGCACACAATGAAGATTCTGATCCACTAATCCAGTGCCACAGGTGCACAAATACCTGTGTAAGCAGAGTTAATGCTGATAAAAGCCCCTGGAAGAAGAAAAAAGGAACAAGGAAAAGTTCCCACACTTTGACTGTTTTGTTTCTCTCTCTCTCTGTCCTTTCATTTTTTTTCAGTCCTGCCAAAATATAAAGCAGTGTGCCAGTCATGAATGAAAAAAATTATGGGGGAGGGCAAAAGAACAGACTAGAGAAAAGCCAACATTGACTCGTGTAACTCACCTGTTGGTGAGAGTTTTGTTTAGTGTTCATTCAGACAGCGGGTGGCTGGGCGGGCCCCTCCCTGAGGCAGCGCAGGTTCCCAGGTAGAGAGAGGAGCGATGGGAGGAGAGTTCCCACCATGCTCCCTAACCGTTCTCACCGCAGCTCATTGGTCGAATGTTGCCTCATCGCTGAAACACGACGCTCCTCAAGCAATGCAGGCAGGTGGATGAGGCTGCAGGGCACAAGGAGCTTGTAAGCGTGTGGGCAAAACGCGAGAACAAAGAGACGTGCGAGGAGGAAGAGGAGTGTGATGAGCAAGTTTCACTTAGCTTTGTCATACCTTCAGACTCTCAAAGTATGATACATTGTCTTGTGGGAGCTGTTTCTTCACCTTTGTCTTTGTGTTGAGCAGCTGCTTCACCAACCTGAAGCCAGGTGTACACAAACAATGGATATTTTGCCAATACATAGGCAAATAAGCCTCTTAAATCAAATGATGGTGGTTGCCACTCAACTTACAATCACTGTTGCAACAGTGAAGGAAGTTGGGAAAGAAATTATTGTCAGTTTTTTTCTGTTTTGATTGCTTATCCTCATTCAGCTGACATTGTTGACTGAAAATGTCATTTCTTAGATTTAAGTGTGACTACTTGCTGTCATGAAATCCACTTTTATAAATTTTGACTTTCCCTTTCTCATTCGCCATAGTTATTGTATAAATAACAGGAATCGATTGAAAGTGTATTGTGGAGACTCACAGAAATGACATTCAGAAGATTTCCTGTATTTTCCTTTAACTTTAGACATTTAAATATACAGTAGTAGTACAGATAAATTTTAATTTAAGACACATACAGATGAACCTTTTCACCCTGCATTTTTCTGCATGAAATGTAGAAAGACTGTGGAATTGACTGAAATTGGGGTTTTGTTTGTTTTTTTACCTTTTATAAAACCATGTGTCAGTAAGACGTGAGGTTCAACAAGTCAGTCATGCATTATCTCAGTTGAGGCTGTTTCTGAATGGAGAACAGGTAAACCAAGATATGAGTGAACTTGCTCTGCACCTGGGAACGTCATGAACTCCTGGGTAGCTTCCTGAAGTCAGCTCTTATCACAGGATATCACTTCAACAGTGCACAGTGACAGCTGACTTCCTGGTGTGGGTTTCGACAAGGCATGGTTCTCATGCTTGGTGCTGGCAAGTCCCCACCTGGAGGCATGTTTACTGTTACCTCACTCTGACTGACAAGGAACAATAAAAGGTGAGTGTGTAATCATTCATTGTCTGCTTTCCTCACCCAAGTTAAATAAAAGGATAGTTTTAGAACATTTCAAACTGTTGTGTGCAACTAGTGCAAAGCTTAGTTACCTAAGCTAATGAAACAAAGTGTAGTTCAGATTTGACTTTTTCTCTCTATATCTAACCAAGTTGTTGGGGTTAAAGTTGAACTAGTTAGTTCTATTATAACAAACAAATTCCTCAACATATTGTTGTTGTTGTGTCTTTTCTAGACAATCGACTCGTCACACTCAGTGGATCTGATGCACAGTCTACAAGGTGAACAGTTTTATTTTGGACACCTAACCTGACATGAAAACTCATGACCTTACGTACACGTGGCCTTATGAAATATATGTTTTGAATACAACCACCAAAACAGCTGTGAAACATTGAACTCCACAGTTTATGTTTCACAAGAGTTAAAGACTGAAATGCAGGTAGCTGTGTGTAGGTGTATGAATTAACAATTAAAGGTTTCAGTGTGTGTCTTTGTATCTGTCTGTGTGTGTATTAGGGCGGGTGCCTCTGGCTTCTGCCTCTGTCTGTTAATGTGTGTCAATCTGCAAGCGAGGGAATGAGCCCGGCTGTGTGCCTGCTGGAACTGCACGTGTGTGCATGTGTGTATACGTGTGTGTGTGTGTGTATGGCTGCTGACGGGACCTGTCACTATCAGGCCCACACATCTCTGGCACTGTCTGTGTTGACACTCTGCCCGAGGGGGAACGAGTCTGCAGAGGTTGAGGAGAGCAGCGGTTTCCCACGGCTGCTGCTCTCAGCCTCGGCCCTGCCTCTGCATTCCAGGGCTGCCAGCGCTCTGTAAATGTTTGGACAGCCTTGAACAAATAACACACCTTGAAAGGCATAAGCACAGGCACTCTTTCCCTCTCTGCAAGCCCATTCTCCACATCTGCCTCCTTAAGCTCATATCACTAACACCCCCAACGCAGTCAAACCACAAATCTTCCTTTCTCGCTGCCACCCGCCTGGCTGCTGCCAGTCTCAAACTTTCCCAGCGTCACTCTCATGCACAAATAAACACAGACCTGTGCTGAGTTATAATTGTACACTTGCATATACAAACATGTAGACACACACCTGTGTATACGTAAATACACACACATGCCTATTATTTCCATCTGCCCCAAACGTCTAAAGTAGTTTCTGGTTTATAGCCCCCATATTTATAATATTCATGGGATGAAACAATTCATGTGAAAATTGGTGCAATGTTTATTTTTCTTTCAGCCCATTCATATCCTGATCTGTGGGGGGTGGTATACCAGACACTACTGCTAGGAGTCACCAGAGTCAGACATTTTTAAGTCCTACATGTAATGGATTTAAAATACAAATTTATGTAAATTTGATCTGTATTAAAGAACCAGTTCCAAAATGCAGATAGGGTAAAACACTGACTGAAGTGTCCAGATGTTGCAGGCTCTCTGTCCACAAACAGACACAAACAAACAAACATTTAGCATTGTTCATAGGAGGGAACCATTCGAAAGATTAAAGCCATCCAATTTGAATATGAATGTGAATTATATGCATACTTGGCAATTCTTCAATTGACAGTATATCCAATGCTAAAGTTTTGTGCCAATGTGGGAATAAAGTGACATAGGGGAAGTTTTTTTGTTTGTTTTACATCACTACTACAATCTTTCATTGACCTTATCTATGTGTTATACCTGTTAAACAGGTAAAACAACAATGTTTGTCATGTTATGACATTTTTCAGTTGTTGTCATGCTAACATTTGATGTAATGTGTATCCTCAGATTCAGAAAAGGTACACTGCAGCAGAAAAACTGACACCTCAGCTCAGTCCAAAAAGAATTCTATCTAGAGTTTCCACTGATTGGTCCCATAAAATAAAAAAGTGCAACATGCAGATGTTTTGATCGATCCATCCACCCCCAACTAGTGTTTACACTGCCTCCTAACCACACGATGACTTCCTGCCAAAGAAGGGTTGTGAACATGATGATAAATGATAAAAAAAAAACTATCATAAAACATACATACATAACATACAACAAAAATGTTCTGTTTCTCCCAAAAGTCTTCATATTATGCACTGGTGATTAAGACATTAAAGTTACTGTGAATCAAAACATCCACTCCATTAGGATAAATGTCTGTAGTTCTGCAAAGTGTAGCCAGTTGTCAGCAAAGCCTTTGTTATACAGTACATGGCAGGGTAATGGCAAGGCTGACCCAGTATGAATTTCCACACCACCACCCACGCGTGCACCGTGATGTCTACCAGCAGCTGTGGAATCTAAAGTTTCTTGTTCATAGTAAATCTCGTGAAACATAACGCAGGGTAACTTCCACTTCACTCCTCTGGCAACAGCCACTCAAACGTGGCACTGTTTTCATTGCAGAGAGGCCTCAGGGTACATATTTCTGTAATTCGGCTTTTATGCTCAGCAGTTTTGCAGCTGTGATGACATTTGGGTGTCGCCCCCCTGTTTCTCACGGTCTTACTGCCAACGCTGGTCCGGCTGCTGGTCGTCAGCCAAGACCGAGGTCTGTGTGTCAGCCCACACTTCTTCTGTACACATGCACACTGAAGGAAGGTGCTTTTGGAAAAAAAAAATTCCTGGCAATGGAGTCAAACCTCCGCTGAAGTGGTTGAATGCATGCACAGGCTTTCTTTGTTTTGTGCTTTGTAGGTGCCTCAGGTAATTTTTTTTCTTTAATAGACATATAATTGATGATGTTTTAATCTTTGACATCTGTCAAATGTAAACATATTGAAATGTGCACTCTGCTGTGTTTTTCATTTACATACACTATCAAAATATTGTGTTAATTGAGTTGACTGACTATATATGACATGATTTGACCAAGGAAACATTAATTGATGCCAGATCGCGGTGAGATGGCTTTGCCAAATTAACAAGACTGCAAGATGTGGACTATGTTGCACCACAAATAATCACCTTTCTGTTTTGTCTTCCTCTATACACAGGCAAGGACCATTAAGCAGAGAGGGAGCAGATTTGAGTCTCAGGGGGTGATAATGGTAGGAGTTCCCCATGGTCACTCCCGTCTGCTTGTTTTCAGCTGTCCTCCCAGAAACCTTGGTCCAACTGCTGCCCATTACATCAGGAATGCATTCTTGGGTCAGATACAACTGAGAGTGTGGTGGCACATTAATAACTGAGTTACCACCAGCCTGGACCAAAATCCTTCCCATGCCCCTGTGCTCTCCCTTCTCTTAGTTGCCAATACTGACAGCAGCTGGCAAACTCCTGGTCTCTCAGAGTCATGGAGCAGGGAGTGTGTCAGCATGTGTGTGTGGGTGTGTGTGCCTCAGGGTGGGGAGTTTATGGGGTCATGGTATTTGATTAATTGGGCAGATATGCATACCAACGGTTTCTGTTTTTTTAGCTGGGTGTTTATGTCTGAGCAAAATGCTCAATTATCAAACTTGTAGGACATTGTCTGCAGAAATAAAACGGTCAATCAGTGAATTCATTGATAGCTTGCTTGATTTGTTGTTATACATTCACTCCATGTAAGAGAAAGTTAATGATAAGAGGAAAAATGAATGAATTATTGTACATTTCAGACAAAGATTTTATTAAAGAGGCAGAACGGACAAACAGTGAAAAAAACCTGAAGTTCACAAACTTTTGGTGGAGAAGAAAAAGGCTTTGATTGACTAGATGTGGTTGTGAATGAAACTTGACATTTAGAGCCACTGCATGTGATTCATTTCCTGCATCTGCACCATCAAAGGTAAAAGAAGCTCTGAAGTGCCTTTGAAACGTCCAAGGAACAAAAATAATTACTCTCATTTTTGTAATAGAATGCTGTATGGAGTCTTGGGTTGAATATACATCACAGATGTTAGACGTACATGCATTTTCACTGATCATGTATTTTCTCTGTGAAACATTTTTGTCATTGTTCAAACTAGCTTGATTGGCACAGTTTAAGGACTCCACTCATGTGGCTGTGTATGAGCCAGAGAGTGTGTTACAAGGCCCAAAAGCTCGTGTCCACCAGCAGTTTTTCTTTACGTAACCTCTCAACATTTTCAGGCAGTGAGCACCTGGGCGGATCATTTTGGCCCTAATGATATGGCCTGACAACAAAACAACCCAAAAGGTACTTGAGGAAGTTTTTAAGCCTGGGCCTAATTACAACATGGGACAATAAAATCAAACCACCCTACACTTAATTGGCTTCTTTTCTTTCATGGTCCTATACATGGGCATTCAATCACGAGATGCAGGCAAACAAAACCCTTGCTCTCTCCTTGACCCAAAACACTCCTCTAATTGCCACTGCATGGTCAGCTCCAGCTGTAAGTGGACTATCCTATAGTAAAGAATCCAAAAGCTCCACACGGCACTATAAGATAAACATACAATGGTACATCAGTGGGAAAAAAATCTGAAGAATGCAATTATTTCTATACTTTACTTTACTACTCTATTTCACACTCATTATCTGAAGTTTAAATTTCCTAAAACTGTGTAGGTGTCATGTTTAGACAAACTTTGCCAATGTGAAAATGCAGATATGAGTCAGACCACTTCTCTGATGCAGTAACCCATACAGCACTGCAAGGATGTTTTTTTTTTTTTTTTTTGGACTAGCCATGATCTGTAAATAACATATTCACAGGTTCATGCTGACAAAATGGTCTGGATTTCCTGGACTACAAAGGTCACTGGTGCAGTAAAGTATGTTATGGTCTTGTCCTCATTTTTTCTGTAGTTTCTCGCTGTGCTCACAGTTAAAAATGTGTGGTTTTTGCACTATGGTTTTAAGTGTTTTCTGGTTTTGTGTGTCTGCTGTCATGACCCAGCATTCACACAGGTGGTATCTGCAAGGCATCCTGCATACCAAAGCAGTGCTTTGGCAACAAGATGATGCACAGGACATGTTCAGGCGGACATGTGCGAGCAAACACCATGGCGTCCAGTCCAAGTTGCTGACTGGTAGCTATAAGTTAACACATCACAACTGCTTTAAAAAAAAAATTCATAGTGGTGCTGGATCGAGGACTAAGCATAGATGAAAATGTGAAGAACTGAGAACAGAACTGTTTTGTCATATTTGTATCTGTGAATGAAAAGGCATGTAACACTTACTCATTCATTCAGCTGAGACGAATACCATTCACAGACAGACAAGTGGAAGAGCTTTTAGTGGTTATGTATGTGTGTGTGAGTCACATTGACCCTTTTTTCACTCTCCTCCCCTCGCACGGTTGCTTCTAATCTCTGACCCCCATCAATAAGATGCATTCAAAGTCCATCAAATGGACGAGTTGCTGCACAGGCAGCCATGCACCGCTGGGGGGAGAACCATGGGAAATGCTTCCTTAATTGTCCCTCAGACCTTTTTAAAGAATATTAAGCTGCATTAGCTGACCGTGGGCCTTTCTTCTAAAAAGGACTACACTCACAGCCCACTCAGCCAACAGACCATTAAACGTGACAGGTCTTTTTGAAGAACAGGGATACAAACTCACAGGAAAGTGTGGCTAGCAAACCTCTGCTTAAAGAAAGTGGAGGCTAACAGGATAGCTAGCCTTGCATCTGGTTTGTATCAAGTGCTCCATGGTGCCTGACTCACCCCACCACCCAGATCTATTAAAGTGTATTAAGCATCCCAGTGGATTGAGTCTATACCATTAGCCATAACTCAGGTGGAGTTGATCCAACCAGACAACCTGTAGGAGGATCAACAGGTAGAAGTTTCTAGCTTCAGTGATGTTATTGCTGCACTCCCATGTATCCTCCTTTTCTGATGGGAAATACCCAGCGTACATAAGCTGCAAATGGCTCGATAATTCTGTGTATTAGGGGACCAGTTCACAAAAATTACTTAGAGATAAAGCTAGCCATGTAGTTATGTAGAAAGATTCTCTTTAATTTGTGTAGAATTTGACAACTGGTCTAAGGCTAATTAGTTTTTCATCCATTCAACCAGTGGTCAACAATGGTTAGTGTGATGAGCTTTGTGAGCAAACCTGCGGTCAAAGTTCAACAAATCTGAACTTTCAGCGCACCCATGACGCTCCAGATCGTCTGTAGAGACCCCTCCTCATGCACAAAAAGGAGGAGGCCTTTTCAATAGCTGTTTTTCTGCAGTTGTCAGTTTTGTTTACACTTTTTCAATGTAGCCTGACATTTAAAGTGTAATCTTTGTTGTATAAATCAGGTTCCAATAAAAAAAACTTTCTTCTTACTTGTAATAAATTGTGGGTACAGTGAAAGAAAACAAAGAGAAACAGGGTATTTGTAAGGTTTTGTAAGGTATTGTAAAGGAAAGAACTAATAAAATATACTCTGCAGAATAATACACTGTGTACTAATTCTGTGGGGCATTGCTGCATTGTCCATCACATTAGCCACATTAGGAAGACTTTATGAGCCTGGATGCTGTGAGCTATGTGCTGAGGTTGGCGTTAAGCCACTGTTCCCGTGTTGTGCTCTGTCTGAAGTCGTAGCTCTGAGTGACACCAAGAGATTTAGAGGGACTGGCCATGCATTCAGAAAGGTTCCACCCTAATTTGAGAGGTCAAGTTGCCTTTGAGCAAAAGCATTTATATTTAGCAGATCAGTGTTATATAGACAGATGCATAAAACCGTAAATGTAAAACTAGAAATCGTGTGAGGGGAAATTATTAATGTGAAATTTGTCTTTATATGAAATGAGATAATGACCATCTTAAATGGGCAAATGTATACAGAATCAAACTAAG
Organism: Ctenopoma kingsleyae; assembly: GCA_032353495.1. NCBI lineage: Eukaryota > Metazoa > Chordata > Actinopteri > Anabantiformes > Anabantidae > Ctenopoma > Ctenopoma kingsleyae. The sequence continues at coordinate 10,792,071 of JAUBNQ010000026.1, read as the reverse complement.
AAGAAAATCTGTTACTTATTATATTATTTTGCTTATTTTCATCTCTTCACCTTAAACACATAACCAGTAACTTAAACAAATTTACTCTCCACCAGATATAGGATTGACCAAGCTTTTATAAATGGAAAACCTCAGTTTCTGCCTTTGTTTCACTCATTCTGTGTTTTAACTGTTCACTGTGACCTTGTGACATCATTACTCAGAAACATCAGCAAACGTGGTATCCTTATTGGGCCCTGAGAATGGCATATGTTACATAGAATGGGCCCTCCATTAATCAAGAGCAGTTAGGCGCTAAATAGGCAGATCCTGGATGAGAAGCCAGGATGAGAGATCCTCCCTCCCTCCTCTCCTGACCAACCAACACAGTTCATATCAGCCCACTGAAAGGGGATTCATCACCTTGTCATCCTTAGATAATAAAAAGCTATGAGGCTGAACTATGGCGTGGGCTGATGGGATCGGGATGAATGTGTGTCTGTGATGCAGAGGGAGTGAGCGCTGATGGTCAGGAATGGGCGGTGCCTTCTTGTTGGTGACACAAAGCTGTCGCTGTGCAATCAGCTCGGTGTAAAATCGCTGCTCTGTGGCCCTCACAAAGGCTCACAAAGGCAGGGGGCTGGTGGCTGGGGCGGGAGTGCGGCAACACAGCTGTGAGCAGAGCCTACACACCCCGGTTCAATATGGGCCGTCCTCACATCTGTAGTAGCTTGGCCCCTGCTTCCGCCAGGACCCAAGACAATGGAGGCCCTTTGCAGACCCCTTTGTTGCAATGTTTTTCAGAGGTCCTTTTTAGCCTAAATCTTAAATATTTCATTAGGCCTCCTTGGCCCTGCTCCCTTTCTTTCACTACCATTTTGAAGAGCATCGACAGGATCTCTACTCTTTACTCCCCCTCTGCTTTAGTAATGCCCTGAAGACAATAAAGGATTTCTTCTAAAACTGTTTAGGACCTGCTGTTACTCTTAAAACACTTAACAAGCAGTGTTTAAAGTTAAACCATGGATAAGCCATAAGCCATTGTTTCAAAATTAGAAATCCAGTTTAGAATCCAAACTGTATATGTTCAATAATATGTTAATAAAATATTTAATAACCTATTTCTTCAGGAGTGATATGTATGCCTTTTTATGGAAATTAGTAAGCTGGTTAGAACAATTAAACGAGACACTTTTCATCTATATGAATTATCTTATCTTTTTACCCTGTTAAAAGAAACTGTATTTAACTTAAACATCATTTCTGCGGGTTTAATTACAGTTACGTAAATAGAACCTTTAAAACTTAAACTAAAGACAGACAAGTGGAAGAGCCAAAGCATTAGAACTAAAATAATACAAAAATGTGTTTTACAAATGAATGATCATTTGATCATTTGAGTTTGAGTATATTGAACCTGATAATAAAAGTTCAAATATATTCATGGCATATGATCACATCAGCAACACCGATTGTCATTATTAAGTGTTAAGTCACAAACTGCTCAGTTAGGAGGGCCACACATATACGCACATGCTGTTTATATAAGAGGTGACCAAACACTCCTATCCAAATATTAAATGCTTGTTAATAACTTTTCCAGCCTTGCAGCAGAACTTCTGTCACAATGGATAAAAAGGCCTGAAAAGGATTTGTCTTTATGCTTTATGCTTAAACTGGCATGATTGGACTGAGTGACAAAGAGAAGCTTTTGTTAAATTAAGAAGAGAAAAGAGGTCGATTCATCCAACACTTTAAGAGACCCTAATGAATAATTCAGTGTTATCATTCAACTTGATGCCGAATTATTATGTTTTTCTTCTTTCTTCACACGTGAGGGACCCCGACACACAGGAGGGTATCATGCAGGGGCACCTAGGGGGAAGTAATGCGCACACAAGGACAAAAAAAGAAGGCTGCAGAGCAGTCACTCTGCTGTCAGCTTGATAAATATAATGTGTCACCAATTAAAAACTCATTGCCATTCTTTAATTCAGCCAAGGCCTTGTTAACCGCTGCTTGGCAGGGAGGCTGCCCGAGTAGCCGCGGCTTCTCCAACCAACACTACCATAATAGAGGCCCCTGCTTTCCCATCCTTTTAAAACGATGGCCCTTCCTTTTGGCATGTAAATAAGACATTCATTGGGCAGCACTTTCTGATAGAAAAAAATGACCATCGATGTCTTTGATTTTCATCTTTTTTTCCCTTGGAAAACAAAGAATTCTATAGTTTCAGATTTTTATTCAAAAAAAACCTTTTTGGGCCTTTCTTCTCGAGCATTCTCATGGTAATCATGTTGACTCAACTTTGTGCAATGAGGCTATACAACGCATATGAACCCTAGCAGGAGTCCATTACAGAAATACCATTTAGCAAGCTGTTTCTGTTAGAAAGTCAAACGTTTAAGGGGCTTTTTTTTGTGCTGGTCAGGGACAAGGGTCCCAGAGAAGCAGCAGGAGTTCTTTGGAAACTTCAGTGAAACTAAAGGCCTCTCAGGTCTGAGATACTTCCCAGCTGAAGTCAAAAGTGTTGAAAATGCAGAAAAGCAGGTTTTCTTGAACAATGTCTAACTCCTTGTCAACCATGACTGCTGCGCTATTTAACAACTTTCTTTGACTGACACTGGATAAGTGGATGTCACACACCCTTCCCCACAGATGTACCCACATACAAGGTATCATACACAGATCATTTTGCTGTGATTTTTATTTTAAAATATTCCTATAAAACATGGGAAAGATATTGTTGCTGCAAACAACACACTACACACACTCTGAATTACACAACAGAATATCTCTCTTGTCACTGCCCTGTAAAACAACACATATACTGTAGGTACAGCACCGCTTCAGCATCTGCAGGAATAGTCATTTGTTATCTTACACTGCCTCAGTTAGAAAAAGATGTTTAAAGAAATGTTTGGCATAGAAAGTTAAGGGTCTTTCCTCTTCATGATTAAGAAAATATTACTAGATTAAGATAAGAGAATGATTACAGAGTGATTAAGGTCACTGTATGTGCTTAATTTTAAAGGATTTCATGTTAACTACATCATCACCTTAGAGACAACCTGCTTCTCTTTCCAGGTGTCTACGCTATTTGTTGAGCCACACATTGAGTCAGATATTTTAATTTCTTTCTCCCATACACCTTTTGTATGACACACTGTCCACAACAGTGAGAAAGAATCCAGATCTGGAAGTGGTGAACTGTAGGAATTCAAAGGTCACACTAATTTCCAATCTCTCAATATTCCTCATCAAGCTCATTTGGACCGTAATGTTGGATTGCAGAATATTTCATTAAACACTAAATGAGCTGGGTGATCCTGGAAACATTAAAGCCTGGAATAGGATATAAAAAGAACAAAGTATGAACATCTGAATGAGTGCAAGTCTCCCTCTTCAGCCCCCACAACACCCCCCTCGTCCTCTCTGCCCGCTCATTATCCCTGTCACACAGGACCAGAGCCCACTTGGCACAGCCTTGTGGACTTAATTGAATTAGACATACCCGCTTGTTTAGGCATTGTGTGGTGGCATGAGAATCTCCCAGCCATCTCCATGAAGGCAGAAGAAAAGAGAAGCATCGGCAACACTTGTCGGTAGATCTGAGAGTTGGACATTCTCAGGGATGGAAGGGCTGCTGTGAAACGAAAGACCACCAGTCTGCCATTGTGCCCCGGCTCAGCGCCAAATGCAGAGTGGGTCTCGTCCAGGGGTGTCACTTCACTTAACCTCAAGGTGTGGCAAAATCCCAGCACCCAACACACTCTGAAAGCCCCATTTAGGAGAAACTGGAAAAGTTCCTGGTACAGTATTATTCAGTCACGTGAAAATTTATTTGACATCAGCTTGGTAGTTTAGTTTTTTGTACACTAATGTGCTTTATATTTAGATATGACATCTAAATGGATTCTGTTGATTTAAGTTTCATCTTTTCTCTCAGTCATAATCAGGGAGTGAACTGAGATGAAGATGAGTTTCAGATGTTTCCCCAGTGGTTTGCAGAGTCTCATTTTTCTAGTTAGCTTTTAGTTTGTGAAAAGTCCCATGCACTGTGAGGACAAGTAAGGGTAAATTAAAAAGCACTAAAATTCTCTCAATGTCTTCATTGGATCATTTTATTTTGGCTCCATATCTGTATGCAAAAACCTAAACGTATATGCCTACACTTTTCAGGTGATGGCTTTCCACTTTTGTTCAGTAAAATATAGTACTCCTGTGAGACATTGCGTTAAAATAATATCAGACATATATTATGGCGCTTGTAGACTTCTTTATCTCTTTATCTAACCATTTGCTCACTCTGCTAGTTTAACCCTCTGACTCCAACCTTCTCCAGCTGACTTTAAAGTCATCTTTAAAGAGATTTTTTTTCTTTTTCTTTTTTGCTTTAAGAAACCTCTTCTAGTGTGATTTCCTTTTTCAATTTACACAGACATGGTCTAAATGGAGGTGCTACAGGGGAATGCCTAGGCGCTGTCACTACATAATGTCACGTCCCTAACCCCAGGGGTCAGAGCCAGATTGACACCATAACCCGCAGCCCTGATCCTCCTTCAGCCTCTTTAGAAGTGCGCCCAGCCGGCAGTAATACAGCCCGCACTTTATTCATTTGGAGATCAGCCAAGCTGAAAAGATAAGCTCTGAATAATTGGAGCCCATGGACCACGGAAAATCTGATGGGATCTTCGAGTCTTTAACTTTTTCTCACTCTCTCTATACCCTCTTATAACTGGAGGACCCCTTTTTAGATTCCGGCAGCCAGATGGGCGAGAGAGGAGTGGGATGATCTCTGGTGCTTTGGAGAGAGGGATGACACTGGCTGTAGGGACCTGTCACTCACGTGCAGTGGGAGTGAATGTGGAGCTTAATGAATCTTCCACAGCCACCAGTGGACAAGACACAGCTCTGTGTGGACACCAGACAGCCAGACAGTACACCATCCTACCTTCTTTTCAGTCTTTCTCTTTGCACCTCTCATGGCCTCTTTCAGCCTGACAAAGTCAGTACAACATTTTGTGTAGTACCAAAACAGTTGATTTTCATGTAATTTTACTGTAATTTGGCTTTGATTGGAAAACAATTCGAACAGAAATTAAGGAAAACTACTTTAATTGAAAAAACATTGAGATAATTGTCACACAAGGTGGTCCCGAGTGGCTCAGAAGTAATATATGAGAACTTGTTGAATTGCTGTGTCGTATAAATATCCCCTTGAGACACAAGATAACTCTTATTAATTTTTCTTCTCTCTCCCCTAGTTGTGCTTTGTCCTCTCTCTCCCTCTCTTGCTCTCTCTCTGTATCTTTCTGCAGGTAT
>JAUBNQ010000026.1:10775150-10786667 GCA_032353495.1 Ctenopoma kingsleyae | reverse complement strand
TTGTGTAAGGTCCTAAACCTTACACTGTAAAGTGCCTTGAGATGACTTATGTTGTGATTTGGTGCTATACAAATAAATTGAATTGAATTGAATTAATAGAGCAGTCAAATCTCCCTGGGAGGTGGGACACTGGAAACAATAACACATGAAAATGAGGCAGTTTGCTACTGCAACTGCTGCAGTTAATCATCCCTCTGTCAAATTAGCCCCACCCCCCTCCAACTTGGAAGACACCACTGTATATAGACAGGGCAGCATTACTGCACTGTGCAACAAAGGACTAGCAATGGGGAGGCTGCAGTTATATTGGTAATGTCAGGTCCCAGGTCAGCTTGGTCCAGAGCCAGTGGAAGCCCATGCTGTGGCCTGCCTGTCCAGTCTTGTCATAACAAAGCAGTTTTACTGTATGAGACCAGACCGACTGCAGCCTCCTGAAAACAGACAGAACAACAGGACCACACAGTCATGTCTCATTAACAGCAGCAGCGGTCAAGAGTTTGGGCTTTGTTTCTTCTCTTTCACATGTTCTGACATGGACCCATTTGGAGTAGGAACAAGAACTAGTGCATTTTAAATTACTCTGCCAGAGGGTGGGAAAGAGTTTGAGTTCACATATTTGCTTTTTTCTGTATTGCTCAGTTGAACAATCCAGACAAACAAACAAACCATTATCAGATTAACTGATATATTTATTTGATCATGATTTAATGATCAAGAAATAACTGTTTTGAACGATATCAATAGTCAAATACAAGTCACATTTCTGTAAAAGTTTTTCTAAAATGTTAAAATGTTCAACTCAAGGAAAACATCAAATGTTCATATCCCTTGAACCTTTATATATCTTTTAAAGGTGCAAAGAAAATATTTTAAGTGTTTTCACTGACCAACTTAATTGTACTTTGGAAATATAAGTAAAAAAAACATTGGGAGACAAGCAAAATAAGACTGAAAAATTGATCAAATATTCAAGAAACACTATTCTGGATGATTCCAAAATCAGCAGGTTAATTGGTAAAAGGTGAGGGCATCATTGCTGGGTATAAAAAGAGCCATGAGGCTCAGTCTTTGAAAGCAAAGTGTTGTGGATTGCCAAACCTCATGAGAGACTTGTCAACCAGTTCACAAAGAATATTTCAACACAAAGATTGAGGTCTTTCATTATCTACAGTACATGATTTTATGAAAAGAATCAGGGAATCTCAGCTTATTAATGCCAAGGGTGGAAACAATTGTTGAATGTGTGTGATCTTCAAGTGGTGTATAAAGAACAAGTAGAAGTACCCTTTAATTTTTCTACTAGTAAAAGTACTAAAGTACATGCTCCAAATATACACATATAGTGCAAAAGTAAAAGTACTCCACTAAGAAAGCAGTGTATTTTAAAATGTAAAATGTTATGCTGGTGATAATAATAATAATAATAATAATAATAATAATAATTGATACTTTATCGATGCCCTTGGGGAAATTCTTTGTGGACAGGCTACCCCTGTGTGTGGGGGTCAGGGTATTGGTGTGATTTGTAGAGTAGAGTAAAAATTAAAGTAACATAAAATGGAAATACTCCAGTAAAGCACAAGTTCCTTAAAACTGTACTTAAGTATCATACTTGAGTAAATATACTTATTACTTACTACCTCTGATCTTTTCACAGGACGTCAGTGGACATTTCAGCAGGACAATTGGGGCACCAGGCTCATTCTGCATGTGCAGAGCCGCAAATACAATAAAATGTGCTTTATAACAAAATGTTCCATTATCATTGTGCTATTTGCACATTATTACACATAATTACTTTATTACTTTACTTTATTACTTTATTTTTGCCATACATCTTACAGCTGTATCTGTTTAATAGTAATTACACAATACAGGAATCAGCCCTTTTCATTATTGCTATTATGACAATAGAAAGTCAGTGACGTCGTCTGATGTTATGTGTTAACAAGACGTGCAGCAGAAGTTTTCCTTATGGAGACTTATCCTCCAGCCATTTTCCCTCTTTGTTGGTTTGTACTTTGATAGACGGCAGGCATTGTGAAACATAATAATCCTGAATATTACAATAACATCAGACACTGCATTTAACCTTGAGCCGAACCAAATGGCACGACAAGCTCGGACAAATCTCCAGCCATTAAGTCAAGCAAAATATTTTCTCTGCCCAATCACAAGGGCACATTGCTTCCTGTCCTGGAGACAGTGTCACCCAGTGGCTCCTTGTTTTCCCTAAACCTTGCTTCCTGTGTTACAGGGCATTCTTTTGCAGAAAAAAATAATACATTCTCACATGGAGTTCTCACCCATTGCTTGTTTACAGTGTTTGAAAAGCAATAGTTTTCAGTAAGACACAGCTGTGAATATAGATGTTTGACTATTGGAAATATGATCAACAGTCTTTTTAAAACCTGGTAGATCATCTGTGGCCCTGGCAGAAACATACTGATAAAAAGTTCTGGTTCATTATTCTTAAATCAGTACAATCTGTAATAAATATTCAATAGATGTTAGGATTTAATGTACTGTAACTAAGAAGGACAAACAACAATAATGTTTTCTTTTAGACTATCATGTGTGGCAATTTTATTGCTAAAATTGTCATTGACACAATTATTTTCCTATTGTCTCCACTTTAACACAGCGCATGTTTTTAAAGTGTTCTTTATCTCTGTTAACCATCTGAGTTATGAATAGACTGTGCAGACAGCTGGAGTGGTCCAATATTATAAATCAATGGTGGTTTGTAATTCTCTTCATTTAAACAAAGGGCAAACTGATTAAAACCCATTAAGATGACATGTGAATTGGCAAACAAACTGTTTAATTTGTGTCTGCTGTGTGAAGGAGGCTTTCCATCCGTGGGCCTGGGGGCAGCCCAAATTTACATCTGATTGGAGTTTAATGGCCCATGGGTGCTTTTACTGCCCAGTCACTACGGCGACCAAGCTTTTCTCAAGATTTTCAACAGACTAAAATGTCCTTTTTTTGTCCATTTGAAATGTGTCATGCGAGCCAAATGGGGCTGGGGCTTGTATGTATCAATTTGTTTCTGTTGCGGGGCCCACACTTGCCCTGCAATGAATATATGGGCCATTGAATCCAGACGCACAATGGCCACAGCTGATGCGGTTGCCACAGAGACACGCCCACACAAAGGGACGGAATGATGACATATGGTCCAAACCTGCCCAGTTGGTGGACCCCCAATAGGCTCAGCGCATTGACGGACAAAACCCCACGTTGGTCATTTATCTGTGCTTACTCATTTCATGGTAAGATAAACTTTTTATAAAGTTTCTACAGCTCATGCACAAGAAGTAAACGGCTGGTGAAAAAGCCACCATGTAAAGTGGGGGGGATTCATCATTAAGTGATTAACAAAGGCTTCTTTACCACCTGCTTCTAAATTAATACGGACATTAAAGGCGAGGAGAAAGAAAAGAGATGGAAGCAAAAAGCATTAACTTAAGGAGGTGTCGAGAGTTTTCAACATTTACAAAACACTTTATTTCTGTTTCTGCAAACATCTAATCTAATAAACTAATAACACACAATTTCAAATACTTATACGTTATAAAGTAGTTTCTGTTGCAACCTGCAGTGCATCTGTTGACTAACTGAAAAAGTAAATAAAATCTATTTATGTGAATAGAAAATAATTTATTACAGTATGTATGGTAAAGTGTCTATATTATTTTCATATATTATACAGTGTTTGTGTTTTTTGTGTCACAGTATTAAAGTCAGTTTATGTGAGTTACATAGAGGATACAAAATGCACAAACATATTCATTAAAGTATAGTTTATAAAGATGTTACAGCATTTTTTTGTACAGGTTTCATGGGTGTGTGTTTTTCTTGTCAGATTATTGATATGCCAATTATGCTTTAATGAAACCCCTGTGAAGTTAAAAGATAAAGATCAGCATTATGACAACAAAATACAGACTGGCCAACAGTTCGTCAGGAAATCCTTTAGAGAACAAGCGTGAGGCCTTCTTAATTTCACTAAGAGTTGGCCTGTTTCATTACTCACCACTGAGATATGCAATGATGTCATTACAACCTTTGTATGGTAGGAGGGCTGTTATTCTCCATAAGGGGGCAACCACATACTTATGACAGTGCAGCTGCTCTACTCTTAAACAGAAACACTGGAGGTGATTTCTCTTGTTGTGTGGAGACATTACAGCAACGTATCAACTAGCTAACAAGCCTTACATTTGAATGTAACTCTGTAAAGTTCATTTTTATATTTAATATTTTTAATTAGCCGTATCCTAGGTGCATGGATGTGAATGGCAATGTCAGTTCATCACCACGGTGATCCACATGTCAATTTCCCCAGAAGATGGAGCAAACATTGTTGATCCTTTTTCATCTACAGTCACTGGCAGGTTAAATAATTCTTTTATCCAGTGATAAATCTCTTCATGGTCATCTTCATCTCTTAAAAATACATTTGCACCTAACTTTATACAAGGGTTATTGTTCTCAGACAATGTAGATATTGGATGGATTGCGATGAAATTAGTTATTCATGGTTCCCCAAAGAATGAAATGTATTAACTCTGGTTATCCTTTAATGCTACAAACATAGACTAGCAGTCACTCTTTGATGTTACACACTGTAGTTTTAACTTTTAATGAAGCATAATTATTGTTTAACAGTTGTTTTGTGCTATTAGCAAGTGTAAGCAATGTAACACACTAAACCAAGATAGAGAACATGATGATTATTACATGTGCTAAACATCAGAATATTACCGTTGTCATTATGAGTATGTCAATGTGCGAAATAAACTATGTAGCAGTCAGACTGCTTGTGAATTTTAAACATTCCTAAATAAGCAACTTACTGTGGATGATGTCTCACACATGCACATGCACACACACATATTCATACAATGCGTCCTACAATCACATGTCCTCTGGAGAAGACAGATCAAGCCAAAGTGTCACTCGATGTCAGCCAGGGTGGCAGGGTGTGATTGAGACCCGGAAGGGGATCTCACTTGGCGTAATTCTGAGGTGACAGGTCCTCCTGGATATGACCTGTCTATTCCCTGATTTCACCCTAGCCATCAGCCTGGCTGTCCCCTGCATGGACGCTTCCATTTACTGCTGTCAAAGACAGAGACCTGGAGGAGAACATTACCCTGTGAGGTCAGAGACCCCCTGGTGACTCAGTGAAGCCACTTTTGAAACACGTGCGTGAAGCAGTGTCCAGAGCAGACCTTTTTTCAACTAATGCTGCAGTCCAATCAGGGGCTGTCAAATTGGAACCAGTGGGTAACTAAACCATCATTACAAATGAAACACAGGGTGAACATTCAACTCAATCAACAAGGCTTTGAGAGTCATATTCCAGTCCGAGCATTTCTATTGATGATCCTAGTTTTGTAACAACCAAGATAGGATTCTGCACAACTCCCATAATGCATACACATAAACATCCTTCCTGTGATCATATAAGCATACAGACAGATTCCCACCCATGTGCATGAGTGCACAGACCCCACCCTTCGACCCCAAACTGCACAGCATTATGCAGAGTTCCCTTGAATTCACACAGAGATCTAAAAATACCCATGAGGGAGGAAATCCCCACATTCCGCAATGATGGACCTGCACTACAAAGACATCCAAACAATAAGCCTCTCCTGACTCGGAATCATCCCAGACAATATAGGAAGACCGATGCATCAGAGAGTTGTGTTTCCCGGATAGACTGTTGTGTCTAGGAGTGGAAATCTTTGACCACGGCTGCTGACTCATGGCAGCTGGCCATATGTGAAAGAATGGGCTGCACCATGGGATAAACACATACTGGGAAACCAACCCACACTCACAATGGCACAGATGTATCCATAAACTGGCAAGGGATGGGTAAAGCATGAGAGAGTCAGCAGCAGGAGGTTTTTTGTGGTTCCAAAACTGAACTGTCATTATCAAGCTGCACTTTAATAAACAGAAGCCAGTTCACAACAGTGAAAGCCATGATATCCAGCAGGTGGTTATTTCATGAGTCAGCTTCCTCATTCATCTTGTTAGACAATGGCTGTGGTCATACGCACATCAAAAACATTAATGTGATTAAGGAAATATTGCAACTGAGGCAGAGTTTATGTATGTAACCACTGAGTTGCAAAAGAAAATACGTTTGACAGTAACACCCAGAGAGTATTTTTACTCAGTCACTTTATCAGCATTTAATCAAAACTACTTTTCCTGCCTTAACCAAAGTGTTTTTGAGGCCTAAACATACACACACAGCACTTAAGATGCTAAACTCAGACTTCAGTATCAAAGTCCTGCACTTTGTACACCCACAAATTCACCACTACAATCTCTTTATCTCTTTATCTCCTGTGTCGTACATGAATATAGCAATTCACATTGCCAGAGCACATAAACCAGGTAGAAAATCTTATTCTTTGCAAAGCATATTCATGAAAATGAATTAGTAATGTAAAAATGTACAGACAAGATTATTTCATTGTTAGTCTACTGTAGTTGTTTTTAGAATGGGTCAAGTTTGTACGAAAGCACTATAATAAACCTTTAAATGTGACCAAGCACTTGACTGGTTAATCAGACTGACTCTCTCTCTCCTTCTCTCTCTCTGGCCAACTTCATCACCATCGTATGGGGGCACTGCAGGGATCAGGTCACACTCTCAGGGAACAGAGCTCCTTCATTTAGACAATGGTGTTTAATGACTCGCAAGACTTTTACTTGCTGACATCTTGATGGGCGCCGGCATTGTCAGATCCAAAGGATGCAGATAATAATCTGAGCTGTCAATTAGCAGTTAGCTTTGTTGAGGAATTCCGCTTCTTGTAGTACATGGAGTAACATGAACTATTTGATTAATTTAATGTATGTAGTTTATGTAATTTGTAGATACTGCATGTACACAAAGCTGTTTATGGCTTGTGCATGTGTGTGTCTTAGCTAAGTTATTCCTACTAATGATACACTAAGATATCAGTCAAGGTCTCCTGAAAGACTATACAACTTTCTTTCTTTTTTTTCTACAATTTTTAAACATAAAACACCCACACGTATAAGAAGATAAACTATATTCATTTGTAGTCATCAGTTTCAGATGCTTGTACTGATTGTATTCTTCCCACAAGGAATGTGAAGCTCAGCACTGAATGAGGATCAAATAAGCAATACCTTCTGCTTGACTGACAGTTTAACAAAGGCAATGGGGCAGAGTGATTTGTCAATGGGTAAAAATCAACACAAAGAGTTATTGATTGGCAGGAGAGAAAGGGGCAGAGGACAATGAGTGTGGCTGTGGGATCTTGCCAAAGTGATCAATACTGGAGTTCTGCATGAGGAAGCCAACCCACTCTGTGTTTATACAGTCAGACACAGAGCAAAGATCAGCTATTGTACAGCTGGACTGGTGCTGTCAGTCAACGCAGGGCAACACCACAGGGGGTGGCTGAGCATCTCTCACACAAACACAGACATAAACACCAACGCACACATCAGCCGCAGCCTATTCTCAGACCTCACAGTGGTTAGACTCCTTTAGAAACAGATCTCACATCTTTTTTATCACACTGAAAATTATTCCGCATTTCTTCTGACTATGTGTTCAGTTCAGTAGCTTCAGCATTAAAAGGTCAGCTTACACAAATTTATATAAAAGACCCCTCAGAGCTTTAGCGAGATCTATGCAGACAGATTTGTATTTATGTAAGATGTATTGTGTATCTCTGAAACACAATACAATGGAGACGTAATGCTGCTTGGAAAGTTGCTTGAGGTGCTTAAAAACTATTTAAAACATTTATTCAAAATCAGTGTCCCTATTATAAACAAACCATGTAATGAGAGGTTTTTAGGAATATCTGGCCAGAAAGAAGCAGTTATTTATACATCATCACTGACTCAAAACAACCCATCTCTTGGGTAATTTTCTACCCATGATACTCGACAAATTCAACCCAGTATTGTGTAGGTGCTATATCGACCAAGCACTGGATATGTTTTGATCCAGTAATGTAAATCCTAATAGGTTTGTGGATACGTTTTCATTATTACTGAATACTTATCAAAACGTAAACATGCCTATTCTTTTCTAATTAAATATAAGTTACAATAATGGTAAAAACTAAGGTGATATAGCAGCACACAGGCAAACACAAAGCTGCCGCAGAGAAACAAAGTGCATGCAGTAAGAACAGTGGTTTTGTTGTATAGTACTAAGACAGTACTGAAGTTGATCCACCTGACTGTATAGCAGAAAGTAAGTCTTAAAAAACTGTTCATTTAAAAACCTGTTGTTTATCTGGAGTAATGGGCACACTGATTCTGGAAAGACCTGTTGCTAGTGAATGTCATGTGATGAAGTCCAGGTCTTCACAGTCATGTGATGACAGACATGCAGTCATCTGTAGACTGGACTCTTAAGAGCTGCAGAGATGACTAAATTAACATCACAGATACCGCAGCGGACACAAGACACAGAAAATATGAACTGGCTTTTACTTTTACCTCTATTATATTGGAATGGAAGCAGAAACAAATATAATCTGTATTGTCTGCATAGTCAGAAAACTTGTTTTTGTACACTGCTGAACCGAATCTTCCACTTTCTTTGACAAGTCAGTCGCATGAAAACTAGAACAAAAGCAGCATCCTGCTCAAACATGAAAAATTAAACAGGAGACATAAAGTGAGAGTGTCAATAAGAGACACATGGCCAGACATTCACAGAGGGAGGGATCTCTTTATGAATGGGCTAAGACAGAGAATAACGAGAGACAGTGTCCCGTGTGTGTTTGCCCCGTGCTAATCTTATCATGAGTCCATGTATTCATCATGAGGCCCAGTCTCTTCAGCTCTGAAAAGTAGCGCATGGCAGGAGATGAGTGGTTGTGCTGGCTGGGTGATCCATCGTGGAGTGATCACCAGCAATACACAGAAAGACACAAGCAGAGCCACTGTTTACCTTCTGCCAGTCCATTGTTAAGTACCATTATAAGCTGTCTGTTATATCAGCAGAGATAAGAGTATGACAGTGGTGTGATTGATGTGTGCAGGGGAGTTTGAAAGTGTTGATAGATTAAGTGTTTTAAAATTTCCTGTTAGGTTGGCTGTAATATATAGACTAACTACCTTTTTGTCTTTTTGGACACGATAGTGTGTAAGTAGCTTTAACCACTTGTAAATATATATTTCATTTCAGTCTAGTTTATGATAATTAAATCAGACATTCAAGGTAGGGTATAAATTAAAAAGTATAGCTTCTTGGGTGCAGTTACCATATTGTGTTTGAATGACATTTAACTAATATCCTCAGGGAGCTGTGCATTAAGAAACCATTTGTTTTGTGTGTGTGTGTGTGTGTGTGTGTGTGTGTGTGTGTGTGTGTGTGTGTGTGTACCCAGCTGCATTCTAGACCCTCTTTGCCTGTTCTCTGAGCGCATTTGTTTGGAATGAGCCCATGCACTTATTGACACTCGTCTCCCCTGCCTCCTGCATGACAATCCAGGCAATAAAACCACGAGTCGAGCACACACTGTTCAACAGTTACCATTAGAAAAACAAGAGCAAAGAGGATGAGTGTTTACCTTCCCAGGGCATGAAAAGAGGAGGAGAGGGAAGAAGAAAGAAAAAGGGAAAAAAAAGACGAGAGTTCATCTTATAACTCCAAGTCCCTACCACCCGCAGTGCAAAGGCACGGTCACACACAAACGCACCCGCTCATCACCTACAGTACGTTTTCTGTGTCTGCTTGGCATTATCTGTTGACATCTATATGTGGGAAAACATCATGGTAAGGGATTGTAGAGTTCAACATTTTGAAAAGGTGATGGGACTGGGGCAGGCATCAGGTGTGAAGCTTGTATACGTGTCCTTGCACCTGTTTTCTTGAGAATTTGAAAGGGTGATAGAGGGAGGTGGATAAGGATGAGGAGACAGACAGGCTCATCTGTTTTAGGGATTTGTCAATGTCCACAGTCAGAAACACACACAAAGGATAAACCATTTGAGATGGGACCAGACACCAGGACATCCTGTTTTAGGGGACAATGCTCCCCACCCCCCTCTACAGTGCTAAAGTGATAATGCTCTTGCACAAGCTGCTGTCACCACCTATCTTAGCCAGGGGCCAGAGAGGACTACAGGTCTCAGCACAGTGGGATAACTGGTCAGGAAATAATATTTTCATCACCTCCCAAAGTAGAACATCCTTCTGTCAAACACATTTGTATGTTTATTAATTTGCTAAATATAATACACTGACTTCACTACTTCTACTATAGTAATGGGAAAATCTTTAGGATGCTAACTGAATGTTTGTGGCTTGAAGAGACAGAGAGACTCAAACGAATGATAAACCAAATGAAAGCGGGTTAATAATCACTTTGATATTAGTAACTGGAACAAAAGCATGTAGAATGGGAAGGTAAATATTAGTCCCATGTCCGACATCAAAGATTTGTTGTGAAATGTAGTGGAAATGGTATCATTTAGACAACAGATGTTACAATGATTGCTAAAAACCTGAAAACTAACCTTAGAAAAGAACATGACTGATGTTGTGGTCATGGAAAAAATAACATTTATGATAATGACCTGCTAGTGGGGTCTTTAGCCTTTTGAATGTTATAAAATGTAAAAAACAATCATTATCATAAGTGTTATAATAGTGTTAATGGTGTTCGTACTTTAACTCTTGATTTATATTCCAACAATTAGGGACATGTAATTATTTTTCTTACTGAGAGTCAGCTGGAAATATTGATATTGTTATGGTCTTTCTTTGTGTTCTGTATCTCTGGGTCCTATAAACACCAAACTCTTACACATACTTGGTCTGTATAAATATCACTACGATTCCTATATAGTTCATACTGTACTTGTAATAAAAAATGTTTAAAGAAAGTTGACAGTCTAACTACCATATATACATTTTTATGGATATTATTCTAGTAGAACTATGTTTTAAAACCCATCTTATTGTGAAGAGGTGATATCGATGCCCTGTCTGGAGCAGTGTCAAGACTTGAGATCAACTTCTCATATATTGTATGTTCTGAATTATTCTCGCTGTATTGTAATTTGTGACCTACCTGAAGGCAGCAGATGGTAGAAGAGAGTAGCAGAGGGAGGAGCAGAGTGAATTGATTATGAGTCTCATGCTAGCATTAGCTTAGATTGCATATTGTAACTTTAACACGTTGATTATTTCATTTCAAATACATTGTGGTGACCTACAGAAGGAAAGTAAAAAGAAACTGTGCCTCTGTTCAATACATGTGGACATGTTTTTCAAGCTATAGTAAAGCTTGCCCAGTAACACCTAAAAATTAAAAGAGTGATGTGTGTTGTGTGTGGTAAGACAGGCTAACACATTAATTCAATTTCACTTCAATTCAATTTTATTTGTATAGTGCCAAATCACAATATAAGTCATCTCAAGGCACTTTACAGTGTAAGGTTTAGGACCTTACACAAAATATTTGTAGAAAACCCAACAGTCCC
>JAUBNQ010000026.1:10734697-10775050 GCA_032353495.1 Ctenopoma kingsleyae | reverse complement strand
TTTTGAAGTATTTTTCTTTGTAGTGGTTCTTTTCACAGTAGACCTTTGGGATGCCATAGCATTTAGTTTTTCTAGCTCTGTGTGATGAAACACTATTCATTAACATTTGTGCTTTGCCTGCTGTGACTATGTCAAATGCAAAAAATTTAAATTTAAAGGATTAATCTCAGTATGTCTTTTCCTCTAAAAGACACTACAGGTAAACAACACAACAGTGCGGCAGTAGAAATATTGAAATCATGCAGGACGCATCAGTGAAACAAGTCAAAGGTTCTTTCTCACAGTAGTGCCAAACCACACAATGCAAATGTGTACACCTAAACATATGACTTTTGCCCATCACATACACACACACACACACACGAACAGAGAGGAAGAGGATAAAACACACTCACACACAAACAACAGACGCAGACGGTGGCATCTTAAAGAGAGATATGAGTCAGAGATCACCTGGCATGATGTTCTCAAGTGTCAAACTGAGGACAAGTCTGGGCATGTGGTAAGACAATGGGTGAATCATGTGCACACACACACACATGCACACACACACATTGAATGCAGCCCTTCATACACTAGGTGGGGATATTGAGTTAACTACTCTTGTAAATTGGCATTGAGTGATTATATTAACCAGGACAATAGTAAATAGTCTATGTTGTGAAAATTATTGAGTGAATAAGCAGAATATTTATTATTTTATTATTAAATGTAGCCTATAAAATGTACTTAAAACACTATAAAAAACTGTTTTATACATTTCACATACTTTTCCCACCTCATTAAGTGCCTTTATCAATAACTATTCCTTTATAATTACACTGAACTGTGATAAATCAAATAGATGATCTCTTACATTGGGGGCCACAAAATCATTACATCTATAAACTGTTTTGTTTTCACATCTCCAAAATTAGGACATCATTAGTTAAGTATTCTTAAGTATCTGTGAGACTAGTGCTGCTGAACTCTGAACCAGAGCTAAAATAGAGCAGCAGCTGCCAAAGCTCAGAGGCAAAGACAGGGACGACCCCTTAATAGATAATAAATAAAATGTGTCCGACTTAAAGGCAGGGTTCCTTCAAGGCCACCTAGGAGTCTGCAGGATGACCTGTAGCCCTGTCAACAGGATGCTTTACTTTCTCTTCAGGAATCTGCACCAGTTGCTAAGGCCATAAGCCTCAGCCTTCGTGTCCTGAAACTGGAGAAGCTGCTGAAAAGCCAAACCTGGCTTTAGAAATATGTCCTGTAGACAAGCAGTAAGGATCAGCGGAGCCAACACGGCACCCGGATACTCAGATATTTGATCAGGCTTGATGCATCTCATTGCATCTGCCCGCTCTGCCTCACCTTCTCCGTGTGCACACACCCAACACCTCACACCCAGTCCTAGGGATAAGTGGTCCCATGCTATAAATACAGAGACTGGATAGAGGCTTGGAGGGAGCCAAAATGAGTGAGTGTTGGGAAGAGAAAGGCCAGTATAGCCAGAACATAAAACGTAAACACCTGTCAATAAGGTGTAAAGGAGTTCACAAGATGTCAGCTTAATCTCTAGTGTTATACTGTTTACCCCAGCGCCTCTTAAAACAAAAACACGTCACTGTTGGATCACACACTTGAGGGAACTATTTTGTACTTTACTGAGTTTCAACGCTCTCTTCATAGTGTGTCCCCTCCCCTCTGAGCCCGCCTGTCTCCTCATCCTTATCCACCTCCCCCATCACCCTTTCCGATTCTCAAGAAAACAGGTGCAAGCAGGAGTGTCCAGTACACACAGAGACTGGCACATATACAAACTTCATGCCTGATGCCTGCCCCAGCCCCACCTTTCAGTTACCAGAACCAGTGGCTAAAGCATGCAGAACATTTCCTTCTGTCCTCACAGCTGCAGCGTCTTCCAATTGAGGAGTAAATAATGTATAGATTGGCATCCACGGGAAAGTCAGAGCTGTGAAACTCTCAAACCACCCACTGCCACTACCACAGGCAATAGTGTGGCCTATTTCCTGTAATCACTCAGAAAGCAGCTCCCAAAGCTCCAAGAACAAACAGTATTTGTGCTTGAAGTGATCCGTTGCTTGAGAATGACCACAATGTTGTCTGTATACAGTATATCCTCTGAGAAAAGTAATATGTAAACTGAGATGTTGGTTGTCAGCTTTTGACAGCGAGGAGGAACTAACCAGGGAAACTATTTGATTATGCTTTTGTTTGAAATGAAAAGCTCATCCAGGAAACACACTGTTGAGAAACTGTAACTGAGGTCTAGATTTCTACTTAACTGAATGTCATCACAAAGAGAAAATAGTAACCCTGACTGACAAAGCAAAATAATGGGTTAATTCTTGCATCTCTTCTTTATCTGCCTATAGTTTGATAAATGACAGGCAGGAAGGAAGAAGCGTCATATACCTAAATGTATTTATCTGTTCACTGTTAATTTAGGGAACTTGGATAATCTCCTCATTAGTATGACTGAGGTGCCCCTTAATGTTTCTGCAGTGTTGCAGTGCAGCACGAAACCCTACTTGAAACTGGTTGTAGTAGAAACTGCATACAAAAAGAACTAAGTGCCTGCTAAACTCCTAAACTAATCCAACAATAGCGATTGTGAATTTGGAGGGAAAGGTGATGTTACACGTTTGGCGGCAACGTTGTGCGCCCGATCTTCCATTCAGTCGCTAATGAGAATGATAATTTGTGGCTCCTCTGATGACCCCTACCCCCATCAATAGCTACTTCTCCCAAGGGACGTGATGGTAGATCCCTGAGGGACATTCAGCCCTCTATAGGAATCCTTTTCACCACCAAAGAGGGATTCCCGCCTGTTTCGTTTTACATACTGCTGATGACACACATTTCCCCAGTACTGCAGTCATCTGAACCTGCACCTGGTTAAGTGGAGCAATAAGCCCACACCTGGACCTGCTATATGTCCTGCTATATTCATGTGTTCAATTGCTCATGTTATCTATAATTATGTGTGTTCTAACATCTGTCTAACATAATGTTGTTTTGATTTGAGATTTCTTTATATTCATACATATTTCTCAACACCAGCAGACCACAATGCAGACGCAGCAGCTTCAGCCTGATTTGCAAACATGCTGCCGAATAAATATAGAATGGACTCAGTCAACTTCTCTTGGGAGCATATACTGCTGGATACGAGTTCCCCACGCGTGTGTGTTCGCCTCTTCACCTCCGCAGAGCGGCTGCACGACCCGTCCTGCCAGCGGGGATTTACTGACTGGCGCTGCGCCCGGCCGCAGGCAGACTAGTTCGCTTGGTTCTCACGACCTCAGCTACACAAAGGCATCTCTGAACTATTAACTCAGACACGAAGGCAGTACGAACAACCGCAGAACCCACACACGCTGCCAACTGGTGTTTCAGTTTGCATCCCTGCAGAAAGAAGCTGCTTGAACGTCACTAGCAGTGGGGTTTTTGGTATGCCATTTACTGACGGTGTCATCTGCAGGGCACTGGGCATGGTGAAAGTGAGAACGCAACTACAGGAATTTACAAGACAGCCCAACTGTTGAAGAAAGATTATTATCAGTTTTATAACTTATCAATGCAAAGCACGTCATGTAGAGAAGTTACAGTAAAGAAACGTTTTGTTATTTGATCAACAACTGTTTAAAGAGTGCGAATGAGATGTCGTATTTTCATTATGCTCCTTTATGTCCACATACAACAGTTTTTACTTCTTTACGTTATTACATAACTGTCTCGTATTAAGGTTGTGAAAAACTTTAAACTCGACTTCTGGCCCGTGGCTGCCATGTGGACCCACAGCGCGCAGGCGGAGTATTAAATGTTAAGGGGTTTGACCGGCGGTCACCAGGTTGAAACCTAAGCTGAAGTAAAGGGGACCTGCTAACTGCAAATGGCTGACACACGGCTAGCGCCACGCTGACCGACGCAAAGGAAGATTATTTTACACACAGGGATAAACAGAAGCAGGGGAAAGGGAATGACAGTGAAGCAGCGGAGAGAAAGCACATGCCCAGTTGTAAGTCACATATTGTTAAGCAGCAGGTCAGCACATGTGATCTAGAGTTTTGGAGCCATTATCCAGTTTCAAATGTTTTCTAATTTGCAGTTCGTGTATTCTCTGCCCTCAAACCAAACTCTGACCAAGTTCTCTCGTTTTCCTCTTCATTGAGTAGGCCCACTGTGAGTAGTATTGAACAATTGATACACAAAAGGAAGCGCGGATCCTTCCATATTCTCCTTTCACTGAGGCAATCTGTTAGTGACATTAACCCCTGAGCACATTTCCCAGGCTCATGAATAGGGTTTAAGACTTCTTAAAGCTCCCGCTGCATACAGGATGAGACTCTTTTCAAACTTTTAATTACCTTTATAGCAATAGAAAAATACACCCCCATTGTCCTCTGTACCATTCTCCATTGAACCAGATGCAAAGAGCGCCCGCCAAACTGGTGACAAGGTGGCCATTTAAAAAACTCAATAGATTAACAGATACTCTATGATGTTCATATTGAAAATATAGCTGATCCGTTGCAGCATGGTTTTGATTGTTGTTTGAACTATATCCCTTAACTTGCCATAAGTTCATATGACTTTTACGCATGAAATGTAACTTTTACGCAAGGCGTAGAAGATTAGCATGAGCCACGATTGTCTTAAATAACGTATAACAAAGTCATATAGACATGACAGAAACAGGCTGCAGACAAAAAAATAATTTCTGGAAATGCATTTATTTAAAACAGTGGGTCATCACCCAACTTCAGTTTATCTCGTCAACACAAAACAACAAAGAATATAAAACACAGCTTTGGTGTAACAATCAATAACAACTCTGTACAAAACTAAAATCTTTTCATAAAAAGTACTTCATCACAAAAAATACTATAAATCTTCTGCATGTACAGCATATTTATCGCCGACATCCAAATATTGGAATCAGACAATAAAATATATAAAAAAGCATGTGCCATTTAAGGCAACCTCTGTTCCATAAAACGAAACAACGGGCACTGCTATGGGTGCGGGGGTGTTATGGGTGTTAAGGTTAGCGTCCCATAGCGGAAAAGTCAAACCTCAGCAACAGTTTTGTGTGCAGACAGTTAAATATCTACGTTTGGAAATAATGCAAACTGGTTTCACATGAGTCTCTATAGTCCTTTAAGCTACCAGGGCCGCCACACAGGCTCGTTGCTCTCTGAACCAGTGCTGACCCCAACCGGGCTGACCGCTTGGGACCCTCCTGAGAAGGATGTCATGCCGTGGACTGGAGATGCTGCAGTCGGTACTGAGCTGCCGTGCACCGGACTGGCATTAACCGCAACAGGCACTCCTGCGTTCGCATAAAGGGGGATGACAGGGGCTGTGGTGGAGGCAAAGGCCGGGTTAGGGATCAAAAAAGCAAACTGTCCATCGGTTGCAGGCACGAGCTGGAAGCCACCAAAGACCTTGGGGGAGACGGCTTCGGAAGGGCTGAGTTTGGAGCCCATGGCAGCGCCGCTGATGGGCAGAGTGGATGGAAGCTGCACATGGAGAGGTTGGGCCAGGTGTGCCTGCTGAGAGGAGGCCTGCTGGGTGTAGTTCATGGACATCATCTGGCTCATGCAACTGGACAGGTGGTTGAGGAGCCTCGACCTCACCTCCGTGTTCACTCCCTCTGAGGTGGAGAGGAAGCGAGTGACCTCGTTCATGCACTCGTTGAATCCGGCTCTGTATTTGCTCAGCACGCTGGCATCTGCAGAGAGCGCTGCTGAGGGAAAAACAGAAGACGGATATTAGTGACATATTTATGACTCTGACTCTTTCCAGAGCTTACGAGTGTCTTCAGAATCTTTTTGACTTATAGGATTAAATGTATTTACCGTTCATCTGTACGCGCTGCAGGTTCCTCAAGTGCTTCACTGTCATCTCCAGGATGTCTGCTTTTTCCAGCTTGGAGTGTCTGGAGCTCTGCATGATATAACATGACAAGTTAAATCAGAGTTCAGTGTGCATTTAAAGCGTAAAAATATATATGATGACAAAAACTTGTCATTATGTACGTCTCAACTTACATCTTTTTTAAGTGCGTCCAGGATGAGTGTCTTGAGTTGCCCAAGACTTTCGTTAATTCTTGCTCTGCGGCGTTTTTCCATGATCGGTTTAGACGACTGCAAAGAATAAACAATTGTGCGTAAACGTTTTGTTCGCCAGTCACAGATGACAACTTGCAAACTGAATGACATGACGCATTGTGTTATCGAACAAAACTGTTTGCATGTCAAAATTAAAATCCTTACCTTTCTATGCTCGCTGGCGTTTTTCGGTTTGTCCGGCGTGTGTGTTCCGTTTGCAGGGGCACCGGCAATAGGGGATGCCGTCTGCTTTTCCATAGTGTCAGCTGGCATTATCGTTTAAACCAGGTAAAGTGTAAAGAAATAAATCCCTTTATTTGCAAGCGCCGCAAAAATAAAAGCGTTGAACAACAATCACTCTGCGCCACTGCAGAAGAAATAGAAGATGCCCGACTGTCGGGTCCCACCGATCAGTTTGCGTTACGTCGCTTGTTAACACTTGGCTGTCATCCGACTGCAGGAACGTGCGAGGCGAGTCTCCGCTTCTGCCGCCGACACACGCCGGTGCGGTACTTATAGACGGCTCGCGTGCTCCCAGTTCGTGTGAAACCCTCTCTGCATTCTTTCCCACACTCGCCTCAGCCAATAGCAGAGAGGACTCACCCATTGGGCGCGGGGCAGATCGCTGATTGGACAACACCCCCGCGGGCCGTCAGTCACGCGCTGCTCAATCAGCCCTGTAGGGACAAACAACAAAGCGGAGCGAGCAGCGGCGGCCGGGCCGGCCTGTGAAGTGATAAGAGGGTGTGGGGCAGTGTTGGTGCGGGAGGGGGGGGCATGATGGATGTTCGTTTCCAACTTTGCTCCGTGATTCTGGAAAAAAAAAAAAAAAGTACCACTGCTTGGTGTATGGAAGAATTCGACCAGCCAGTGCAGACAGTAACCTATCTGACTGCGAGTTGTTTGTGTTAATCATAAAATACATGATTACATGAATGTTTTCTGGCTGCAAATGGACTCATCCGTCAGATTGAGCCTGGTGAAGATTTTGGTGATATCATGTGGTGCGTGAAGTGCCAATACCCAGAATAATCCTAGAGTACTGGTATATTTATTTATTTCTTCTTTCTAAACTTGTGTGGCCCCTTCTCACAGTTGGAAAGGCCTCCTGCCATAATACCAACAAAGTTTATTTATTTGAAGAATAAACATTGTCTCGGCCAAACATGAAAACACACACACATTCAGACTATATTTAGGAGTCCTCTTGCTCCACCAAGGAGACGACATCTGTAATGGCACGCGAGGCGGTTTGCAGCAGCACGCACCAAGCCAATGGCGTGCGGCCGCTTTATGCAAATGAAGCACGGCGCTCTCTGATTGGCTGCGTGAACAGCTCTGTGTCAATCATCCCGGCGCGGGAGCAGCTCAGAGCGGATGAGGAGGAGGAGGGGGAGGAGGAAGAGAGGGGGCACATCTGTCCGTGTGTCACTCGCGCACAGTCTTCTCCGGTCCATGCGGAGCACGTGCCAGAACTTGCAGATTACAACCTGGAGACCAAAGAGCGTATAATGTCAAGCCTGGGAATCTATGAACATTATTATTAATAAACTAGAACAGAATAGAATAGATACACGTTGCATTGCATTTAAGCTGCATAAGAAATAAACCCGGGCTGCAGTAGCTCATTTTCCTATAACAAGGCAACAATACAGCAATGATGCAGCCTAATTACATGAAATCTCTGCTACTGGTTAAAAAAAATCACAGCAGCATCAGTGTAAATAAACTCTGGTTACAGTGCCACAATAAATAATTGTAACATGTCAACATCTAGTTTAATTAAGTGTTAGTCTCACAGGGTTGATTTATAAGGAGTGAGAGGCATTAAATGTACGTGTGAAGTTCAAAATATAAAAAACATATTTCCCCTAACACGGGGTTGTTGACTCTTCCTTTTCATCAGACGTGTGCGTTAGAAACAGGGCGTGATGGCGTTGGAAGGAAAAGAGCACCATCTAGTGACATATTAACAAAAGTGAATCCAGTTAACATCATTGATCTCATAAGTCCGAAATAAATCAGTGTATAAACTCACGATCTAAGTCTTTGTAAAGAAATGTAAATGCAGGTGTACATGTACATGTACATGTAATCTACATGTAATACCAGAATTAGTTATTAAGTTTGTGGATGATTTGCATGAAATGTAATGAGTCTCCTCCATTATACCGCAGTTAATTAATTAATTAATTGTCTTTAATAATTCCAGAGTATATTCGGTGATTTTACAAGGTTTTTGATGTCCTCTATAAAGAAGTTATTAAACTAAGATTCATCTTTTAAGTGAAGACGAAGATTTTAAAATTAAAATCACCACAAGGTGGCAGATCTGTGTCCACATTAAAACAGTAAACTAGTATTAGGATAATATGAAATACAAGTGAGAAAGAAGCCAGTGACAGTCAGTTGTGTGAAAAGTACTCAGATCATTTACTGGAGTAAAAGTAGCAAAACCACAGTGTAGAAATAATCCATATTACAAGTAAAAGTCCTGTATTCAAAAAGTTTTAACTTAAACAATATTAAACTATAAATAAAAAATAAAAATACTCCTTACACAGAATGACTCTTTCCACATCACTAAATATGATATTACTGAATTATAACTATTGATGAATTTAGTTGGTAACTATAAAGATTATTTTAATGATCTTATATGCTGTTTTGAATATTATATGTTTTAATTATAATTTGAATTACTTGATGTACTGCGGGATAACTTATGAATATATTGTATCTTGTACTAATCCAATTCTGAGAAGTTGTTACCAAACAAACGTAGAAGAGTATAATTACAGCATTTGCCTCTGATATGTAGGGAGGCAGCAGAAAATACTCCAGCAAAGTAGAACTACTTTAAGTACAGTACTCAAATAAATGTTACTTTCCACCACTGGTTACAGTGTATAATTTAAACAGATGCACATAAAACATATGCTTATATGCTTATTAATTAATTAATGTTTTCCAGTGTCATTTGAATTGCTGGAAAGACTCTCTGTGTCTGTCATAAGTGCATTTTAGCACTGTAATAACAAGTCTGTGATAAAATCAAATATGGGTCTGGCATGAAATAAACTACACTGAAGAACAAAAGGACCAATTCAAAAACATAGTTACTGAGTTTGCTGGTTGCATTTCGCGAATCTAACTACGACACAAATGAAAACTTTAAACTCTAGATTTCCATGTTAAATCAGTGGGTGTGCTGCAACAATAGCAGCAGTGCAAAGTGTAAGATGGCAGAGATGTCATCGTAATCTGATGACAAAATCTGCAATTCTTTTTTGGCCAGCAGTCTATTGGAACAGGCCAAATGTAATAAAATTGTGTTAAGCCCTGATTCAGTCCAGTCTGTAGTGGACTAGCAGTCATTGTTCACTGGCTCATGTCTCTCCATGGGTGAGCTGTGCTGAGGCATGCCGGACACTTGTTTACCCAGGATTCTGAGTCTCAAGGGCCAGCTGTGTGTGTGCTTGGGCTCACATCGCTTCTATTTGCTTTCAGATTGACCCAAATGATGCAGATCTAATTCCACAGAGCTCCGCGCAGATTACACAACTGCTCTCTGCAGCAGCAGGGTTAATGTGATTTTGGTTTAATAATTCAGTGTAGGTGGAGCAGCACCTGTTGAACCTGATCTGAAGTCAGAACAACAAAGTCTGACAACTCCTGGTATTTCATAATAATAATTCCCCCCTTGCCATTCCTGCATTTCAGAGATCTGGGATCAGACAACAAAGAGAACAAGAATTCCCCTTCAACTGAAAGAAAGTTTTTGAATGACTCCACCTTTCGAGCATCATTAAAGCTGATGCTGACCTGAAGAATGTAAAGAACAGAAATCGCTGCTGCTTTTAAGACACGATCAACATTCAGCAGAAAAGAGCCAGAAGAACTTGCTTTTTGACTTAGCTAGATGAGAGGAGATGTCGGAGGAGATGAAAGGGCTCAAAAGGAGGGACAAGCTGTGTTTGCAGATTTAGCAGAGTTCAGTATTCTGTTGTCCAGATCTGGTGAATGCTCAGCAGCTCCCTTTGACTGCTGCCTACTTAATTTGTTGTTGTACAATAAGCCTGCGCTCTTCTCCAAATCCATGTGCAGAATGCAGAAGGAGAGTCAATTATATCTGTATTAACTGGTGTCGGCCAGGCAATCCCTTTATACACAATCCCCAATCAAGTGCTAGTACATGTATTTACCACAATGAATCCCCAACTCTAAACAGTCGCAATGTCTGTCTGGGTGGCTTTCACTATGTTTCAGATGCTCTGGCTGTTTTATAAATTAAAACCTGCAAAGTGGCACAATAGGATGCAAATAAAACTTAATATTACTTTAAAAAACTGATTAAAAAGCTGTAACTGTTCGGTGTGTGCAAGAATTCTGCTTTGCTTTTTTAGTTTTTTGTAACGCAAAGTGGTAAAATGTAATAGTATATTCACTTAAAAACTGTGCAAACTCTAAAGTAGTATACTTTTGATGTTGATTAATACTTCTTCTCAAGCACAGTCTCCACCACATAGTACTTAGCTCCGCCTCCACTAACATTAAAATGCTGCTTATGAATACAATAATATTCCAGTAATATAATTTGTTTTAGACAAGGCTGCAGTCAGACTGACGTAATAAATCTAAGAATCGTCACTGTGTTTGAAAAGATTTTAAATTACATGGGTATTTTGCATTATGTCAATTAAGACCAATTATTATTCTGCTTTCATTTTAGTTTGTTCAACCTTGCAGGAATCAGACTATAACTATCAGACTTTACATCAAATTAGAACATGAACGCTCACCAGGTTCAAACTCCAAGTTTAATATCTGTGAAGATTCTCAGTCATCCAGGTCATGGTTATCTCAAAAAAGGTTTTCTAATAGCAACTGGACTTGTTTATAAACCTGCTACTCCTACCAGTCCGTCAGACTTGAGAAAACCCTATGGAATGGAAGGGTGAAACGTTGTCAAGGAACTAAAACAAGTCCAGTTGCTATTAGAAAACCTTTTTTGAGATATCCAAGTTTAATACAGAGGACGCAACACCGACTGGAGCAGTTCTTTGAGTAACATTTCCAATACATGACTTGGAAGAGTTGTATGATTTTTACAGTGTGGTATTCCAGCTTTTACCCAAGTATCTGAACGCTTCCTCCAACACTAGTGACACAATGTGAGTCCAAATACATGATGGCGATCAGGACACAATCACTTGTTGTTCTGTTTCCAAAGCAGAGATGACAGCAGGACTTCAGAGGTCCTGTTAGTACTAGTTAGTGCTGTGAGGCATCTGAAACAAGTAGAGCCAGAATCCAACACCAGCAGATCTAAGCTCCTGAGTGAAAGGACACCTGTGGCTGCTGCATTCACCCCCCACTTTAAGTAGAGGGATTTGCAGAATCAGAAAAACACAGCACTGATGGCTCATTATGGAATCTAATTAAGCTAAATATTGAAGAATTAAGGTTAGCACATATTTGTTTAAAATATGTGCTCTTTCCTCACAGACATTGGCAAAGGATCTGAAGGAATTTTCCCATGCCAAGACAAGGCATTTCATGTGCATTGTTGCTAGGGATTTCTTAAATTTGGGAGTGGCCAGATGTATTAATTTTTTTTACACACATCAATTGTGCTGGTATTAAATCCACCATTTTCCTGTTCAACTATTCAGTGTTTGATGTATTACCAGGACTGCGGGGTGCTTTATAAGAGGTTAGAATTTGAATAAATTAATATGAATTTAGAAATATTTCTCATGGCATTATAGGGGTGGGTGATTTCAGTCAAAGGCTTCAAAGCTGCATGTTTGCACCACAAACGTGAGGGAAAATTGTATTTTTCATGGACTTGGACTTTCATGCACTTTATTCTTCCCCTAATCTCATTACTCCTTGACTGTTTTCATACCTGCAAAAAAAACCCTGAGATCAATTATATTTGCCTCACTTTTCAAGCGGTGTGTTGTCATTTTGCCATCTGCAGACCAGCATGTCCAGTACAATGTGGTGTATTCACAGAGCCTCTTTGGCTTTCTGAACAGAGAGAGACCCTTTTCTCTTGCTTCTCGCCCCAATTCAGGGCTTTCTTCTCCCTTTTAAGTGGGCTGTTGATGAGGTTAGTCTAATCAGATTAAGTCAACTCACATTGGTCTCTGCAGTTTGTTTTCCTTCCAAAGGCGTCCTGACATCTTCTATACTTTTTCTTTATCCTCCTCTTTGCACTTTTCATCCAGGCTTCCACCCAAAAAAACCTTTTCAGTAGAAGTCCCAATGGACTCCTTTATAAACCACAGTTCCTCAATGATATAGGTTATTTAGAATGGGTCACTAGACTGCAATACATGGGAAAGGCCTTTAAAGTTGTGCAGTGACGCATTTGTACATTTCCACTGGTGTCTGTGTGAATGCCAAAGATTAGGTAAACACAAAGCACTAAATCAAATTTTGGAAATTGCTGGAACCTCTAATTTGATTCCTAAATAAATGTTTGAGGGATGTTTTGTAAACTACAAGGCTAATGCAATCTCCACTTTTATGTGGACACTTGGATGAGAGAAGTGTTTTCACGGCCAACTTGTTAAAGAGTTTTTAAGGAAATTAAATGCAATTTTATAGTTTAGAGTTTACAAGATTTACATGTTAGACACGGTGCATTAAAACTAGTAATTACCCATTTAGGACAATATATAATTTTTTGCATGTTTTAGGAAAAAAAATGCTAAATATTAAAAAAGTACTATAACCAGAGAATACAAAACACTTAAAATCCATGTCAAGATAATAGGGCTTTTTTTTTTGTTGTTCTTTTGCACTATACATGTCCTGATGCAAATAAAGAGTCATGTAGGCAAGACAATCAAGATGATCAAAACCAGTGTGGTTACCAAAATGTATAATTACACAATTAATAACAGTGTTTTTCTTCTTTATAAAGAACCACAAATAATTCATATTACACCCGACACTGAACAGAAACCATTAGAGGAGGTAAAAAACTGAGAGGTTCCTGATCTGACATTGAAGTCAATTATTTTTCTTCAAATTTGATTTAATTAATAAGCACAGATGCCTGGTTGAGAATATACCCCCCACCTGTAACTGTAAAATCTCTGGAGTTCTCATCAGTGGTGTGCTGTAACTTGATTCTCCCACTAATAACAGCCTTACAAAGACAATGAGCACAATGAGTACAGAGGAGGTCTTTTCAGATGACTTCAGAGTCCCCTGAGAAAAGACATGGCAGCCCACTGACTGAATGGGGGGGAGCTGTAGAACAATTTCAAGCTAATGGATCTGAGAGACTGTCCACATAATTACATTACAGCATTTCAGGAGCCTTTTGAGGTCCACGCTTTGCAGCTTGGAGACACCACAGCACTTTATTCATATCATAGCTCCACAGTGGAATGTGCTATGACAGATATGGCCCTCTTGGCCACTTTTGAACAAGGTTGCTCTCCATGAGACTGGAAACCCCCTCATCCCTCTGCATACAAGTTCTTGGATTTAAAACAGAGGGTGGGCACTGTGAAGACAAAGGATCAAACGTAGAGGGCACAGAAAACCTAAAAAAATCTAGTGCAACACATATTTTCCTGTTAACCTTACATATGACATAATATACAAGAGGTTTTACAGTTTATCAGAGGAGGTAGTCCTAGCAAAGTTAAATAATTAATGACATAAAAGCTATGCAAATGTGTTTTTGTGACAATTTAACTCTAGCTTCAGTCAAGCTCACTAATTCCTAATACTGAACAAATGTTTCCTGCTGTATTAAAAGTGTGAGTGAACTCGGGTTGAATTTCATGATTTCTGAGAAGAGTTGACTGATTTTGACACAAACAAAAAACTTATATATGCAGTATACAATTTAAATTTCTCAGTCTGAAGGGTCCCTTCTTCCTTTGACATTAAGAGCCTGCAGCAGAAACTAGTGAAATAATTTTGTACTAAAATCAGTTCAAAGACCTTTGAGGCTTCTCCCAGTGGTTTTGTTCAATCATAAATGTAAACAACAGGTAGTCTGTGCTAGTTTTGTTTCTTCAAAATCAGTTTGATGAGCTAAGTAAACCATCAGCATTTCACATGATGTTTTACCTTGTGCTGATCTGTTTCTTTTTTATTTTGAAAGATCACTTCAGTTTATTGTCTTTGCTTTAACACAAATCACATTTTAATTGAACGTTGTTTGTTTTATTTTAACTTTGTTTTTTCCTCCATACCAAATGTCAACCGATAAACACACAGAAAAATCAGGCAGAAAATCAGCTTTTTTCTCCTTTTGGTTTAAATTGAGCTTGTGTATAATCCATTTCAGCCAAACCAGACACGTGTAAAGGAGAACAGCAGTTTTCAGAGACTGTGGTGAATGCTGCTTAATTCAAATTCTGAAGTCAAACAGGCAAACACAGAATAGTTAAAAGGCACATTTGTCGCTGCATTAACATACAACTCCTCAATCAATTTTGATTTATAAAGGATCTCTTCAGACCGTCACAAACAAAATTATTCAACTTTAGACTGATGTTTTTCTCAATGTTTGACCAAAGCGTAGATTCTACAGAAGTCACAGTCAATCTATGTCTACAGACCAAGTGGAAAATCTCTCAAACTAATATAACAAAGCACCAATTTTGAGATTTCCCTCCATGATAGCCATATTAAAAGGTGCCATTGATCTTTTTGTTCAATTTTGTTGGTGGAAGAAATGCTTTTGCTCACTCGTCCTTCTGGCCAAAAAATGACTCCTTTTGTTGGTGAGCAAAATCAATGCAAATTAATCCTTTATTCATTTCCCCCTGAATAATTCAAGTCTTTGCACTTTTGTTTGGGGCCCATGAGCTAAACAAAATCATAAGAAAGGTGGAGAATGTGAACATTTATTGGCCAGTGGAAGAGAGAGATGACCCTGCTCTTGGGTGACAAAAGGCTCCTTTATGGCAGTGGTGTGAACCCATGAAACAGGAGTATTCCACTCTGACTGACCAGCACCACAGGAGATCCAACACGTGCAAAAATAGTGCCCCAGTTAAACCAACTCTTTTTACACCAATAAAAGAGGTTAGAGAACCAAAAAAAGCCAAAATCTCTGTCCATTCTTGAGCTCCCATTCTCATGGATAAGGTGACAGGCAGAGAAGGATGGGCTAGCCACACTGACAGATTCATTACTAATGTGTTATCAACTGAGGGATACTATAAAGTTAATAATTTCATTTGCGTTGATTTTAATTTATCAAGTCTGATATTGGATTGCAATACTAAATCACTGAAGCATTCTTTTCACTTCTAACTCTTGTCAAATCATTGCTGCAAATATTTTTCCTATATTATCCCAACTTTGGTGTCTTTGCTCCAGTTGCAAAACTCTTTTACAATACTGAAGTACTATCATTTACTTTACCGCTAAAATCTTCATCTTCTAAAACCATTTTTACCCAACATTTCTTTAAATAGGAACCTTTACCATAATAAAAGACACTGATTAACTACGGAGAACTCACTTTCCACCACTTTGAGATCAGGACATGCTAACTTTGCAGGATGCAGAGACTGATTCTTTATACCACACACATTCTAGCATAGGAGGTAAAACAGAGAACATGCACTAGCAAGACAAGTTGCTGAGATTATTTTATACTCAGGGTAAAATGGTAAGGATAGCCTTTATTAATGTTGTTCATTGCCAAAAAAAAGTGGCTATAGCAATGACCAGGTTACACAATGACTGAACCAATGGTCAAGGGCTTACGATGTTTCTGTGTTTGTGGTCGCCTCAAATATCATCCTATCATCAAAGTCCTCTCTAAACCCCAAACACCACCGCCCTTCCCTTTCCCTCTGATGTGGAGATACAGACACTTCACAGTGCGTACACTCCCTTTAACTTTTGGTTTGGGCCAAACATTGCGGAGGAGACAATTTGTCTTTGAAAACACTATGAATTAATCACATCAAAAGACCAGGAAACAAAAGCAGAGGATGGCAGCATCAGACAAACACTCCCATTAGTCACTCTCTTTCACATGTATCACATCACGGCTGAAGGAGGGGCTGTTTACTCTGGAATATCTCACACTGTAAAGGCAAAGGGAACCTACCGCCTGGCCCATTCAACAAGCACAGAAACAAGTGCACTACTGTGTAGTCAATTACAATAAGCACAGATCAAAGAGCACAAAATGGACTTCTGTTTCATAATGCACCATGTGGCACAACCTTTTTCCTTACACAGCCCTCACACTCAGTCTTCCCACAGTCATATATAGCACAAACTCACCATTAATAAGGTCAAAAAAGTTTGATTTTCAGCTCTCTCTCTTGTGTGTCTCTTCCTTGTCCCATCCCCAGCCCCCTGCCTGGTGCTGACCCAACCAGCAGATCCCCTCTGCCCCCTCTGTGGCCCCCATCAACTCTGGGAAGAAGAGGCCCATGCTGGAGCTACGGCTGGGGGCTCATTAGCAGCGCCCACCTGGAGGCTGGCTGGGGGCTAACAGGGGTCCACAAGGGCCAAAGCCTTGATCTGCTGGCTGTGAGTAGCATTGTGACACAGAGCGGCGACAAATCTGCTGCAGCACAGTGTCCGGTGCAGTGCGCCATCAGATAGACAGCATATGCTCCAGCAGCTCTGAATTGGTCAAGCTTAATCTGTTTAATTGTTCCCTCAGCAGATGAATGTGTCTCATCAGCTACTGACTGCACCTGTTTATTAACAAATGTCACCCTTGTTTTGGGGCAGCTGTTTGTTATAAATAAGTATATATTTGTGTTAGTTATGGGGATGATGCTGATGTATGCTGGTGTGTCTGTGTGTAATATTGCGATGGTCTTGAGCCCCTGTGGTTTGATGCCCTGGGTCTAGGGAGACACAAAGGGATTCCACTAAAGGAATAGTGAGTCTCCTGAGTCATGTGACTCCAGTCACACAAACTGCATCCAGCAATCCACATCGCAGTATCTAAACAACCACTTTTTCAAAGGAATTTGGCTGTGCGGTCACAAACATATGTATAGTGATTTAGCGATAGTTTCACATAATCACATGCACCATAAATAAATTAGCTGTCTGGATTTGTTCGCCCTTCTTTAACAATCACAAAAACACTCACACAAACAAAGCAGTAAGTATATATTTATGTCAGTGTCAGCATTTACTTACTTATTTACTTTTTTACAGTGATGAAGACAATATCTTGTTTAATGGTATTAATTTGGAAAACATTTTAAAAATTCTTAAGAATGCCTTTAGAAATAATTTTTTAGTCTTGCCCTGTATAACCACACCTCTACCTGATTCAGCATCAAACTCTTTGTGAAGTTATTTTTCAATATTAAGCCATTGTTTTGTTACTGATTGTCCACCTTGTATGTGTATGAGAAAGTATCCACATCCACACATTCGGTCATCAAACAGTTCAAGTGAAAATCCACAATATACTGTATGTCAGAATAGTTCATTTACATCAGAGACAGATATAGCTCCTTTATGAAAAAAAAAAAAAAATTCCAAACAAGAATCTTGTATTAAAATCTCACTTCAACATAGAAGCATGAAATTTGTCTTTACCAACTAGTAATATCATAGTAAACTCATGGACTCTGCTTTTCAACAGTTCCACTTAGTTTAATTTCCAAGGACAAGAACCTTTGTCCTTTGTCTATTAACACTGCATTATTTATGAATCTGTATAACAACACATACCTGAAAACAAGCTGGTTTTGTCTACTCATTTCTGATTCATTTGCTTGGATATTTTTTCTATTTATAACATGGCCTGAAATTTGCGTTGAATCTAGGAAGGACACTGTGGTTTTATTCAGCTAGTAGAAACAGCAGCTGTGGCCCTCAGGCTCTGTCTTTCTTCAGATTCTAGATCCTGAGTATGTGCTATGTAAGGTGAAAGAAACCCCACAGGGTCATCACTGGCATTTATACAGTAAACCCAGTATAGAACACGCTGGTTCAGGTCATCCAGGTTGTAAAGACTGACTCTGAATTTTTGTTTAGCTTTATATGTAGGTATTTTCTTTTCTGCAGTAAATTATCTGATGAATACAAACCTTCTAAGATGGCTCCTTGGTTATTGTGAGCATTTTTTTGTCAGATCAAAGAGTCTGGGTTGCTGGTGCTTGAATGTGGACAATGGATTGGTCATGATGACTGGTAAATCTCAGTCACGGACCACCACATCAAGGACAATTAGCATTAGCTTGACTCTCCAGGCTCACCCCCTAAGAAGGATGAAAAAAGTGACCTGCTGACTAAGCACATTCCACCTGCAGCCTGCAGTTCAAAGGGCTCCCATGATAGTTACTCTCAGCACCTCTGTGCTCCACTGACATCCAGCCACCACCTGCCCTGAGGCAAAGCTCACCCTCCTCCACTCTCGGTGCTCCATCAACAACATCCCAGCCCATTCACAACATACGGAACTGCTCTGAGCACTAGCTGAGACACTACCTGCCAACATAGTGCCTCAGGTGATGTTTGAATGGTCTTCACTTCAGAATTAGCTACACCTCTCCCCCCTCAGAGAGGAGGCAGGAGGGAAGCAGCATATGGCCGAATCGGATGAATTCCCCTACTGTTTCAAAAGACCCTCAGAAGCCTTCAGGGTGATCGGAACTTCACGCTCCTCCTTATTAGATTAAATCTAATAATCTCCCAGTAACGAGACTAAATCTAGAGTAGTAAAACACTGGGCCTCAGGGTGCACTCACGCACTGTGCATGCTGGTTTTCCATTGAACACTTTATTTTATGACTGCAAGTAAGAGTTAATGTCCCTAATCAACTTTCCCCTCATCTACAACCAAATTAGTTTATAATAGACAGAAATTCTGTCCAAACTGTGGTAACTAGAAACCATAAGGGAACCAAACAAAGTTCATGTAAATTTTGGTGTTAGAGAACCAAAAGTGCCAATGGCAGAAAAAGTCTCTATCTCCATTTTTGTGAAGTTGCAGTAAATTGCTAACTTATTTTACTCATTATAATAAGATTGTACTCACCAAAGTAATGGCAGAAACCTGGGAACACCTGAAATGTCAGTAATGCTTTGTTGCACAGGGCAACTATGTATGTAAAGCATGCTGGAGCACAGTGTATGTCTGTAAATTGTGGTGGTGTTTTCAGTGGGCAGGCAATTTGGGTAATCATTTTACTATTAACCTTAATCCTTTCTTCCAAATAAATTTAGCTAAACTGGAGATTGATATCTGAAACACTTTGTTCCAGGATCTCAGCAAATGAGCACAACATTATTAGCTGCACTGCACTGTTGGCTGGTCCAGACTGAAATACAGCTGTCAGCTGGATTAAGATGAAATTTTGTACAGACATAAATGCCACCACCCCTTTTCTGTAGTTACACCACGAGACTGACATTTTTGTTTTTGAGTGAAATACTGATAACTATTGGATCGATTATAATGGTGTTTGGTATAGATCTTCATGTTCATGTTCCCCACAGGATAAATTGTTATAACTCTGGTAATAACATAACTTTTTGACAATGGATCTGGTAACGTTAAGTTATACAACTTAAACACTGCAGCTGTGAGCATGTTAGCATTAGCATTTAGCCAAAAACTCTACTGGGCCCATTGTACAGGCTCAGAGGACTGTGGACATTAACTATAGGAAGAACAATCAAAACAATATAAATACTGTGACCTAAATATTGAAAATACTAATAGAAATTAAATAATTTAAGTTTTAGTTTTTTCCTTTAAGTCAGCTAAGAGGTCACGTCATTATTAGCACCATGTTTCTGCATTGTTTATGACTGCAAATGATGATTACTATTCCTCATAAACATGAGTCTTTAACTTGGACTGAACTGTCACGTTGCTTGACTAACCAATGACTATTAGTCACATGATTGGAAGTAAACTGTTAAACACGATGAGCTGCAAAAGAAAAACTTTTTGTTACTTTTTTATTTGATGATAAACTTCTTGTTGTTATAAGCAAATAAGCAATTGTTATTGTGAGTGCTATGTTTTTAAAGAAGTGGGAAAATGGCACAATTGTGATCTACAACCTATGCTGACATAAGAAAAATAGCCCCTGGTTGCCTTTCTTTGGATTTACTGTTGAGTTCATAATGAAACTAGGACTCCCACTGGAGTGTTGATTAGGCAGATGCCGTCTCTGAGCTGCAGGACCGAGCATCAGGCCCGTTTCCAACCCTCCAGGGACTCACTTCATTCATCCACTGTAATTCATGGTTATCCCCAACACAGCCTGGGATGCTGCACCATCTCTCCTCTCCGCTCATTTAATTTGGAGCTGAAACAGCGGAGGCAGGAAGGAACCCCAGCGATGGAAGATATTAGACATGATATTAGATAAATGCAGGGCCGGCCCAAGCCTCCATGGGGCCCTAAGCAAAATTAGAATTTTGGGACCCTCTATTACTGTCAATTACAGCCTGGTAGCTCAATGCGATAAGCATCAGACTGGGATGCAGAAGGTGGCAGGATTGAATCCCAGTCCAGACGCCATACCAGGTGTGTCCTTGAGCAAGACACTCAGCGCCAGCTCCTTGTAAGTCGCTCTGGATAAAAGCATCTGCCAAGCAAAGTAAAGTAAAAAGTAAATAATACTGATTAATGATCATTCACACACCTACTGTAAACTTATTTCAGCAATACATACAATAAGCAGTACATAAAACCTCACAGCTGCAGCAGTGTTGTTTACATGGCATGTTTTTACCCAGCTATGGTTTTTAATCTGAAATGGTAGTAAACTCAGCTACAAGTGTTGCCCGGGGTTGATTTCCATGTAATATTCAAAGTGATATTGTACTAGCTGGGATACTGAATGTCACAGACCACTAAAAGTAGCAAAATAAACCAACATAAAGTGCATTTACTGTAAACACGTCAACTGCATTATTATTTTTACTTTTAAATAAACTGTAACAGCGACTTCTAATTATAACCACTTGAAGTACTTAAATAAACAGTCCCTCATTAATATGTTCTCTATATGGAAATAAATGAAAATCTACGAAACAGACAGTATTAAATTAAAAATAGCTAACAAATAATGAAGTAAATGAACAGAGGTAACAAACCTGGTTTAAAAACGAAATACCAGCTTCATCATTTGAGCTGATGACACGGCAATGACTGAAGGCCAATGCACACTGCAAGTGTCTGACGTTTGGTGTCAAACCATTCGCGCACATTGTTTTCAGTGAGAATCAGAAAATTATTCTACACAAAACTGGAAGCTACAAACTTAAGTTTAGTGTCTCATTAATGTTCTGAACCAACTCGGATTTTGCTGGAATGAGTGAGTCTCTTTCATCTAATACGCTGCAGACTCTTTAATCTCAGTTTGTAACAGAAATAAAAAAAACATAGAACAAAGAATGACCGACATACAGAAAGGTGCAACTCTTTCCAAAGTCAATCATGTATTCTGTTCTCTTTGGTTTATGGATCAAAATTGTTGCTCAAGGTTGATGTTCAGATATCGTCCTGTGTGCTTGACTGTATTTATATTTTTATGAAGGAGGCTTTGGCTTCCTCTTATTTTGCGTGTGATGTTAATAACAAGACCAGAGTGTAGAAATATGTTATTCAATGTTAGGAATTAATAACGAGCAAAATGTACTAAAAGCGTATAAATGCATGGTTTCATTTCCTTAACATCAGTTTTCCACCCTTCTGTAGAGTGGAAATATTACACAAACTAATGATTTGAAAAAATCCACGGTGCGGCCAGTGTGTGTTGGCATTGACTTGTCAGACCCCTCTAGCGATTTTTCTGGTGTTATTGGAGACGTGGAGACAAAGATGTGAAAGCACGTATCATTCTTAATCTTTTCAACGAGCACCGGGTGCTGCCGTGGGTCCCTGCCCCGACCCAAAGCGCTCAAAGACGAATCAGTTCTGATGCAGCAGTCGCTCCCAGCTGCAGTCAGAGCAGGAGACGTTCACCCATCTGTGACCAGATAGCAAATAAATTGCAGAAGCAAAGAAATTTAAAGCTCAGTATTACACAAACAAACAGAAATAAGCTTGTCTGTTCATTAGCTTGAATAGTAAACTATCTAAGCTTAGCTACTAGTTATTAGCTGCTAGCTTGTTATTATAGGCTACACCACCTAACTTTCCTAACTTGAGGAAAGAATCACTACACTCACTACACCTCAGTGCTCTGTTTGCATCAGACTGTGTTTTTGTACAATAATATACCTTTGATAATATGTCAATCAACACTCAAATATGGAAAAAAACGAAAAATTAATGAAATTGTAATTTAATAATATTAAAGTTATTTGCTCTTGGGGCCCCCTAGTGGTGACGGAGCCCTAAGCAGACACATAGTTCACTTATGGATAAATGGACCACATATGTTATTTGACCATGTTAAATCACGTTGGTTAACATTCATAAGTCTCTCAAATTGGATACATTTGAATAATTGTTCAAGTCATGAAGGACAAAAATGATCCACTTTTTCAAGTAGTAAAGAGTAATAAACTCACAACATTTTGGAAAACATTGACTAAGAGAAGGATTTAACACCTGAAAGCTCTTTTTACAGCTCTCGCCAATAGTCAAAAAACCTATGTCCCTCTAAAGTTTGTTTAGTATATTAAGCTTAATACACCACATAAAAACTTCATATTTGGCCAGATATACTTAAAACTTGAAAGAATATCCAACTCATAAGAGTGTATTCACAACATGCTCTGAAAGAAAACTGCACTCTAACATGAAAATGTCTAGAGAGATTTCCCTTCAAAAATGAAAGTTCATCATGCATCATTGCAATAAAAAGTGTCACAAATATCTGAAGTAGGTCAGAGTAAACAGCGATTCATTTCATCTGTATCAGATGAAAACAAATCTGTTTTGGTTTCCCATTGAAAAGTGTGGAAACAATGACATTCCAGCCTGGAGACAACTAATGCCTCCTCATCAGGAAACGAGACCAAAACAAGGTTTCTCGGCTTGACAGTCTCTTCCAACCTTATGCCAGACAGCCGACTGGAAATGCCAGGAATGCTAGACTGCTACTCGCTAGGAGACCATGTTCCACTTATTGGCTACTGGTGGGCAGACCCACAGGGACAATGCCCAAGATGAGTTCCCACACAATAGGAACAAGACATTTATGACTTTTTTGCCACGGAAAAAAATGAGAGGTTCACACTGAGGACACTTAGGCTCTCGTACTCCCACTGACACACTGGGAGTGATGCTGCTCTGGGCTGACACCCTTGACATTTTTGGGCAAAGTCTGAAAGACTGAAGAAAAGGTTTCCCCTGAATCCAACCAGGCTGTCCCATTTGAAGTGATTTAAATGGCCTGTTATTACCTTTCTCAGCCATTGTGTCTCTGCTGGTATCTTTTAATTATTAGTTTCACCAGTACTCATCATGCAGGAGCCAGACGACTTCTGGTTTGGTATTTCACTAGCATGTACAAAATAGTAATAGCTAGTGATAACCCAGGCAACCAAGAATAAGAAATTCTCTGATAGGCCAATTAAGGCACATGTTTTGAATATAAAACTGCTCCATGATCAAAAACAATAGCACTCTGGATTAAGTAACTATATAGTACGCTAATCTAGTAGTGGAGGGGGATATGTAAATCAAGAACTCATCAGTATTTATCCCCAGTATATATATAAAATTATTGTTTTACTCCCACCTTAATGATCATTTGAATGAGTGAAAGACAGAGTACAAATGTCCAACATATTCTTGGGAAACCTGTTTGTTTTATTCAGCGGTTGCCACATTGATCACATTGATATCAAAATTAAAAGATTAGTTGACATGAAAATAATGTCAGTGTGTTTACTGCTATAGCTTCATATAGGCTTTCAATATTCTATTATATGTAAGCAACCTTTATGTAACTGACTCAATACTGAAACTCCAACAAATCCTGATGGTAAGTATAGAAATTAATTTAACTAACTAAAGGAAGAAAAATGGTATTTATATATTTTAATATTGTGATCTAAAAGCCTAACTGCCAGAACCAGAGATAATTTCTGATGTGATGCAGGGTTCAAAATATTTGGGACAGATGAACACTTT
The DNA here is from genome assembly GCA_032353495.1 of Ctenopoma kingsleyae. NCBI lineage: Eukaryota > Metazoa > Chordata > Actinopteri > Anabantiformes > Anabantidae > Ctenopoma > Ctenopoma kingsleyae. The sequence continues at coordinate 10,750,852 of JAUBNQ010000026.1, read as the reverse complement.
TTAAACTATCCAGTCTACAGTTAAATGCAAATCAGTTGTGATAAAATATTAAATAAATCATCCATAAATCAGACCAACTAACTGATGAAAACATGTTTGGAAGACTATAAACTAACACTGTGTGCATATGAAAACCATGTTTAGTAGTTCACAAGCAACAATTTTTTTGTTTCTAATTAGTTTCTATTGTGTATGCTGATGGAGAAAACTATTATTATTATTATTATTATTATTATTATTAATATTGATGCAGTCTGGATGGGTTCATTCAGTCTGCAGCCAGTGACACAATCAGTGACCAATCTTCTTTAAGACTTTGAGCGCCATCTACTGGTGTTACATCAGAAAAGCAGAGAACAGGATGAACTGTGGTGTCGTCAAACCGATGAATTTTATTGTAGCCTCAGCTATAACAAATTTAATTTGGATTCTGTTTTTCTTTGTCTTATATTTGTATTTTGTAATATACATATATTTGGAATATAAAACTCTTCATTTATTTGCATTTTATTAATCCATCAATTTTCAGGTTGAAAATTTAAGTTGCTACTTTTCTGCTCAATAGGAAGGTGTGTAAATAGCTGCACCAATTAGTAAATGCCTCTTTTGATGCTCATTATACATTCATACTTCCAATTAGAAGCAGCAAAACCTTTCATGAGTCTCACACTTCCTCATTTATATCTATTGTACTCTTTAGTTGGCCCTCTGCTATTTGAACCCCATTTCCAGACCTTTCCCAATTAGACCCACCTTCCACTTTGAGGTTTACTTACGCCACGATGAGGGAGTTCTTTAACAAGTGGGCCCCATTCTCTTGTTCACATGGGGAAGTTTACCCACATCTGTCTCAGCACCTAACCCCTGGAAGAGAAGGGGTCAGTGCCAAGGCCAGAGGTCAGCACTTGTCCCATTGTGAGCTAGAACCAACATGAACCCCCATCGGACACTGCGGTCAGCGGGAAACAGTGCCCGGTTGGTTTTTAGGGCCATGGATGTGTGAACTGAACAGTAGTTGTGCTTTGAGGCGGCTTGCCGCACGGAAGCGCTTGAAAAGGACTCTTCAGGTTTCTTAATTAAGTAAAGAACAAATAGGTATCCTGCTTTGTTGCGTCTTTTCTGCATCATCAATAGCACAGACACAAATAGAAAACAAAGCTGTGGTTTGAGAATTTGCAGGTGTGCGTGAATGCGTGTGAAGTTACTGGAGGAAGTATGACCATGCAAAAAAAAAAAAAAGTTTAGGTGGCACTCAAGGGGGAGGTCTGTGTGAGAACAGATCTAGTTAGGAGCGTCACAACAGATCTGACAAAACAGGCGGTCGGGTCAGGCCAGGCTTGCTGCAGTGACCCAGCAGTATTCAACCAAATGATGAAAAAAAACAGAAAAAAAAAAAACGCCCTTCCCCTCGAACTCTCTCTTTCTCTTACTCGCTTTCTTTCTCTCTTATCAGCAAGCCACCATCCATAATTGACCTGATTCCCAGATTTCTGTCCCTCTGACCACCCTTGCCGTCGCATAAAAGTGGGCAGCATAGGTGGCAGAGGATGGCCTGGCTAAAGGAAAAGGGAATGTAAAAGAAAGTATTCTTCTAACATCTTGAAAGAAATAGGAAAATCAGCATAATGACTGTGCTCCCCTACCACACATTCACTCCCTCACTCTCCGACTCCCATCAGCATCCAACTCTTGATTAACCTCCTCTCTCACTCCCCCTTTCCCACCCACTCACATTCACACATGCACATAGACACAAAGTGCCTCAGAGGCCCCCTGACAGATGGGGTTTTGGGGGGTTCCTCTGAACAAATGGCACCCTGGTTCAGTGTGGTGTTGTCAGGGTTTGAATTGATCCCCAGGACTACAGAGGCTTCTCTCTGCCAGTGTGTCACAATGGCAACAAGTGTGTGGAGCTGGGAGCAAGCTTGTACAGGCATGGGACCAATACCTCATGAATGATAGCTTAGCAAATGGCCCTCCATTCACTGGCTTTCATTGTAGGACCATCTCTCGTTTTCTTTCATACCCTACTCAAAAAACTTACCCAGCTTCGTTAGTTTTATTGGGTTTGATTGGTTTGAGATTGTGAAACGTGTTGGTTTTTGTCTGATTTTGTATGCGTGCAGGGTGTCGGATTGGGAAGTGTGTGTGTGTGTGGTGTGTGTGTGTTAGTGTGTTTGGAGGTTTTGGTTTTTTTTTTTTTACATTTTTGCTTGTTAAACTGATGGGCTTTGTGGTCTCACGGTATGGTCTACGCAGTGATGTAAAGCTCTCTGTCACTGGTCAAAGCCAGAGAATGTGATTCAGTTTTATATGAATAGCACTTCTGGGAGGTCGTGATGTTTTTCACTCAGTGAGATAAACACCATGTGTGCAATTTTCACAGCTTTCCATAAATTCAACCAGATACTTAGCAACACAATTTTTCACACACTTACAGTGGTGGTATTGCCTTTCTTGTCAACTCAGACGCTCCTTGAGAATTCCTGCCCTACTCCTGCAAGTAACATCCTGTTCGAAATAATCTCATGCATTTACTTTTGTCTTTTTAGTTCTAAAGTCGTATATTTGTCTGATATAGTCTCATATATCAGCGTAATGAGCCTCGGAGAAGAAGATAAAACCTGGTTGAAAGTCCACTGTGACCCCTTAGCTGACCCCGGGTAGCAGTTTACAGGCTCAGGAACAATCGTCCCATTGGTAGATAACAACAGCATCATCCCTCCAGGCTCATTTCATCACTGTCACTTCACCTCCCTCTGGTTAATGTTTCACTAGTCCTGTATATTTTTGCTCCTCTGCCCGCATGACAGGGGGAGAAGGAAAGGGAGCAGAGGAGGCTTGGTTAATCACAAAAGGAAAACAGAGGGTGATCGATTGATTGGTAAACAAACAGGCTGGACAGGCAGGCAGAGGCACAGCAGAAGAACCCAGGATGTGACATCTCCATCTATCATACCTCATTATCATAGCTGTATCAAGAAATGCTGATAACCTGTCTGCTATTAAATCTCAAAATCTTACAGGAGAAGGAGGAAGTGTTTAGCTGTTCACATCTGTAGACTGCAGAATACATTTTATCAGCACAAATGGAGAATGGTTGCAGTTTATATGCTCTGCTTTCTGCTTGTTTCTCTAAAGATTTTGAGTATTTACTGTTAAATAAAGTATATAACTAATCCTATCACAGAAAGCTCGGACACCCACGCATTATTTATTTTAGCAAACTGCAGGGAAGTCATGATCTACAAGATTACTCTGATTTATTTTTGTACTTCTGTGTGGTTGGGGAACTCTGCAAGACAACAAGAAGAGTTATACAGAAGAGAACAGCAGCTGCTGATTTACAGTATGTTAAACCTGTGTGTCTATTATCAATCAGGCTCCAAAGTTTTATATAATGCAGCTGAAAGACATGTGTGCTCACACCCTCATTGACTTCTGAATGGTCACTTAAAACCCCACCTCTAAATGTCTTAAGTGAAACCTGAGCTCAGTGAGGTGATCCTTTAATGTCATGTTATATGATAGCAGGTGTTTCATGTCATCTAGACAAACCTGTGACTACAACTGATGATGTGATCTGATGGCCTGTTTGGTGAATAAATAGCCTCTTCCCACAGTCTGTAGTTAGGTTTTAAGGAAAATAAATTTTAAAGCATTGGCCTCATTGATGCAGCTGTAAGTCAAGATAGACCAGAAACATGATGCTGTGAATATGATAAATGTGACACTGTATAATAAAAAATGCATCACCTTCTTGATGAATAGCTCCCGTCTGAATTAGTAAGACTGAATACATTATTCTGTCTGCCCGAAGACAATCGTATGAGGGGATTTCCCTGGCAGGTACGTAAAGATGTTAAGTTTGAACTCTGGTCCCAGGTACAATGAAAGACAAGTAGCGGGTGTGTTTGACTGTTTAACAAGTGGACCACACCCAGGCTAATGGTTTTGGTCACAGAGCAAAGGTACGCATCTCATACATACCTAGGTGTCAGGACGATGTGTTCCCTTGCTCGCTTTTGTGTTGTCCACTCTGCATAGCAATGGCAAGTACATTGCAATATGTTTGAATTGTGGAGGAGGAGGGGTGAATGTGTATTGTCAAAGAGGCAAGGTCTGCATATTAAGAAAACACGGAGGGAGAACAGCCAACTGAAAGGACCTTTGAATGAGAATCAATTAATTTTCATTTACCTCCATTAGCACTGGTTAGGGATTTGCATCTGTGAACCCATTGCCAAACTGGCAGTGGCCTTTTTAGTTGAGGGAGAGGGCCACATTAAGCTAATGATGGGGGGTAGAGGGAGAGACAAAGGGCTGTATGTGTGGGAGGAGAGGCCTGGCCGTCCTCTTCTCTCATTAGCACCACAGTGCCCTGCACTGCTGTCACACAGCGAGCCCTCACAGGCAGATCATTAACCACTAGCTGGGATGTGAAAAATATGCAGCCTGGCAATTTTTTAAAAAAGGGTCTCAGCTACTCAGTGCTGCAAGTTTGTGACTTTTAATATGATCAGGTTTTAGTGTGACATGCTGCATATATTGCTCAGAACAACAGCACAGAAAATATTGGGTTAATGTTTTCATAACAACAACAAACTGTGGATGTGTTCAACAGTATTGAGTGTTAGGCGGAACATCCAAAGAAAAGGAAATAAGAAACAGAATTTGTTTTGTAAACTCTGTTATATATATTATATACAGTATACAGCAACTAATTATCACTCTACCTTCATAGCTAGCTCTGACACCCATGCATTTACTTATTTTATCAGACATGAATGTGAATATGAATAGAATATGTGGAGTATTGTCCTCTAAATCTCTCTTTACTGTGCATTGCATTTTGTCAGGAATGGTTGTAAGTAATCCACAGGCTGTGAATTACGCTACATCATAATACCCAAGTAAAGGATATTTCTATAGAGACTTAAAAGAGTGAGCAGGTAGAAAGCCACAGGTTTTTATTTTATTTTTATTTTATTCATCTGCTGATGAATATACTATATTATACTACTACTATGTATCTTTCAGGGATCCAACTTGTAGGTTTGCAGTCAAAGTGCAGTGACATTAACCACTGGGAAGATGTATGAGCCTACAGGCTTGTCTGCACCAATAAGTAGACACTATCCCATGTCATACTGAGTATGACAGGAGAGCCACAAAACAACATTCTTGAAGTATCAGGAGCTTTTTACTGGAGGTATGAACACCAATCTTCCAAAACCTATTCAGACATTTGGTGTTTTGATGATGAGGCACTGACATGTTGAAACTCTCCAGCAGCTGCATTTCTGTTTCCTCTTTTCATTGATTTATTTTTTCCTTTAATTGGCCACACATTTCTATCTGCACTGAATATATGGGATAAATTTACAGGTATGATAGTCAAGTAACAAAGCTGAGAGGAAGTGTTTTCTGTGGCGGCTTCAGGCTAGGCACTAGTGCTGTGATTTATCTCAGCAAACCCACAGTGGGAATTCATCTCTAAGCTAAAGCTTTTAGTCTGTGTAACTGAAGGATCAAAACATAGAAAGAAAATACCATCCAGACTGCACACATACAGTCTCAAACCAAATGTCTAAGAATTTAATTCCTCTGTTTTTCAATGTGGGAAATAGCTGCACGTCAGTGGAAATTAAATCAGGATTAGACACGAGGGTCTGGTTGTCTTATTGCAGCATTATGGTGCAGAGACTTGTCTCCACATGTAGGGAGGAACCCAGACAGCATGAAATGGAGCGGAAGGTATGAGCAGAGAAGAGGATGAAAGACAAAACAGGATAAGGGGGCAAACAGGGTCACAGATGTGACATTATATCAACAATGAGAGTGGCGTGGGTAAAAGTGTGTAGACATGCCATCATGGGCAAAGCTGTCTCCCAGCTGTTTGGTTCACCTGTCTATTAAAAGGGAGCATATTTCTTCTTGTCTCCTGAAGCAAAGACAGATTTACTGGGCCTACAAGAAGGAGGCCTTAAAGTGGATTGATTATAGGATAATGGGCTATAAATCACTTTTCCTCTTATATTCAGACTCTCCACAACCATCTTGGTAAACCAGAACAGATAACAGGTGATGGTCATGATGCATGCAGCTAAGTCATAAGCTAATTGTTAATAGGAAGAAAAAGTGAAGAGGTATTGTCTCATGTTTTGGTTGGTCCTTTTCCTGGCATTACATTAGAGCCCAGACAGATATTGGAGTGACCTCCAGCCCTTTCCTGTACTCAGGCGGTCCTATTCTAAAACAAAGCGGACATGACAAGAAGAGAGGGGAGAAATCAGATGGCTTAATTGTTCCTTGACAATTAGACCATCACTCAAGAGAACACTGAGTAACCCAGCAAAAGTAGCAAAGGGAGGAGGTAGCCGAAGAAAGGGATGAAAGAAGAGGGCACTAAAACACCCACTGAGTGAGAGGGAGTGAGAGGGAAAGAGGGAGAGGGCCCTGCTATTGAGGGCCCGACAGGGCAAAAGGAGCAGAGAGCAGTTTACAATACTGTACAATGCTGTTCTGCACCATTAAGTGGCATGGAGGGCAGAACCCAGGACAATGGGCTTCTGTCCCTGAGGAGTAGGCCAGCAGCTCCAGAGGAGGCCTTCTTTTCAGCCCATATGGTTACGGCTGCCTTACAGGATGCTCCTCTCACTGAGGCCGCATGCTCAGCATCTGGACACATGAGGTCCACCGTCTCTCCTCAGTGACCACTGCAGCACTAGGGAGCAGCAGGGTCTCCGTGGCAACACCGTAGTGATACACAAGGATTCAAGGCAGCACTCAAGAGATTATGAAAAGGAAGTACTTCTGGATGGAATGAAATCCCAATTTTATTGGATTTAGAGTCACAGAAATCACACAGCTGAAAAACTGGGAGCAAGAAGAACCAATTAGTCCCATGCTGATAACAAGCTTGGCTTAGTCAAAAGAAACCCAACATTTTCTTTCTCTGTAGAAAGTTTTTTTAAATGTAGAAAAAAATGATTATTTCTAAGCACTCTGGAAATATAATGGTACATATCAGAGGTTAAGACTACTATAATATTTAACAATAAGACAATTGGGGACATTTTGGATAGTTACTGTATGCTCTAAAGGAGGAGGTTTGCACTTGCAGATTTTTTACACATTTTTATATATAAATCGGATGGTCTGCAACTCAAGAACTTTGTGTTTTTTTCGAGACGCCAAATGTTTCTAAACACAAGCAGATGGATGTCTAAACCATTTACATTATTTTAACTACTGTATTTGAGACCAACTGTGACTCCTGTCCCTTTTGGACTGGTGACAAAGACTCGTCAGAATGATGGATTATGAAACTGCTGCCTAAAATTCAAACAACCTAACGCCTGTCCATCATTTAACAGACCCACAGAAAAAAAGCCATCTAACCAAGAAAGAAAAGAAATAGGGGAGAGTCTAGAGAAGAAGAATCTTAACAAGTGTTTACCCTCCTTCTGTTGCCAAGTTGTGGAGCAATAACTTACCGTAGCGAAAGGCAGTGACTGATCCAGAAAGAATGGCTTCAGCCTGCAGGGTCAGGGGTCACTAACTCTGCCATTGTCTCTGACAGGGCAAGCACACTCCAGCTTTTCTCCGGCTTTCAAAGGCCTGGGATGGGGGTGGAAAGATAGGCCTGAAAACACTGGGTCGGGTCCAGGGGCTTTATGGTAGTTGCAGAAAAAAGATTGGGACCCCAAAGGTTAAATGAAGAGCGAAAGGGCCCTTCTGTCCAATTACCGAGGGACAAATGCTCTCTGTGACCCATCAGGGTCAAAGTTCAGCGGACCCATTGGTAGCGGCACACTCTGGCTTTTTGTGGACCAGATGAGATGAACCTCCACTGTGTTTATCTAAGTGACACCCTGACCAATGATAAAAGTATAAATAATTTGGGGGCTTTGTGAGCTGCCCCTCACCAACATTAATTTATAGACCACTCAACACATGGATACACACTGGAGCAATCCATAGTGTCTTTCAAAGGCAAAATGAATAAAACAATCTCAAAAGGCACATTTTAGGATATTTATTTGAACAATACTGACTATTATAATAGTTTGCTTTGATCACACTGAGTATGATAGAAGAGCCAAATTCACATATACAGCTATGGAAACAAAAAATATGGCAAAGTTACACAATGATGAATGAAACAGTTAATAGCCCCCTCTTGGGGCACTCATGCATGCTGGTCAGTAGTTCTCCTAATTATGTGCCCATCTCAGTCTCAGTCGGCACTTGTGTTGTTAATACCTACTGATACAATGGCCCAGTGGAGCGTCATGGTGACAGTGTCCCATATCCGGATATGACTGGATTAGTCTGTTCTTGAACCACTTCCTCCTGAGACCATGGGCTGCCAGGGATTAAGTCAGTAAATTTAATCATCTACACTTGTTAGGTTAACAAGCAAAGTACAATCACATTGCAAGAGTCAGTCAAAGTGCTTTCTTTTTCCAAGGTCTTGGGACAGTGAGTTTCAGACTTGAATCCTGAATGCACAGTATTTTACTCTGTGTATGGATCACCTAACAGAAATAATACTATGCTGCATGTATAGTACTGCAAAAGAGACACAGTAGAGTGGTGGAACAACTGAGTAACAGACTTCTCTATACACCTATTGCGAGGAAAAGAGAAATTAGCATAAAAGAACCAAAACTACTTCAGCACTCCACAGTTATAAGTGTTGCCATCTTTGTCCAAAACTCAGTCAATATCCAGGTTGTCACTACAAAATCTCTCAGCAGATGAATCCTGAGAACAATCCATCAAAACCCTGAGATGCAGTCACCTGGAACACACTGAGCACTATGAAAGCTTTAAATCTTTTCCTCTGCAGAATCCATTTAACATGGCTCTGCCACACTCCACCATGGGGGTGCTTGAGCTGGACACAAGGCGTGGTACCACAGGGATAAATTGTGCATCTACTGTTTTGTGTGTATCCTTACTTCTGTGTGTTGTGAGTCTAGTGGGTGTAGAGGATTATTCTCTCTCTGGGACTCCTCTCTGCAGGTTCTCTCCATCCCTCATGAGCCAGTATAAGCCTATTGGACACACACTGGAGCAGTGAAGGGGAGTCATTGAGAGTGAGCCATGGTCCCAGGGTCTTACAGGCCCTTAGAGGGAGCAGGATGGTCCTTAATCAGGTATCAGGAGCACGAGATGCAGATGGAGACCATCATGGAGCCATGATTACGCCAGAGCCCCAGGACATCCACCTCGAGCCAGATCACTGAGACTGCCTTAGGTCAGATGAAGCATCAGTGCAGGTAGTGCATCTGTGATGAAGTCATACTATTAATCTACAATATATTCATCCACAGTTTGAATAACATCAGAGCACATCAGGTCTATCAGAGATCTTATTCTCTGTGTTATACAAAACCACATAGTTTTATTAGATTTCCTGCTTTCCTGCTCTTCACCCTCGGGTTACACTTTGTGTGTCACAATGGAAGATCTTAAGCAATAAAACAAGTGTTATGGCTGGTCAAAACATATTGGGTGAACTTTCTTTTGACTGTTTGCAAAGTTGAGGGGAGTGCCAAGACATCTGGATGCATCAGAGTGGAGAGAAGTTAAAATGAGAAGTTGAAAGGTTCAGTCCAAATATTTGCCAAATATCTCAGCACTGAATTCACAAACACATGGGATGAGCACTCACATGTTTTGTTCTTGAGATTTCTTCTTTTAAATTAATAACAAAGATTTAGTAATTCATTTCCATAAGGTTAAGTGACTTCCCACATATCCTGACTAATCTGGGTCCCATATTTCCCATAATACACCTCAGCAAAGTCTGTCATTAGACGTTGCGTTCTAAATGCCTATTTCTTACAAACCCATCACTTCCAATGTACAAAGCATTTTAACCCTTAAGCCCAAGCCAAGATATTTATGTGGCTATAACAGACATTATACAACAGTTTTCACAGGCTCAGTCATAATCCTATTGACAAATAAGGCCAGCTTTATGTGTAAAATAAGTGGTGTGTCCCTTTAAACACACAGACATTTAGACTCAGAGCAGAACCACAAACACAGATGGGCTGCTGCTGTTAATGAAAAAAATTAAAATGTAATATAAAACACATGTAAGAAATTGATCACTGTACTGTACTGTACATTGTATTTATAGATCATTGTTCCTGCACCTGGTTTTTATTTATATAAGTTGTACTTTGGTTTTGTTTTTGTGTTTCAGATCCAACAGGTCATTCCTTTCTCTCTTGTTCACAGTCTTTATCTAATAGAGGCATAAATGACAAGACAATTCACCCAAACTTCCTTTTCTGTGCCAAGGAACCAGGACTTGCCCACCACACACACACAACCTTTCCCCACAGACACACTGACACACTCCTGCCATCTTGGGGAATGCAACCCCCCCTCCTATCTCCATCACCCACCCCAAGGATTAGCCCCCTACCCCCACTTGTTCATGCACTACCATCCCCTCTTGCCCTATTATCATATTTGATCCACAACTAACCCCCCTTTAAGTATTTCACCCTCCCACATGCACCACCAGCAAGGCATGCCCCCTTTTCTTTGGCCACTCTCAGGGAGAAGAAGAGGAGGATGAAGAGGCAAGGGCTTTCATGGGGAACAATCTGCCAGGGAGACGAAGAATGAGCGGGCACTCAATTAAGGGCTGCCCATTGAGCCTACGGAGTGAGCCTGAATGTGGGCCCCTCCAAAGGAATGGAGTCCCATGAATAGATTGTGGGCCTTCATGAAATATTAAAGAGCGGAGAGATTTCCCACAATATTTGTACACCTCTCTTTGTGGGGATTTCTCCCTCCATTGAGCCTGAAACTGTTAACACATCCGCTCTGAAGCATGGCCCACAGACTGTGCTAAAGAGCCCCACGGTCCAAGCATCAAACACTCCCCACCCTCACCTCTCTCTCTCTCCCAGTTGCCCTGTCTGTCTCTTTCTCTTTGTCTTTCTCTTCCCATCTCTCGCTCCTTCTTTTTCCCTCTCTGTCTTCCTGCCCATGAGCTATTCATTGAGCGGATTACAGCAATTTTAATGACCACCTGTCTTTGCTCCAGCGCTGTATTGTGCCATGCCAGGCCAAGTAGCAAGCTTCCCTTGGTATTAAAGGGTCATAGCGCTAACTGGTGACCCTTGATTCTGCCAACACAAGCCTGACAGCCAAAGCCACCCACACAGGTAATAAGCACAACCACTGATCATTAATCACTGTGAACCCACCCAAAATGCTGTGTGACAAAAACAAGGCATTAAGAGGCAGAACAATGACTAAAAGTGACCTTTGTAAGTTTTCCTTAATCAACTTGTTTGTTTGCATAAAACATTAAATTAACACAATGTAGTATTATTCTAAATACTGACCCGGTTAAAGTTAACAAGTGCTTCCTCCCAGCATACTCATCTTGTTGCCCTTCCCTTTTTCGTCTCTGCCCTTTACTTTCTCTCTCTTTCACACTCTCTCACACACACACACTGAGATCAGGTTGAGTGGAGCTGTATAGAGAGTGAGGCCTGTGTGGTTAAGTAGGTGGTTAAAGCTGAAATTAGCATAAGAATGGACACATATTCCTGCCGCGAGTCAACATTAGTTCATATCAGAATTGAGGGGTTGAGGATGGGCCAAAAACTAAAGCTCTTGCTGCAAATGACAGGTGTACTTGATTTATGTCATGATTCTGAGTTGTGGGTTGTGAATGTGTTAAGTGTGAATGAGAGTTACTGGCTCCTGTGTGTCAGTCCTGTGGGATGCTGACATGAAAGTCAATTTCCCAAGTGAAGAGAGACCTATATTTGTTCATATTTAACTTTTCCTTCTTTTTTTTTTGATTTTCACCTGTGTTTCAGTGTAACATTACACATATCCTTCTACAATTGTTTGTTCTGGACATATCTGGAATTTTAGAGCAACATTGATTTATGAAAACAGATACAGTCACAATTTGTATTGCTTTTCTGATATGGACTCAAGAGCTGTAGACATGAGACTTGGACGCAAGTCTGAACAAATCAGTCTCAACCTAACACAATAAAATTTGCAGGCAGGTTTTGCATAGACACACAGGTTATGTATTTTAGAAGGCCTACACATTTTAATGCCTTAGTTTCAGATAAATTTGCATGAAGTGTATGAACTATTTTGTGTCTATGAAAACATTCACATCTTACGACTAGAGCACACAGAACAATGAAATACTTGCTGCTGAGTCAGAGCAAATATTAATGTTATTAGTAACTCTTGTGTTTGTCCTGACATTATAAGTCAAAATGTCTGATTAAGGTAAGAGACATCTATTATACTGTTTTAATAATAATAATAATAATGGTAATTTCGAGCACAACCAAAAGTATGTGGATGGCCTGATATCTCTAGAATTAAAATGTGTTTTTCTTTTCATAAATATGTCTAAATTGATCTCGTAAGTGCCAATTTTCAGCATGTCTCCACCAATAAACAAGCTTAGAAGAGACTCAGAGGAGACCATGTGGTAGCATGAAGCTCTGCTGCCCGCTCCAGCAGAGCCCCAGCTGTGGAGCAAGTTGGAGAGCAGACTCCTTGGTCTGACCTCCATATGCTGCGGTCTGGGGTCCAGGCTGTCAGCGTAGCTCCAGCACATGGAGGGCAGTCGGGGGGCACATGTGGAGGAGGTGGGTTCGGGGTGGGGGTGGGGGTGGGGGGCAGCCGCTCCACCAGCATTGTACCAGGAGGACAAGAGCTGAGCAGGACCCAGCAGGAGAATGGGGGGCCTTTTCTAAAGAGCGATCAACTGGAGCTCCTTTTCTCACACCCCGCTCACTTTACCCTGCTCTGTAACCCCCCCACCCCCCTTGGCAGATTGATACACAGGCTGAAATGTGATTTTCTTGTGTCTCTCTTATGAAACTCCATACTCCTTCTTCCCACCCACTCATCCCACTAACCTATTCTCCACTGGAATTAAATCGAGCCGTGCCGCTTTGTTTTTCAGTCATCTTGTCCACATCAAAGTCACTCATGAGAGGATGGTAAAAAAGAGGAAGGGGCCAGGGACGAGACAAATCTCTTTGGCGTTTCCCTCACACAATGCTTCTCATTTGAATTCCCCCATATATTGCTGATCACCCTTCTGAATGGTGTCCCTGATGAAGTGTTGTTTTTGTGGTTCTTCACATGAATTCCAAAGACCCCAGGGATACATTTTCCTCTTTTTGTCTTTGACTTCAAAGTTATCTGGAACGGGACGTGTTGGAATGAAGAAACTGAGAGGTCACCAGGTCCAATGTTGGATGTTGTTTACCAAGTCAAGGAGCGTCAGCATGGAGCATATCACAACATTTTTCAGGCTCATTTTAAAAGAGGTGTTTCTGGACTTGAATAGTGTAATGTACAGACTTTCTACTTTATGTTGATTATCTTTTAATTTATGAGTGACACCTCAACATATAAAAAATGATCCCCTTGCATCTTTTTGATGCTGAGGTCATGGTAAGAACAACATAAACCTTCAACATTTAGATGTTAATGTGGAAACACAGGAAAATCTGCCCAGTGCAGACTTGCTGTGCATTTCAAGGTAAAACAATCTTGCAAATATCAGTTGGGATGAACATTGAGATTGAAGGTTTTACTTTACTGAGATGATCATCTTTCTGGTTTTGGTAGGTAGTGCATACTATTGTAAATAACAAATTTTATGCATTGCACCATATCTTAAATGTATTAAGCACTCCAAAGTATCAGCCTAATCTTCTTAACTTTTTTTTACAAGAGCTGAGATTTATGCAGTCATTCTGCAGCATTAGTGTCAGTCTGCTGCCATCTGCTGCCAGAATTTAGAAATACAACAGAAGCAAAGCTTGTTAACCTATAATTATAATAATGTTTTTGTCGACTACATAATACATATTTATTACATCATGATTTCTTTTTTTTTTTTGTCTTTGGTAATGTACGATAATTACTGAAGAAGAAGGTGTACCCCTGTACTGTAAGTCATATGTGATCCTCTATCATCCTACACACTAAGAAGTCTATGCTATAGTTTGACTAAACTCTTACTAATCAGCATTATCGGTACTGCTATTTATTGACATTTTATTCTTATTTATTCACTGCCTTTTCTCTACTTACAGCTTAATATCAACAAATGTTTTTCTTAGCTAATCTTAACTAGTCTTATCCATGGTTTGGAGACAGAAAACTTCAGCTCAGTTGTTGTTGTTTTATTCATTCATGTCCACACGATGGCGATAGAATGTAACTAATAAACAATCAATGAGCATACTGTACGGTAACTAAATCCAGATACTACAAGTAAAATCAATAAGTGTTTGTATGCAACCCTGTCTTAGTACAGAAATAATGTGAGCCATACCATTTTAGTCCTGATAAATATGTGCATTGCACAAAACAATCAAAATGGTATGTGTATGTGAAAATGTGTATCACATGAGCTGCAGTCCTTTGTTTAGGCCATTATGTGTGTACTTAATTGGGCATAATGGGTTATCTTGGTTATCTTTTATCATAGGATCTCATATTTGTAGGTGGAGTTAGCTGCATAGCCTACCTTTGTTTTATGGATGGTTTGTCTGACAAACACCTTGTACAGTAAGTGATGAGCATTGCTTTCATTCATTTTGTGAAAACTCTGAAACAATTTTAGTACGTGGACTTACTAGAAGTTCCACTGGAGATCACAAGAAATCTATGTGTTAACACTGAGAGAAAAGTAACAAAGTGGGAGAGGGAAGACTGCAAAGTGAGGAATGAAAAAATATTTTCATGTGTGGACTTGACATGGCGTTTATTCAGGCAAGGTTGGTATTTGGCAGTGTCCTTATCATGCAAAAGCGATCTAACCTTAGTCACATAATTCATGCCAACTGAGAGAGGCCCAGTTGAGTAAGACAGAAATCATTTGTCAGTGACATGTCACAAACCTTACTGCCATCTAAGTGTTGCCACGAGTACTCCTAGCTGTTATTTGGAAAGAGGCAAGAGTGTAAAGTAGACGCACTTTGCATAACAGCTTCATATGTAGAGCGCATGTGGCAGCAGGTTAACTTTGAGTGAGGAAACAAGTCAAACAGGAAGTACATCAGTTTGATTCTTTCCAGTAATTATTTGAATAGGATGCTGAAAATCTCTGATTTGAATGAAAGTGTAAAGAGAAAAGCAGGTGATAAAACACTGTCTATGTCAGTGTGTGGCTACTGAATGATGCAATGAAGCTTTTAACCTCTGCGTGGGTGACGATCATTTCTGAAACAAAGAAGCTGTCATCATGCAGTCTGTCACTGAGGAATCCCTGTTGACTTTATCTTGGCAGAGATCTTATTTTTGCAATTGACAGTTGAGTACAACAATGTTATTTTTACCTTAAAGCTGACACTGAAACATTTTGTTTCTACAGTGAAGCCAAGATCAGGATTACTAAAAGATACTGTAGGACTATTATAACAATTATAAGAGATAAGTCAGACGAACGCAGTCAGAGATAATATAGTATCTTTGTGTGGAGTCATTCATAAAATTAACTACAAATGAGATTGAATCACCAAAAAAACTAAGATCTGACAACATGATATTTGCATACATGAACATGTATCATCTTCTGTGAGCACTTTAGACAGACTAAGCTAACAACAGAGAAGTGGAGGTTGGAGATGGGAGTGGTTTACTTGAGATGGGGGTTGCAGGGCCAGACTGGCACAGGGCTGATTGACAGGCTGTCATGTAGAACGCTACAAAGGGATGCATTGTGGGAGGAGGCATGGGTCAGTGGCATGTGAACTGAACAAGGAACTCAAGTATCTCATCCCCTAAGAAAGAGCCACACCTTGAATGGAATTCAGCCAACGAGTAGCATCAGAGGACTAATAAAGATACTAATTTGTCATGTGAACTGTGCACACATACACCGGCTGTCTAAACTGTCATGTTCAGTATGGTTAGGTTTAGGGATGTTCGATACTGACTTTTTTACCGATATCCGATATACCGATATTGTTTAACTCTTAGTTTCCGATACCGATATAAACCGATACCAATATATGCGGGGTCTCCCCTCATAAAATAAAGAAAAACTAAATCATTTTAGGTAACTAACATCACATATCTCCTATCATGCATACTTAAACTTTAAACATTATT
>JAUBNQ010000026.1:10711710-10730057 GCA_032353495.1 Ctenopoma kingsleyae | reverse complement strand
TTGTCCAAATTATTATCAAAGAAATGTTTAAGCATAATATGCAAAGACATGCGACTCTTTGATCATTCTTTGATCATCTCACTCCAAAGTGTGTGTAGCCTATTTTAATTAAACACAACGCTGTGACCCCTGGTTCAACCTAAACACACATCACAGTGACTTTAAAACAGTGTGAGAAACTCGGCGAGATGAAAAAGGACGACAACAGGCGCGCTCAGCACCTGTGGGAGGAGTGTTTGCACCTGCAGACACAATCCCAGCGCTGCCTTGCTTAGTGGCATATTGCAGCTTTTTGCCCCAGCAGGACGCACAAGCAGAGACAATGGATACAGAGGAGAAATCCCCCGCCGACCAAGGAGCGCAGCTCCTGGACATCAGTTCCAATTCGCCCCCTTCTGAGGCCAAAGGTGGGGAGGACACCGGCCACCTGGAGAAACCGCCGTATTCATACGTAGCTCTCATCGCCATGGCCATCAGAGACAGCCACGACAAGAGACAGACCCTGAGCGGAATTTACGACTACATCGTCTCCAAGTTCCCCTACTATGAGAAGAATAAGAAAGGTTGGCAAAACAGCATTAGACACAACTTGTCTCTCAATGAATGTTTCGTTAAGGTACCCAGAGATGGCGGAGGGGACAGGAAAGGAAACTTTTGGATGCTGGACCCCGCATTTGATGACATGTTTGAGAAGGGAAATTACCGGCGGAGGAGGAGAGTCAGGCGACCCTACAGACCACCTAGCGTGCCTTACCTGGCCGGGAATCCTGTGGAATACCCCGAGTCGTTTTACCTGCCGCATTATGTGAGCAGTTCCTGGGGTCTGTGCCAGCCCAGCACGTCCCAGCCGAGCGGATACCCAGCACACCAGGTCATCACTGGGCACAGCCGCAGTGTGTCCCCCAGCGGCTCGGTGAGCTCATACTGCGCGCCCACCCGTTTCCACCACCCTTCCTACGGCGCTTACCACCGCCACCCACCCGTGCTGGTCCCGCACAACGGTTGTCCCTACGGCGGAGTGACCCAGCCGATGAGTCCCGAGGGAGGCACCGTTTCCGTGCCGTGCAGCTACCAGCAGCTCACCTCGTATGCACGAGAAGCGGAGGCCCAGCTCGTTCGCTCATGCGATCAGTAGGATTGTGAGTTATTGTGAGCACTGACAGCCGGTTCAAAGACTTGTTTATCTGTTTAACCATTTCAGTTCGGCTGCCATCTGTCTGGTAAAGTTATTGTTCGGTAGTTTGATGAGGTGTAAATTTGTTGACTGTTGATCAACTGGTAAATAAGCTTTTCGTTAACCAAAGACCAACTTTACAGTTTCAGTAGATCCACTCCCTGCATTTTGCATCAGAAAAGGTACCTATAAATAGAAAGATTTTGTTTATGTATCTTTTGTTGAATTATATTACAACCTATGTAAACTTTTTTATTATTTGCTATTTTTTATGATGTTTAAATAAGCCTTTAAAATTTGTAACTATAGGCTATTATTTATTTCACTTTGAGTTACTTTGAGCTGCTATGCAACAGTTTGTGACACCGAAGCACTGATCAGTTTTCTTATTCGATTACGAATGTTTATTTTATGTAAAATACATAATGTTTGTTAAAATAAAATGTTATTTTTTTGCAATTTAATATCTCATTCTTTGACTTGCTAGTCTACCACTTATTATGGCTGACAATGTAATAATAAGAGCATAATAATATGATGCTGTTATAAAAACATAAAAGCTATTTTAATTTGAGTGTAGTTTTGGAGGTAGCTTCAGTGACAAGTTTAAAGATGAACTAATGCCATATTTAAGGTAAAGAGAAGAAATTAATTGCTTTAAATTGATCCAAAAAGATTCGATTGGTTCAGTTTCATGGGTTTAATGGCGCATTCAGGCAAATTTGTTTAAACCGGGTTTAGCAG
Source organism: Ctenopoma kingsleyae (assembly GCA_032353495.1). Classification (NCBI taxonomy): domain Eukaryota; kingdom Metazoa; phylum Chordata; class Actinopteri; order Anabantiformes; family Anabantidae; genus Ctenopoma; species Ctenopoma kingsleyae. The sequence goes on along the minus strand of JAUBNQ010000026.1, from coordinate 10,728,139 downwards.
CAGCCGAGCAGGAGCAGAAGTTCACGCCAGCCTCCGACTTGTAATGCCGAGTTACAGACACAGGATATTCCTGTCAGTCGCCATATTTCCCACTTGGAGAACATAATGATATGCCCATACACTGTTGGCAGACTTCTGGTAGTTTCACCACTCCAATAATGTTATTAATGTAGTCAATTCAGATAAATTTATAGGTGAAATAAACTGACTGTTTGTATCTAGTTCCAGTTGGTAACTGCTACACATACGCTATACAACATAAATAGTTAATTTAAACTGGGCACCTTTGTGACTACATGATTAGCACTACAGGGCTTGAAATTGGGTTCTTCCCATTCCGCCTGCAGTCCCTGAATGCAACATTAACCGTTTGGAGGACACGAACATCAGGCCAGTTCCGTAAAACGTTCCCAATCACTACACCGCCCCGAGTCCAACAAATGTGTGACTGATTTACATTCTGTATGCGGCTCAAAACACTCAAATTATTGCCACACATGTTGTTATTTTATACAGTACAGTCAAGTAAAGAGTAAATACAAATAATGGACCGTATCCACGCGGTTACGTACTTTCCGTATCCGTTACGGGGCGTGTACAACGGGAATCGCTTGCCGCGTGCGTTCTCGCGCCGTGTTCTGTGAAATCGTTAAAACACTAACGTTCAAACTATAATCTCATGTTTTGCTAACTTATTTACTGTAATTTCGCTGAAAATGGAGGTATTTAATGAACTTATGGTGGAATATGCAGAGTTAATGTACGGTGGAGTTGGAGTTACGGCATTTGTCGCCGGTGGAGCGCTCATATACAAAATTGCTACCAGGTAAGGTTGAATTAACTTCGAGGTTTTGCACCACCGTATTTGTTTTCATTGTTAACTACATTTACGTTAACATCTTTTTGACGCTGAAGAAAATACTGTGGCTAAATTGATATCACAGCTATCTATTTCCTCAGCAATGGTCCAGTTTGTGAGCGCTAGCGCGAACGCTAACCATGCTAGCCTTTATGCTAACGGACTAACGTTAACTTAGTTTTGTGACATTAACTCAACACAGTTCGCGTGCACATAGTTTCTATATTTTGTCTTTGACTTTTGTCATTGTGTACATACTTATATTAAGTACTTACTTTCCTATTGCCAGTCTGAGACATACCAAAACAACCTCCTATATTTCTGCACGCAAAACATCTTCAGGCGACATGACATTACTCCAATTTGTATTACCCATTTATGTAATATCGTCCTCTTTATCAGTTTCAAGGACCCAAAATGTCTCTGCACCCAACGGTGGGAAACAGTTGGACCTCAGAAATATGTCAACAAGAGTGATTAACTTTTGATGCTAACGTTAAGAACTACATGTGCTGTTACAGAAAGAAGCCAAGCCATGTAACCGTGAACTGCTGGTTCTGTAATGAGAACACAGTGGTGCCCTATGGGAATAGGAACTGCTGGGACTGTCCCAACTGTGACCAGTACAATGGCTTCCAGGAGGTAAGTGGGATAAGAGCATGTAACATTTGAATTACTGCCTTGGCATCTCAGTAAACTGCAGCGAATTAGGGTTCTCATTGCTAATATTACTACGTATATTTGTATTCATAACTTTGTGGGGTTGTCTTGTTTTTAGAATGGAGATTACAACAAAATCATCCCAGCTCAGCACAAATCACATCTAAACCATGGAGTGTCTGGAAGTGTTCTAACATCTGAAACTCCCAAGACACAGCAATGGGTCAACTGTCAGATGCTGCTATGCAGGAAGTGCAATAACAACCAGTCTGCAAAGATCAAGCAGTTGGCCTCATTTATCCCAAGGGATGACGTATGTAATGTCTTTTTCATTAAGCGTAGTGCACCAGATATTGTATGATTATCACCACTGAATTTGTTGTTTGTTTTGATAGGAAAACTATGATGAGGAAATTGAAGCCTATAAGCACCATTTGGAGCAGACGTTTAAGTTATGCAAGCCATGTCAGACAGCAGTGGAGTACTACATCAAATATCAAAATCGCCAACTACGCACTGTGCTCTTAAATCATCAGCTGCGACGCACCAGAGACTCTGTCAACAGCTTTGTGAAGGTCAGTGCCGCCATAAGTCAAAAAAAGCAGACACTTGATAATCTACCTTGGGATACTTTATAGTATTTACACACTTAAGACGTTTTTGTGTTTTCTTAATACTGTATGTTCGTACTTTACTGGATGTTATTTTAAACCACCACTATAACAAATCTCATATTAAATAATCGCCTTTGATTGAATCTATTTGTTGATTGATCTACAAACCTGATCATATCTGTATTGTATTTATTGTCTCTTTATTGATTGATAAGCTGGGGTTAACACAGCCACTTTGTAATGCTAGTTAAACAGGAGAAAAACGTAAACTCCATTTAAATGGAACTTATTTGTTGAAGTAATCTTAGCTGATATTTAACATTTCATCCTAGAAAGCATACATACTTTTCGGACGCATTCAGATTTAGTCCTCAAAGGTGTGGTTTTTTTTATGTGATTGGCCTCCATATCTAATTACAGTAGTCTTTCATTAAAGTGAAACATTAGTGTGCTTCCCCCTTCATTGAGATTGTTATTGTGATGGTAAAAAGTTATTTCTTACCTTAGTTTATCAGTTTATTGTGAGAATGTCATGATTCATATGAAATACACGTTCTCTCTCTCCTCCAGAGCTCCAACTCTCTGTCATCTCCCATGGGAGTCATACTGTTACGGGCCATTGCCTTCCTCATTTGTGCTTTCCTAGTTGGTACATCTTTCTGTGAATTGCTGGACCAGCCTTCTTTGCCTAGTGGCCCACAAACATTAAGTGGTGGGGTCACACCTCCAAAACCTAAAGTCTACAATGAATCCATCCCCAAAAACGAAAGCAGTGTAAGCATGCCTATATGGCATGATTTTCTGGAGCTGGTCCCAGTCGAGGCCATAGAAAGCGTTAAACTGGTGTGGCAGCATGGAAGAGCCAACCAGCTGGCTGTAGTCTGTCTTGGCCTGTTGACTTGTCTCACTGCTATCTTCTTAGCAGGACCTGCGAGGTAAGCAGTCACCTGTTTTTTTTATTTGCCTTGGGAAGTTTACAAGACAGGTTTAATTCAAGGAAGAAAACAATTCACTTTGTCAATTTGTTGCTACATTTCAGGTTGAGGAGAATTGATGCTGTGGCCTCTGTCCTGTGGTTCGTCATCTTGTGCCTCTACCTGGCTGAGAGCTACTTAAATGGTGCCTCAGGTTGGATGGACACAGCGAAGCTCAGTACCATCTCCCTCTGTTGCCTAGTCAGTTTTGCTGCTGCTGTTGCAACTCAGAAACCACCAAGTCTACGAAGAGGCAGATATCGAAGGTCAGAATCTGAGTAATGTTCAAATTGTGTTTGAAAGAAGGAACTGTGTAGAGACTCAGTATTCAATGAGAGTTCTCATTAGAACTAGATCAAAACACTAGCAAAAGATTAGTCTAGGATATGTGTTACCAAGTTCCTTTATTTTTTCTTTTTCCTTAACAGAATAAGGATTGTGCCATATTTGTCTATTTTTTACTAATAATTCTCAGTTTACTGCTGTGTGTGACTGACTGTGTGGCTATTAAATGTGAATGACAAACGTAAAGCACAGTATTGTTAAAGTGGCTCAAGATGAAAAAATCAGTTTTAATCAAAACTTCGCATTCACTAACATTTCTATATATAGATTTTAATACTTTGGTCTGAAGCTGCATAATGTGTGTGGCGTGTTGGAGGATAAACATAATGGTGATAGTAGTGGTACACAATACAACACTAGTAGAGTATTAGTCTTATAAGTTATCACCTCTCAAGATTTATTACACTATACACATTGTGCTTGTGGAGAAGTTCCTCCTGTTTAATATGTGTAATTATACTGCTGATTCTCAATTAACCGTAACAAATGTGTTATACATGCCAAACTAGCACTAAACAATGTGTTCTTCATCTTTGAATGTACTTTTTTTATTAACTATAGCTGTGGGTTGAAAGTCATTGACTAACCACAGTTCATTGCATGAAATACAAAGTTAATATGTGGTTTTTGAATGATCACATCTTCTGTACTGCTTCACTTCTACATTTGCTGAGCTAAGAACACTGGTATTTATTTATAACGGATGCCTGTAGGGAATCACTGAGCAATACAACATCAGTGCTGAAGCAACTGAGCAGTTGTCATGGTAGAACTGAAGGGCTCCAAGTGTGATACATGTTTATGTTTGTAGTGAAGTGGGCTGTCATCTGGACAACTACTGCAATCAAATTCTGTGTAATTTGAATCAATTATGCAGAATTTAAACCTGTTGGTATAAGATAGTGTAAGGAACACACAGTATCACTACTTTGCCTGGTCTTTTATAGTATCTACAGAATACCACGACATTAGTGCTAAGATCTGCACATTGGACATTATTTAACTGTGCCAAAACCTGTTGCTTAAAATAGTGCCTCTAGATGACTAGACGGGTAATAAGCTTGTGTTAGCATTTGCTTGAGGTAATCATGGCAAATTAGTAGCTTCTGGCAGCCTTTTTTTCTACCAGTGCTTGAACATGCAAACACTTAAAACCGCAGGCAGTAAGTGAGTGCTCTGCTGAATGTAAGAATTAAACGTGCAAGATACTATGTAGTTTGATGTGTGAAGGATGTTTTTTGTTTTAATACTAAGTACTAGCTTTCTTTAGCACAGATATCTTTCCTTGATCATTTCTCAGTAATCAAAATTTTTTGGCATGTTTATGTATTAAAATACTGACAGACGTATCTGTTTCATGTGCTAACATTTCAACTATTTATTTCTGTAAACCTGTTTTTTATGTACTGGAGATATTGGACAGTAATGTGGTACAGGTATACAGGCATACAAACAAGTGGCTGTAGGTTGTGCTTATACATTGTATTTAGTGAGTGAAGTACTGTAGCTATGGATTTTAAAGTGTATGCCGTGTTGTCATGTAGATAGATTTATATTCTCTGCAGTATTCTCAAAGCTTAAATTAATGTTTTGCAAAAACAATGTGCTGCCAAATGTCACACTAGAGATGCCGTTGTAGCTAATGAGGAAAGCATAATTTCCAAGTTTTGAAGCCAGATTTGACTTCTGCCTCTGAAAACACCAAATGCAAAGTTTGTAATATAACATTGAAGCAATTTAAATTTTTCCTAAAATTTACCATGAGAATAACTGGATTAAAATGCATACCTTTCCACCCTGATGAAAGCAAGCCAGCCAGAATGTTTTGTATACTGGAGACGAGTTGTGATTTTTTTCATTTTAATGAACTTGGCTCACACTGACCTGTACCTCGCTCCGTGTGTGTGCGCATGTGGAAAGTAAGAAGCATATTTCATTACTAGTGTATTATTTCCTTTATGTGTATTGTGTATTAAGTATATTGCCTTTGTCAAAGTTTTACACTGCATGGTTGTTATACTGTTGTGTATAATATCCAGCCTGCTAAATGGTTGTATCTACTTTTTTAGAGAAGTTTTGTATCTACCTGAACCTGTAAGATTGTTAACTTGTATTTGTGTCAAGCATTTAGCTCTAGAAGCACTATCATTGCCATTTTGTGCCACCACATTTTGTAGCATTGTAACAGTTATACTATAGTATACTACACAATAGTTAGAACTATAACTAATAAGCTATTAATATGGGTGTTTTACTACACTGTATTATAGTGAATATGTAGCTGAAATGTGATTGCATCATAGCTAAATGCTGTAGCAAGTGTGTGTTGCAGAAACACTAAAAGAACACTGAACACTACCCTAAAATATGCAATATGTAATATAAGTGTTTGAAAGATACTATGCCAAACCTTGGTACACAGTAAAGCAATTTGCTATTCCAAGCTATAGTATAAATAAGCTAAAGAATTGTATCTCTATTTGATCAGCTACTGTGTACTTGTTTTCTTTAGCAGCCTCAGAAATGAAGCTCTGATTGTGCTAAAAGGTTTCCTGCAACACATCCAATGGAACACAATCAAGTAACCAGGTTACAGTTGGCTTTCCGAAGTAAACTGATTTCTTAACGGTCATGTAAACAGGAAACAAGGTTTCTGTAATTGGGGCAGGACATTAGAGTAACCTGATTTCACCAGGTAGACTCTACAACTTTCAGAAAGGAGCAGCTGGGTGAAAAGGGGGGTCAATGCACGGCAATGCTGCCTTGTTCTTAAATCGGGTCTTCCCAAAATCTGACTAAAACCAAAAGGAACACAAGACACTTAGACGTCTAAAGAAATCCCTTTTCACTATGTATTTCTTTAATTCAGTTTACGCTGTGACTCTGTGTCTCTCACAGCGTCACCTGGACACACACATAAAAAAAAAATACAGTCTCTATACAGATAAAGTCCATGTGAACCAAGCTTCCAAAATAAGCCCAGGCTTCAGGTAAAATTACTTATCTACTGCAGGGATTCGTGGATTCCCTGGTGTCTTTGGTGCATGTAAACTTGTTCCCCCGATTACCTGAGAAACCTGGTTTCTCTCAGTAACCTGATTACTTGAGTGCATGTAGATGTTCTGAGTTGTGTTTTAGGCGTTAAATGCTGAAGTGTCTTACTTTTAATGTTTGGCTCCAGTTTGAAGATTTTGTAGGAATGCTTGCTGTACATGGAATGCAATAAACAACTGGTGAAAGGATATGTCTTGTCTATGTCTGTTTGGTTTTTCGTCAGCAGGAACAGTCTGTCCACTTAAATTTGGCTATTTAGTTTTTGAAATGGTGGCTGTATCAGACAGCATTAAAGTTAAAGGCTTTCATGTTAGCCAGGACTGCGATGATTGTTTTTCTAAAAAGATCATGGTTGACTGCCACTGAATAGAAAGCACTTTGGCGCAAAACATGCCATGGACTGTGTATCCGGAAATGTGACGGAGCTGAGCTGTGTTGATGTGCTGCTTTTCCCCTGTAGCTTTTGTTCTATTGCCAACTGCATGGTGTCTGACAGCTGCAGCAGCATTTCAGCGACAGCCTTGCCTCATACTGCCACCATTAATAAAGTGTTCTCATCCAATGGATATCAGAGCTGAATGGTATGAAGCTTGTGCACTGACTTGACACATAATCAGAAATGGAAAATTCACTGCATTTACAGTACTATTTGTACCGTTTGCTTTTTGAGGGCGTCATTTTGCTGTTGTGCTGTAATTTTTTTTCTTAAATTTGAAGTGTTGAAACCTTTTTGACAGTTTTGTGGAACATTACGTTGCCTTTGTGTTGCAGATACCTTGCAGGCAACTCTGCAGTCCCCTCCTTCAGCTGCCAGCCTCCTTTGCTGTCTCCTGACCTGGCTGACTCCTTTGTCCCCACTCCGCCCCCCAACCTCTCCAAACTCATCAAACACCAAAACAGTTCTCACAAGTGCAGTGACTCCCCGTCCTCTCTGCCTGGGCGCCTCAGCAGAGCCCTCTCCCTCGGCACCATCCCTACCTTCAAAAGGACAGGTACGGTACAATTATTTGTTTTAGTTCATGTAAACAGACAAAAAGGAATTAATAAAGTGATGCTGGCCGATCTTTCTGTGCCTTTTGGGATAACCTGAATTTGATTGGTTTCATATTATTCACTTCATTGTTATTCATGTGCTGTGTAGTTACCTAAAGAGAAGGGTTAAGTCATTGAAGTAGCAGGGACAGATGGAAATATTCAGCTCAGTTATCCTTAACACATAGTAGCTGACATGTTTGATCTTGAGTTGGTTCTGGCAGTGTAATACTTTGCATACAGACAAGATTTATAATTGATAAGGTGTTGAAACTGTTGCTTGGCACGTTTCTAAATGTGGGAAAGGTTCACTGTTTTCTAAAGCGGTGAGTAGTGAGGTGATTGTTGTGGTTTTGTTTGTTTTCTTTAGACAAATGGTACTCTGGAGGGCAAACAGTGTAATGGAGAAACCGTTTCTAACTGACCCCACACATTTCATTGGATTGGGATTTGATGCTTTTCTTTCTTGTAAACTGATTTTTACCTAGAAAACTAGCTGTTTGGTTGTGAGAATGGTTAAACATGAGAATTACTATGATAAAATTACTGAGATTAATTGATAATGAGCATTGTTAATTGGAGCCCCAGTTGCATTTTTCTTATTTAGGCACTAGAGGGCAGAAAAACATCTTAATAACCTGACAGACAACAACCAAATACCATCATAGGCTCATGAGATTGGTAGAACATTAGTTTTTGTGGTTCTTTTTTTTGGAGATGTGTCCATGGCTGTTTGACTGATACATGTTTGTTTGTTTGTTTTTTTCTTTTTCAGACTCCTCTGGTTATCTCTTTAGTGGAAGTCGGCCAGCCTCACAATACAAAGATTCCCCACCCTCAGGTATTAAAACTCTTGGTGATTTTGTGATCTCCACTCAGCTCTATTTCACACAGTTTCTAACCCATTCCAGAGCTCTCAGTTGTTATTATCCATTTTCACTGCATTTTTAATGTATTTACTCATTTTTCTTTTTTCTGCACACAGACTATTTTTCGCTTAAATCTGGCAGTTGTCAATCATCCCCATGCCCCTCTCCACCTCCTTCAGTAGCTGGATCAGGCACATCCAGTTCAGGTTCTGCCAGACAACGCCGTCCCCTCATCAGCCCTGCTCGCCTCAACATCTGCAGCCAGAAAATACATCTTTTCTCCACAGAGCCCGAACTCAAGCTCTCACCTCCACCTGTGTCTTCATTATATTCTGCTGTAGAGTCACCATCTCCCAGTTACAGTGGCTGCTTTTCACCTGACGTATCACCCTTCCAAAGCCAAAATGGTAAGGATTCCTGAGATTAAACAGGAAAAAAAAAATGTTGGAGAGCAACATGCATTGACATTTAACTGACTTGGATTTATAATACCAACCCTCGAGGAAAGGTAAAACACACTGTAATCCTACAAACGGTTACTTTAAAGAGAGGAGATTCTGTAACAATGAAGAAGTTCACATTCATTGACTTTTATGATTTATCAAGTTCCTTTTCTTTGCAGATTTTAGTTTGATAGATGGCAGTGAGATTGATAAGGAAGAGCAGAGCGAGAGGGGCAGCTCCTCTGGGTCCTCTGCATGCCTGGTTGGCACTACAACACAGGGGCTGGAGAGCCTCCCTACTCCAAAAGGTGAGTAGTTTAAGTTAAATGATATTTGTAGGATTTGTTATTGTTAGGAAATCCCATAGACATTCTTAAATCACCAGTGACTACCTAATGACTACAACCTCTATGCTCTACGACAAACAAATAATAATAAAAAATACACAGCACAAAACAAATGATAAAGATACCATAGTTAAGTTACAAACAGCTTCACAGAGCAATAACCGCACCAGAGAGTAGTTCTTGTAAGGGATGGAAAAAAATAGTAAGTGTTTAAAATGAAGCATTAAATGTTATTTCATAATTAGTTTGATAACTATTTATTAGTTAACTTTTATGTAATTAGAAATAAAAAACAAAAACACAGGCGTTCATGCACACCAAAAAATCTTAGTGGCATGTGCATAGAATCAGAAACTCACTTTATGAACAATCATGTGGTTTCTGTCCTTGAACAGACATGTTACCATGAATGTGATCAAACAGCATAAACGTTTGATTGTTTATTAGTAAAAATTATACAAAGGTACTTCAAGAGAAATGTGCAACATAAAGGATTATTTTTAACAAGAAATAAGTTTTAACATATTTTACCCAAAATCTCTTGATAAGATCACATTTATGAAATTTGAAGAATCCTGTTTCACATCATTGTAAGGTGCTTCAATGATATGATAATTCTCATTGAATTAATTTGTTTGTTTTTTTACATCTCCAGGGTTTCTGAAGCAGATTATCTTACCAGGGCTTTTAATAGCGAGCCTGACTGGCAACCTGTTGTTTGCCTGCCTCTGTATGTACCACTACTGGAGATGAACAGTTGATGGGTCTCATGCTGTTTTTGTGATCTGCACAGAGTGACTCAGACTCTGGTCTGGTTGACAACCCTGCTATGTCTGTAGACCCAAGGTCGTTCAGAAATGCCAGAAGACATGACATTTTTGGCAGATACTTATTGTTTGGTGGTGCTTCATAAAAATGCAGATGCCAGCTGACAGATTTTCAAAACGCTGGCTGGAATCAGATGTAAAGCCTTTGAATTTGTAGTTCATGATTGCTCAACAATATTTTGGCTTTTGTGATCTGGCTCTGATTTTGTCTTTTGGTCTCTCACTGCTCCAGTTACACGAATACAGGTGCATGTGTAATTGATTTAAATGTTCAATTCTTGCACTAATGCTTAATGAGTTTTTAAAAACCATGCTGTGAAATGTGCTGTTGAGGCAATACTGCTTGGAAACAGAGGATCATGACTACTTACTGTAAATTCTCACACAAAAGCTGGCATTCAGAATATGACTCAGATGGCAGTAGAGGTGTCCGATGCATGAATAATAAAGGTGGTCGTTAATAAAGCCTGAGTTAAAGAAACTCACTGATGGAATTAGTCACTACAACAGTTCACATAGTAAATCAGTGTGATTTCCATAGCACTAGTACGATAACACAATGTCATACTTGCCACTCTGCTGGGAACAGTTTCTATTTTTAACACTACAGCAACAGGTACATATTGAACATGTATTGACTTTACCTTAGCATTAAAAACGGGATAGGGGAAATTAGAAATAGACATGCCTCTAATAAAAGCCTCAGTGGGACTCTCCTGAGGTAATTAAAGGTTCCAGAAACTATTTGAGAATTTACTGTACCCTGATTTTGATTAATTTAATTCCTCTCCTTACTGAATAACATTTGTGCAACAACTCTGCAACAGCCAAAAACTAGAAAACATAAAGCAGCATGTTTATGGCAGTTCTGCATTTTCTTTTCTCTGCAGAAATTTGTACAGATTTTCACTTTTGTAATGTCATATTTTCACAGTACTGGTTCTTGACATTGTCTTTCTACATATATTCAACTGAGAAGAAGTAGTGTATCAAATCTTATTATTTTGTTACAGTTTACAGTCAACAATTTTGATATCATGGTCATTTCTATGTCATGCATGTCGCAATCTATACTACAGAAATAGTTCTAGTGATATTCTGTTCACAGGCTCGTTTGTAAGGGATAGAAACCCTCAGGTCAAAGTGCAATATCAAAAAATGTTATTTGAAATCCAGAAGAAGAGATCATGTTCACACTGATGTTTGCATAAAAAGGCACAGAGATTCAGACCGAAGAAAAATGGGCTGTAATATAGTTTACAGGACATTTCTTCTAACTTTAACACGCTCACTTTTCTGAGTTGGATTTTCAGTTTTTGTGTTTGGATGTCTTGTGTTTTGAATATGTGATTTGCAATTCTTCGCAGACATGTTTGATGTGTGTATGTTGGAAATATCATTGCCAAGAGGTTGACATTCAGACATAGCATGTAATATGTGTTCAAACAGATTATAATGAGCTTGTTTTGTTTCACATGTAAAAGTCATGTGTCATATGGCTTTTGGCTGTTTTCACATGAATGTAATGTGCTGTTGAATGACCATGTGTTTGATGTGAGAGGAATGATTTTGTTCTCTTTGACTAATTACTGGGTTATGTGGTTTTGACTCAGACATGTATTTATATTTTTTGTGGTAATTTTAAAGTGCAGTAAATTTATTTTCTTAATTTGAGCCAAAACATAAATTAATGAAGCAAATGTAAAATTAAGTTTAATAGAAAACTGAATTTTCTGCAGATAAACCTCTACTTACCCATACTTACTTCAAATTGTCTAATAGGTTTAGAACTGTTCAGTAATTAGTTTTTAAGCTGTTGAGCAAACTGGATACAGGCTTTTGTACTGCACCGAATGTCACATATGTTTATTTCTTCTCTGAAGGATGCTCATTAGTTGAAAGACCATGTACATGTTAAAAAGTAAATGTTTTCTTTCAGCCATGCTGAATTTTCCTGAAAGAAACAAACCATTTTTCAGGATAAGATGTAATGGATTTATTTTTGAATTTGTTTTAAAAGTGTAATTAAAGGATATTGTCTCACAATAATTTGTTATCTTTAATATTTTCACTATTGGTTTGAAGGATTATTATTCCACTATGTTCAGCAACATAAATCTTTGTCTTTCAAAAGCTGTTTTCTCCGTGTGTCTGTAATGAACATCGTTGGCTTGTTTCATCTGGACCAATACTTTCTGAATAAAGTTTTTCTTTTTTTTTTTAAAATTTCTTTTTGAGCATCTGCTCTGTGCATGTGTGAATATCAGTTCTGTATGAAGTAGATGCTTTGTAAACTTGGCAAAACTCGCCCCCTTCTGGCACATACAGCACTTTGAATCTGTAAATCATTTCCAGCATCTTTGTTCTTGGAGCAGTGAGCGCTTCAGTCTGATGACTCACTTGTAAAATTGTCATTATTAGATTGAACTGAAGCTTTGAGCCGGACATGTTCTGTTGCCGTTGTATTACAAAATAAGACATCTGATGATGAGAGAGGAGCACATACAATAGATGTAAAAGTTTGCCAGAAACCATTGGACAAATTAAACACTTTGAGTGTTTTAACTACCAATAGTGTTGTTTTTTTTTATCTTAAGTTAAAACAAGTAAATACCCCTGCAGCAAATATGCATTGAAATGAGCCTTTCTTCAACTGTTATTGCACATTTAATTTTAATGTCTTCAAACTACTTTGAGTCTTACCTCAAAGTAACCTTCTCTAAGCAAATGACTGAACATGAAGCTAACGGATTCCTACAAGGCAGCAGATGCTATAAGAGGATATCAAAGGACTTCCTATTCGAAACTTCCACTGTCTGAAATGTTAAGTGTAACTGTGGAAGTCAAGATGAAATCCAGGAGACAGAGATTAAACATGTCGGCTCAGCAGAAAGGCAAATAAATATAAAAAAAATATTCTCTGGGCTTATGTGACAACCAGTGGTACAGGAAACACTCGATCAAGTGAAGAGATTAATGGATACCACTAAATATCAGTGACATCTACACGTAAATGTCATGCAGTCAGTCATGAAAGTGAAAAGAGACTCGTTTCAACAACTGGACATGAACCCAAAACCGTGTGCAACATGAACTACTTGAACATAGTTGAAAATCTGTGGGTTGATCTAAAAGTTTGTGCACAACAGGCTAAAAATAGCTCTGAGCCTGAAGTAATCTGCAGGAAGAGTGGGTGAAAATTCTTAGACTCAACAGAAAGTGTTTGCAAGCTGTCACATGAAGGGGAGGGTTACTAAGTAATGATTTGGTAGAGGGTGTCCAAAATTCTGCACAAACTAAATTTCAGTTTGTTTTTATGTTAACACTGTGATTTTCTCACATATTTAACTTATTTAACAAACTTTCACACACTTTCTTAAGTCTTCAATTCTAAGTTAATTTTCAGTTACATTTGCTGCTTCCTGTTTTGTTTGTTCGATTACAGCATCTCACTCTTGTTTGTTACATTCAGATGAGCTCTGTTGTCTCAGTACAACCACCACACTGCTCCTGTCATAAGGAGAAAGCCCAGACGTCAACATTCAACCTGGCTGAATGATTCCACTAAGCCTCTACCAATTATACAGTATGATACAACATTTATCAGGAAGTAGATGATGTTGTCATATAACTGCCATAAATCAATGATTTTTATAGTGAGTATAATTAGTTGCTATAAAGCTCTATTTTTGACTTTCATGTGAGAGCCATGATCAGTTTTCACAATTTTCTAAAGATAATCTTTAAATCTAGTGTGCAATAGTTTTTGAACGTTTTACCCTCCAGAGGGAAACCTAAACTTTTTATAAGAAACTTTTTTTATTATTATTTTTTATTATTTCTATGAAGATCATTAATATCTGTTCAGAAATAACTGTTGACATGTTTCAGTGTGGACCAAAGTGATGAGCTGATATTGTGCATAAAACTCAAACCATAACAAAATAGCTGTTTTAAATAGTTTGTTGTTCCCATGTTTTTTGAGGAACTTAAACACCTGTGAATCGGCACATTTTCATTCATTTTAGCTCATGACACAGTTTTTTTCCTTTTTGAGATAAGTGAAGTCACTTATCTCTTTGACATGATAGACCATCTTGTGTAGGATGTTGGCTTTTTTCAGCTTAATAAGAGCAAATCTGCAGTTAAAGTCCTAAACTAAAGTTTACTGTCTGCATCAAACTAATTACCTTCTCATGTGTTATTCTGCCCATTAAACACGTTTGTACAACAAGCAGGTTCAGTTTACGCCAACCAAGGCTAATTTTAAAACTCATTTTTTAATATCATGTACACGAAATTGATTAATTGATTAAATGAATAGTTGGAAATTTGGGGTTTATCTCCATTGTTGTTGAGAGATGTTCAGAATAAACCTCCAGTCATTTATCTAACTTATAAACTGCATAAATACCTGAAACACGGGGGAAACAACTAAGACAAATCTGTTCACAGGTTATCAAAGTGCAACTACCAGCACTTCAAAAACTCTCTATAAATATAAAATGACAATCTTTTCCTATTCCCATTTATGCATTTTTTGTTGTTCTGGCTTCTCTCACTTCTCTAGCACTTCTTTTGCAATAATTCTTTTTTAATCATCTAAATTTGTGTGTTGTCTGTATTTTTTATTTAACCTTTTCAGGTCAGATGGTCTGTTGCGATAAACATCTGTTTTTCTTTAGAATTTTCACAACAGTGGTAACACCTCTTACACAATCCAACACAAGAGATAAGAAGTGTATCGAAAATATGAATGTGCACTAAAAAGCAGAATTTAAAAAAAGAATAATAAAGTTTTTTTCCTCTTTGGTTCTTGGGGGAGCCAATTCTTATTCAGGAAGTTCTCAAGCTAAGCCCACAGATGTAAACAGGTCACGCAACCAAACTATTATTATGTTAAATAATTGAGATCAGTTTATCGGATTTACAAAATTTGGTGTTTGTAATGATTTTAATGATTTAATTTAATTACAGTCAAATCTCAAGCAGAAATAACTCATTATGTATGATATGTAGATATTTACAGTGGTGGGGTTCAAGCTTGAGTTCCTGTCAGACACAGTTATTTATTATCTCAGACAGAGGTTGTAAAGAGGTTCAACTCTGCACCTTGTTTACTGCCAATTTACTGTCAGAGTTGTTCTGGTTCACAGTTGAAAATAGTTCAGAGTGACTGATCAGGGATGGGGGGAGTGGTTGGGGTGGGGTGGGGGGTTTCTTGTAGAAGGTTCATATTTTCAGTCTGCAGCTCTGGCCAAAAGTTTCTCTTCTGCACAATCACTTCCTGTTTTCACCAGCTGGTCTGAAGTACACTCACAAACACATTGTGTTGTTGTGTTTTTCAAACTACATGAACTGAGTCTGTCAAGCCTCATATGCTGGTGGCTGTAGCCTCTAAGACACTGTTCAACAGGAAACCATAGTTTTCAGAGGTATTAACCCACTAAGACTCAGAGTACAAATGCAAACACCTGCAAACACCTGCAAACACAGTTGATTACCTGTAATATGTATAAAACATACTGTAATGTGGCATAAATATCAAGTATAAAATATATACTTTGTGCATCACATTACAGAGAGTAAATTATTGTAATGTCATACGGTCGATGTTGGTCCCTGCATTTCCCCTTTCTGCAGTACTACTACTGTGGTTTATGTTCTACTTCCATGAGAGTGGTGTCATTATTCACTACCTACTGCAAAACTAAATCTGTCACAAGTGTTTTACCCAGTGGAAATATGAAAAAGGAAGGCAGGTTTCCCATTAAAGACTTTCAGTCATCAACAGATGTCCATTTGATGAGAACTCAAATAAAGGAAAGTTGTCATAAATGTGTGGATAACTGTGATCATTATGGGTCATGTGAATAATTTAATTTAATTTTTCTCAATTTTGGAAACAAAATGTTTTTTCATAAATTAGAGTATTTATTATTTTTACATGTATAGTGTAGTATGATTGTATGTTTATTTTATTTTTTTCATTTCTTCTAAAAGCATTTAGAGTCCTGAACATAATCAAACATTTTGTTGTCAATCACTATAAAAGGCATATTTTATCTTTCTAGAAGTATCTGGCTCTGTTTTATAATGGGTTGAATTTTTTTGTTAATTCATATTAACAATGGACTCATATTCACAACTTAACTTCCTTTATGAAAACTAGCATATACTGGTCTTTTTGGGATTGTGAAGTGTTAGACTTGTGAAACGTGAAACACAAGAAAATAAAGGAACAGCTGTCCTTATGAAATAAAACCTTTTTTTTAAAAATAATCTTTCTGTATTATCCACAAACTTGAATATGTTTCTTTAATTTAGGACACTGTCTTTAAGAAGAGAGCTATTGCTTGAATGAGGAATGCACTGATTTCTATAATTGATTAAACATTTAGTCTC
>JAUBNQ010000026.1:10687423-10710397 GCA_032353495.1 Ctenopoma kingsleyae | reverse complement strand
ATAATTCTATATATAACTTTGGCTGCTGTAGGCTGTGAACACACAATGAATAACACATTTGTTTAAAATGATGTAAAATTAATGAAATAATAAACACTTTTTCTTACTAAACTTAAAATGTCCTTAAATCTGCTTGTGTTACCATGAATTATTTAATGACCTCATCTCTACATGAGATATTTAAACTTTAAAAAAATTAAATAAACAAAACACACACTCAGGAGTCCTAGTGTACAAGCATTTAGGAAGCACAGAGGGCGGGAGTTGCAGTACAGAAATTTAGTTTCACTTCGCGCGAACTAAACTTTTGGTGGACGGTCCCTTGGCCCTCGGGGAGCTGGGGTGGCAAAGCGCAGCCGCTCAGTCCAGGTCAGTCACTGCAACAGCATCGCTGCATGAATGACAGCGCACTTGTCCGACGCTGGGAACCACCTCACCATTTCACGTGAACCGTGAGAGCGCTTCGTACGTCTGAGCTGGATTTATATACGACCTCAGCTCGCCTGACGGATAGATCCGCAGCCTGCAGCCTGCCGGAGCGCGACATGTCACCGTGATGCTCCAGCCTCCATCTTCGCTGGAATTAAACCATGAAGAGATGACCGGGTTGTAGAGCTGACAGGCAAGTGTCTGCGCTAACAGGTTGGCACGGCTTTCGCCATGATTTGCGTAGCTACAAGTTTCGCTCAGGCACCAAAATGACACGTTTTATAACGGACTGCTACGCTGCTGTGTGCGCGTTTTGTGTTTTCATTTCCCATTTCTTCTTCTTCTTCTTTAAATACATGTGTCGTTTATCACGTACTGAAAAGACCCAGGTAGGTATTTTCTGAAATTCAGTCACATTTTAATGAAGTGTAAGTCTCGCACTAAGCTACAGGCAGTGAAGTCCATGCAGCACAAGTTTCCTATTACCAAATCAATAGTGTAGAATTACTTCAAGGTAAGATACTGGAAATTACACGCAATATGTTCCTGTTTTCTGTCTAAGGTCAGTTGAATAGATACTCAGAAAGCGAGAAATCAAATTTCCAAATAATAATAATAATATTTGAAATGTGAAGTTTCATGTAGTGTGCCTTCACCTTATTTGACCCCTGAGAAAACCTGAAGTGCCTCTTTCCAACAGAACACTCAGTCTCTCAAGGTGGAGATGTACAGCGTGACTAAAGGTATTAAATTAAAGATTTGAAACTGATATCTCTCCAAAAACACAACTCACACAACTCAGCACTGTTGTCTCAGGTTAATTCAGGAGCTAATTTATTATATATTCCTATATGCACAGAATCGAACACCATTGGCTGAGCATTGAGGAGATGAAGGAAGGGATTAGGTGCAAGCTCAGCCCTTCAACAACAGGCTACTGTTCTCCAGTCAAGTCATTCATACCTGTCATACACAATTTGCATGTCCTTCCTGACTTCCTGATTTAGGCTTTTGTAAAGGGATATCATTCTGGGTTTTAGGAACAAACACAGTGATAAACTATCTAACACGCTGCACACACACTTCACACGCGTTAATAATAATAGACATGTTAACCTCGGTTGTTTTCTTCTCTGTGTGGACGGCTGCTTGTGATCCAGTGAGCAGCAGAGGAGCTGACGGTAAATGAGAGGCCGTCACCATGCCCCCAGGGAAGTATGGGATGCAGGGGGAATGGGAGAAGGAGGGAGACCACGAGATCATGATGGACTTCCTGCTGCCTACTGGGATCTTCCTCAAATTCCCTGTGTCTCGAAACGACACCATCAGAACCATCAAAAAAGTACGCTCTCTCTCACATCAGTAACTGTTTTTAGAAATTAGATCAATCTTGATTCCGCACTGTTGTGAGATGTATAGTAATAAATTGCAGATTTATCTATTATAGGAGACCGCTAATAGAATATAATTGATTGACTGCAGCACAGCACTGCGGCTCAGATGACCACAATTGCAAAACGCTGTTATTTATAATATTTACTCAATAGGCCTTTAGTCATATTAGTTGACTTAATATTTCCTTCAGACATTAAATTAATTAAAACACCTCGTAGTTTGAACAATGCTTGCTACTACTTTTGATCCATTTTGAATTTTTGATGCAACTGTTGAGAAGGAGCAGCTCTCCTCCTTGGTATACACAGCCAGTTCTCTGCTGAAGCTGATCTGCTGTTAAATGTGAATGTGCCAGTTTCTATGCCAACAGTTCTGCCACTTCAGGCTGTGTTTGATTTAGCTGTGTTAAGTAATGATACTCTTGGAGGCTGTTGAGATGATTAAGAGATTAAATGTCTTTCCACTTTGGGGAATTTTAAAAAATGTTGAAAAACTGCTGGGGTCATTTTTTAGCACAATGGGTTATCATCCCAGTTAATGAGATAAATTAGACTGGTGCCATTTATGTTATTCTTGAACAGACACTTCTGTCTTGCTTTTGAAAATAGTAATGACACTGGTTAAGGTGTTAAATCATTGTTTGAGCCCTTCAGTATAAATTTTACATTCCTAGAGGACACACTGTACCCACACACACACCTCAGGCCATAAATACTGCAGTCTCAACCTGGTGTATTAATGTTGTTTCTTGTTTCAGATGGTTTGGAAAAATGCCAGAAGCGAGGCCCTCTTCAACGCACTGGGTGATCCTGACGCATACGTCTTCACCTGCATCAACCAGACAGCAGAGAGGGAGGAACTGGAAGAAGAATCGAGACGAATAAGCGATGTGCGGCCCTTCATGTGTGTTCTGAGGCTGGTGGCGAGGGAAGGCGACAGAGTGGAGAAACTCACCAACGCCCAAATCAGCCTGCTAATTGGCAAAGGTCAGCAGCACCCCCCCTCTGATCCAGCTCAGCTGCTCTGTGTGCCTCTGTAATCACAAAGAGGTTTTTGGTGGTCTGTGGCATTGTTATGTAGTTAGTTTAAGATAAGAATCAGTATTTTGCCATCATCAACAGTAAGATCTTAATGAGAGCTTTGGCATGTTAATGTTTTCTCAGAGACGCAGCTTTCTGTTTAGCTCTCAGCTTTCAGAAGTGACTGATATATCCATCCCAGTGACGGATATTTCATCATTATTTTTGAGTAAAAAGGAAGTCTCAGTAGCTGTTGCTGTTGCTACGAGCAGTAAACACTTTTCACATTCATTGAAGAAAGAAAATTATGTTTTAAGAATTGCTATTTGTGTAAATTTACCTAGAATAACCTGTACATTTCATCCACTTTTCTACCACTGAAAATATTATTCTTAAATCTGTGTATTAAACTCTGATAGGCTCACAACAAACACAACAGCAATGCAATTTAAGACGCTCTGAGTCTGAATTGAAGCAATTGTCTGAATTAAAACTTTGGGCTAAACGAAATAGGAAAGTTAGTAAACTAACCCTCAAGTGGAAAAAAAGGAACTCAGAATAAAAAAGCAGTTCTTTCATAGGTTCATGCGTTACATTGATTATCTTGGAAAGTCAACACGCTATTGTCTTATTGTCAGCTATGTGTTACTGTAGCTAACTTGAAAATTGAGCTAGGCTAATTATGTTGTCCCAGTTAGAAACATTTTTCATATTGACAATATCATTTATTTTGCCTTTTTCACTTTCTTTCGGTCAGTCAGAAAAGCCGTAGTTAGATGCTTCTTCTGCACATTGTCTCTCTGGTGTATAACAAAATCATTCACAAGTAAAGCGCTCGTCTCACTGTACAACACTTGATGATCATTTTTCAGGTTTGCATGAGTTTGAGGCCCAGAAGAACCACGAGGTGAATGAGTTTCGGACTAAGATGCGCACGTTTTGTGAAGAGAAGGCTCAGGAGCGACAGATGTTGCCGTGGCAGCAGTGGATGGAGTACAGCTACCCACGTGACCTGGAGCCATGCTGCTCTCCACCACAGTGTGGGAGCTCGAAGTCAAAGAACACCAAAAAAATTTTGATCAACATCAAGTTTGAGGCTAGCGATGTGAGTTGATCCGCTGGTGTAGTTTTTGTGAGTCATATTTGTAACAAAGTTGTTCAGACAAATCAGATCAAGCATTGTGTTATGATGGGGCAGCAGTAGAGCACCACAAACAACACAACAGCTTTGATTGGAAAAACTGTGGTTCCACCTTGTGTAGACAAACTGTGGAGGATGATTTTAAGTAAATGTGAAAACCTTTGGAAATCCCCCTCCCACATCTCAAACACCACCTTCAAAACATCTCTAAGATCCACAGACCTGAAATCTACATTTTGCACAATTTTCTGTAAAGCTGACGCTTTTGAATTTGAATGATGTTGTTTGTGGCTGCGGCAGGAAAGCTTCATGCTGCAGCAGGATCCTCAGGACCTTCCAGTAGTTCTGATGAGGAGCGCCCTGAAGAAGAAGGCCACTGTGTTTCGCTCAGTGCGACAGGAGCCTGAGGACTACACCTTGCAGGTCAACGGGAGGTGGGATTTCATTTATGGGAAACACCCACTGTGCCAGTTCAAAGTGAGTGACCGTAACTCAAGCCTCTGTGAGCAGAGCTATTTTGTATTGTATTTACAACATGAAGTAGAGCTGCACCTTTCACAGCAGTTACAATCTTGGGTCTATAATAATAATAATAACACTTCTGCCTCACTTTTGCCCCTCGCTTTTGTCTTGCAAACCTGAGGCTGGCTGTTTTTTTGAAGTGATTCTTGTGTTGTCTTGCTGAAAGTTAGAAAGAAGAACTAAATCTTTTCCCAATACTCAGTTCTCATTCCAGCTGATGTTGGCTTTCGTACCTCACATTTATGTATTTTCCTGCATTAATTGTACAAGGTCTGCTGCAGAGAAGCGTCTGCACAACACCATGCTGCTTTCAGAATACATCATGGTGGTGATGGTTGTTGAAGCTGAAGATGTGTTGATGTTTTTTGACTGTGCCAAACAGTGATTAGCGTGATGAGAGATAACTGTTGGTTTCATCAGACCATAAAACTTTTTCACACCTTGTTTCAGAAGGCTCTACATGAGTCCCCAACATTCACATTTATTTTCCATGAATACTATTTCTTTCCTTTACTATGATTAACTTAGCTCTGAAATATTCAGTGCATTTCTTGTGTTGTTCTCACAGATTTGTTTTATCTCCTTTTGTGTTCATGTGCAGTTGTTTTGTCAAAACATATAAACCTGGAAAACCTGCTGCTGTATAGAACCAGTCACAAATCCCTTGATGGGTTTTAGATGTGTGATTGTGAGGGAATATGTATGCAATCTATTATGCAATCAGTTACAAAATAAAACAGTTAAAGATTTATTCAACTGATTAATTTCCCTTTGGCCACTGTTTCAGTGTTGTAAAATGATGAAACATGAAAACATCAGCAAACTTTAACAGGCACTAGAGCTGTTACTTTCTCAGTGGATGTGGATGAATTTCAGTTCAATTGTTTGTGAGTTTTAACCTGTGCAGGTGGTCCATAATAGCTGAAATCGTTGTCAGATCAGGACAGGATGAGTCAAGATTTTGGTGGCATGAGACTCCACTGTTGATTTTGAAACTCCAGCTACCTGCAGGGGTGACTCATATCTGTCTAGCAGCCCTGCAGAAAGGAACAGCATCCATCCACACATAATGAGATTTCAGCTGCATTAACCTACAGTAAATGAACAGACTCCAGGAGTTAACCAGTGCTATCAGAACACTGGGAAATATCTGTGGGTGAACTGAATGATGGCTGTGCCAGTAAACAAAAAATCTTTTCTTCTGTCCCTTCCTTTTGTCTGTCACTGTCATTTCTTTTCTCAGTACATTTTCTCGTGTTTAAGAAATGACCAAAACCCTCATCTAATCATGGTGCACCACTCCACCATCAGCAAGCATCAGGCGGAACAGGGCAGATTATGCAACCAGGTGTACAAGAGCTGCTCTCTGTCCAGACCTCCTCCACTGCCCCTGAAGAAGGTAAGAGGTCAGAGGACTATGGTGATCTTTCATTAACAGAGCAGAAAGCTTTCTCTCTCTCCTTCATCTCGCTGCCCTCCTCACTATTGTTCTTCAGACTGCGGCACACTTGAAAACGTGCTGTGCAACAAAATGATTCACAAAAAAATATGAACTTAGGTTATTTTAGACTTAATTCATGTGCATTTAACAGTTTTCTGTAGTTTTGTTCCAGTTTCAAAGCTTGTTCCCCTTTTTGCTAAGTTTTGAAAGTATACATTGTTGTCTTTTGACCTTACCAAACAGGAAATAGTAGCAACAGTCTTCACATTTCTGTGACTGCTATAAATTCAGGTTTCATGAAAGAAAGAATGGGAATGAAAAATTTAATTTCTTTTCCTCTGACTCCTTTGTACAGCAGAATACCTCCTCTCTGTGGTCCATCAATGAGCCTTTCTGCATTCACTTACTGCAGGGCAGCCGAGTCAATGCAGACGAAGGAATGAAGGTTGGTGTGGTTTTGCGTGGGTTTTTTTCTCACTTTGCTGCTCAATGAAATGTGGCATTCACTTGTTTACCAATATCTCAATTTCAGTTGTAGGAACAGCGGGGTTGACATGTAAATGACAGGGGGTCACATGGTCTAGACCACACGTTTCCCATAATTCATCAAGGCGGTTGGTTAAAACTTCAAAACAGGAAGTGGGGAGGGCCTATCTGTTTTTTACGTCTCATTCTGAGGCCTAGATTCTAAGAAAAAAGACAGACTTCATGCCGTCTCTCCCTCTCTCGCTTTCAATGCAGTTCTTTTTTTGAAGGCGATGCATGCATATTGTTACTATTGCAGATAGGCCCTAACCTATGTTGAAAGTGTCAGTATTTATTAGAATTTGAATGTTTCCCTGTAACTGGCTTGCAGAAACATGTAGAACTATACATTATTACTCCCGATTGCGTTGTTATGGGTTTTTTCTTTTGACCAATATCACAAAACAAGAAAAGCTGTGAAGATACCAGTAGGGAACTCTGTTAATATATGTCTGTGTTTGTGATTTAGGTTCATAACTAATTATTATTATTAAGTGTAAGTTCACTTCTGACTGCTGCCTTAGTGTATATAGTGACATGGCACATAATTGTTGTCAGCCACAGGCTCAAAAACACACCCTGAGGGGAAACAGTCACTCTTAATTTGTAAATAGAGAGTCTTGATTTGGCAAAAGGCTGGAGCTTAATGGTCATAGAATGCTGACTTTTGATCCTTGCAGAATATGATTTTTGACGATGATCTGGATACCCCTGAAAGGTATTGCGACCTGTTTACGTTATGAATGTGTAAACCCTTTGACTCATAGCCTGAGTGACACAGGAAACTCTGAATCATCTAGTGTCTCTACATCTTCCACAAACAGTCTCCCTTACAGATGTGCTATAACAGAACTATTCAGCTTCCAAACCACGTCATGCCTCCATCTCATCACTGCTCTGTGTGTGTGTTTCTCCTCTAGCTCGTAGTTCAGGCTGGTCTGTTCCATGGCAGCGAACTGCTCTGTAAGGTGGTGACAAGCTCTGAGGTGACAGTGTGCTCTGAGCCGCTCTGGGATCAAAAGCTGGAATTTGACATAAACGTGGCTGACCTGCCACGCATGAGCCGCCTGTGCTTTGCTCTCTATGCTGTCATTGAGAAAGCCAAGAAACCCCGTGGCACCAAAAAGAAGAATAAGAAAGCGGTGAGTCTGACGGGAACACATGCCATTTTATAGTTGTAACTGTACAACTTGTGACTGAGCAGGCGAGTGTTTGGGCTCGTGGGTGTGAATTTGTTAGCAAGCACAAACAGATCTGTTTCCTCTCTAGCGTGTAGTGAGTGTAGTCAGTAGTGTGTGCTGTGTGGGTGTGTTTTGCTGATGCGTCTGGTTGTGCAAGTGTGTTCAGTGGCAAGGCTGCGGTTAACATTTCATCCGTTTCAACCCTTTTATCTGTAACACTCCAAGGAAGGAAGAAATTGGCAAACTTTTTCAAGGAATTCTAAATTCATCTCCACAGATGCCATTTGTAGATATAGTACTCAGTCCCACCATGCATTGTGTGTGTAAATTGTTTTACTCCTCAACTTAAAGGCTTTTGCTGGGGACAGTTAAGAGTGGAGGCCTAAAACAATGCAAAGTACTTTTCAGCTTCTGTACATTTGTTATAGTTGTAGACTTACTGCAGGGATGTTCAATCCTGGTCCTTGAGGGCCACTGTCCTGCTGGTTTTCCAACTATCCCTGCCCTACCTTCTGCTGATTACCTGGTTGAGGTGTGTTCAGTCAGTCAGAAGCTGTAAGTGTAGGGCTGGTTGCTATATAAGCTTACTATATGTGACTAAAATATAGTAAATAATATACTGGGTATTTTCAAGTTGTTTTTCTGAACAGATAACATCTGCCCAGCTGTGATGCAATCACCCCACAGCTGCATAAGATTTTACAAACAGAGCACTTTTTGACATCTATTAGATTTTTTTTTCTTCAAAAAACAACAGCACACGAGCACTGCAAATGTCATTGCCAGGAACCATAACAATCACAACAGCATGTCCATATACAGTTGTAAATAACCATCCATCCGTTTTCTTCTGCTTAGACAGAGTCAGTTTGCAGAGGCAGGCGGTTTATAACCTGCAGTTGTAAATAAATTGCTTAAAATTGTACGTCATTGTACAAAAGTATGCATTGCATGCCCTATATGCAAAAACATAACGTCACAAAATGCGGTGGCAGTGAGAAATACAGCTATAATGTGTTTTGCCATAATAAGACGTTTCCTTTTTCCTGTGGTCAGTTTAATGTATGTAGAGATGTCTGAACAACGTTAAACATAGGTTAAAGCCAAATATATAAAATACTTATTATTTTATGCTACACATCTGTGTTGGAGAAATTGTATAATTTAGTTCTGTGAGACAAATATGAAACCAGACCTCAACAACGTGATCCAGTCCAAGATAATCATACTGTATGTACCTATAATTATTCAAATTAATTGAGTTTAAATTTCCCTTTTCAAGCGGAAATGCCAAACATTTGATTCTTCCAGCTTTTCAAATGTGAACGTGTTGTTTTTTTTCACAATTTATAGATTGAATTATTAATGAGGCAATAAAAATGTTGTTTGTTACAGCTATAATAATAAGTATTCATAAAAAATGTATGTGCTTCTTTAAAGCACCATTAGGTAATAATACCAGAGTCCATCCTCTTGCTATGTATTTATTTATTTTTTAAATCGAGTTTTATGATAAATATCTGTCATAGTTGCATAGCGCTGCACATCTGTAGCACTACACTGTGAGACTGCTTTGAAAATAACCTCCACAAATGCACTCACTGTAGATTAAGAAGTACCTTACAAACAAATACAACAAATTCCCCATTTTCTGCAGCTGTGGTCTCAGCATCTTTTGTTTTGAAGTATTTCTGCGGCTGTGGGTCGCTGGCGAACCTCCTGAACATGGCACCCAGGTGTGTTTTATGGGCGTCATGGCCACTTCTGCTTTCTGAGCCACTTCTCTCTTTTTTTGCCCTGAAGAGAAGTCCTGCAGTCAGACTCCAGGAAGACAGACGGAAGTTGAGCTATTTTAACCGTTCTGGTTTATGTACACCTCTTTTTTTAGCTGGTTGAAATGTGTGTAATTTGTATTTAACACATTGGATGGTCAAATTGTTTTTCTGAGCACCATTGCCAGGAATGAATTTCCATTTTTGCTGCTTTACATTTTAATTTAAGCCACTTGAGACCTTATAAATGTAACACAGCTGTAGTGTATTTGTAGCTTGTCTTCTTCACAGTTTATTATTTAGCATAATAAATCATAAAGTCCTCCAAAATCAAACATATGTTATACAAAAGAGAACTGTTAATTCAAAGTATTTAGAATATTTTATTAAAGTGCTTTATCTTTTTAGACTTTCATATGTTTTGATTATTATATTATCCATATTATATGGATACATATGGGTTGCTGTTTTGACATATTTTCATATTTAAGGCAGGAAGTTTGAAAAGAGAAGAACTGATTTTATTTCTGCATTAATTTAACTTTACCTGAAAATAGTGGAGACTGGGGAGACTTTGAGTACTCAGCTTCTGTCCCTCTTATTCTTTTTTTTCTCAAAGACATTTTTTACCCCTTGCAGATGGTCTGTAAAGCAAATCAACAAACCTAATCCTCTCTGCCCCTTTCACTTTCTTTTCAGGATTGTCCTATCGCCTGGGTGAACACCATGGTGTTTGACTATAAAGACCAGCTGAAGACTGGAGAGTTCCTCTTGTCCACATGGCCATCTGTTCCTGGTACTTTCAGGATTTGCCTATTCTTACATTTCCTCCTCTTCAAAAACACCTCACATGTTTATAGCTTCCTACACAGTGCCTGGGAGCACACATTTGAAAATGTGGAAATTACAGTTGTTGTTCTGAAGTAGGGCTACGTGTTTGCTCACTTTGGCTAAAGTCAACTGATTTTATCTTTCTCTGCAGTCTGGACGAGCATTTACTTAAATATGAACTATCACTTTTAGAGATAGGGGTGAAATTTAAACATGTACTCACTAAGTGGTTAAAAGCATCTACCAAATAACACATTTCATGTATGACATTTTTATCACAGATGACAAAAGTGACCTGTTGAACCCAATGGGGACAGTCGAGAAGAACCCCAATGTGGATAGCGCTGCAGGGCTTCTCATTCATTTCCCCAACATCCGGCCATATCCTCTCTATTACCCTCCACTTGATAAGGTGCTTGTTCTCAAAATGCTATATCTGAGTACATCCTGAAATTTATATTTGTATTACTGTGTCAAAAAAAGCTCAATCTGTTTTCAGATAAGTGACATGGAGAGGAATGGTGATGCAACAACTACCACTAAAGAAGAGGTAAGACTCTAAATCTACATCTCACGTTACAGTTCTCACTCAGTTGTTACTGCTACTTGCTGACCACAGATTTTAATGACTGTTGTATGGCCATTGCTCTATTTATAGTACATGAAATTAAAAGAAATCATGGACAACAAAAACTACACTGAGTTTTTCGAGGATGAGAAGGAACTCTTGTGGAAGTTACGTGCTGAAGTGCGGAACTCTTATCCTGAAAGTCTGTCCAAGCTGCTCCTCATCACTAAGTGGAATAAGCGTGAGGATGTAGTTCAGGTATGAATGGAGCATCTCAGAAGAGAGTTTCCCCACTTACCTTGATTTTGTTATTTTCTCAAATGCTTGTATATAGGTATGGAAATTTTTGTCAGTCATATAAAACACCTGTAAAATGTCCAAAATAGACCATAGCTGCTTGTTTATGAATAATGTCACACCATGTCACAGTAATTGTTAGCCATTGCTGTATTCTATAGCATGTTGAACAATGCTACAGTAGCACTGTAGCTAATAATAGCTTTTAAAGTAATTTATTATTATTTAGCCGAATAATTTATTTTAACTGCTAACATCAGCATGCAAACACGCTTAATGTTTAGCAGACAATGTATAATGTCTGTGTTTTTGCAAGCTGACATTTGCTAATTAGCACCAAACATAAAGTGCAACTAATGCTAATGGGATCTCACTTAGCTCCGTGAAAGGTTTAACCTGTCATCTGATGCATTGTTCTCATCTCATAAAAGTATCTGATTCTTCTTAGATGGTTAGTTTACTGAGGAACTGGCCAGACCTTCCTGCAATCCATGCTTTGGAGCTCTTGGACTACAGTTTTCCTGACCCAGCTGTCCGTTCTTTCACTATCAGATGCCTCAGAAACCTTAGGTACACAGATTTTTTTTTTCATACATTCATCAGATGCTTTACATTTCAAGTTTTAACAGTATAATAATTTTCTCCTCTCTGCACACAGTGATGATGAACTGCTGCAATACTTAATCCAGCTGGTTCAGGTCCTGAAGTACGAGTCCTACCTAGAATGTGACCTCACCACTTTCCTGCTAGAGAGGGCTTTGTCCAACAGAAGAATAGGACACTTCCTGTTTTGGCATCTCAGGTTAGACACAGTCTAGTAGAAAGAAACAAGATTATGTTATGCAGCCTCTGACTGGATAATTTGTGGTCATTGTAGGTCAGAGGTTCATGTGGCTTCTGTGAGTTTGCGTTTTGGCCTTATTCTGGAGGCATACTGCAGGGGAAACATCCACCACATCAAGCTCTTAACCAAACAGGTAATCACCTACTTGTATACACTGGCATCAAGCTCTGGTGTTTGTTTTGTCTTTGTTAATCTCGTCTTCTTCCACACAGAATGAGGCTCTGGGCAAAATGAAGAGCCTGAGTGACTTTGTCAAGTCGGGCTCCCAGAAGATGACAGCGGAGGACCTGAAGCTGTGTATCAGACAGGAATCCTATCTCGAGGCACTGTCCGACCTTCTGTCACCACTCAACCCCAGCATCATCCTCTCTGAGATCTGGTTAGTGCCAGACACACAGCAGATACACACATGCTGTAGGATAATCATTTTTGCCAGTTGTATTTTTTCCCTCCATTATTTGATTTGCTGTGTCAATTTTTCGTCTCTTTCTGCGTTTATATTCCTGAATTACACGGTACCACAAAGTTGCAGATGGTCATTCTCATCACACAGTAATTTTTAAAGTGTTATTACATTATACCTACATTCTACTGTATATCATACAGTAGAATGTAGCTTTGTCTTTTAAAAACAAAAAATGGGACCTTATTTTGTAAAAACTGTTATTTTTGAACTCCCAAGTGCATTTGGCACCTCACAGACATTTAAGATAAGCAGTTGTTGATAATTAATGTATTTACTGTTGCAGTGCAGATAAGTGCAGATTTATGGACTCCAAGATGAAGCCACTCTGGCTGATGTATAAGAACCCCGGGACTCAAGGAGACATGGTGGGCGTCATCTTCAAGAACGGAGATGGTGAGATACAAAAAAATCTCAATATATGAACACATACTGTACATAAAATAAAAAAATAAATAAATAAAATAATTGTATGTTACAATAATATTTACTGGAAAGATAAATATACACAGCTAGTTTGGAAGGGACGACCCCTAAATACAAAAAGAGGAAGGTCAGAAATCAAACAGTATGTTGGTGAAGTTTAAATACACCAGTCATGATAACGAAAAAAAAAGTTTTATTTTTACGTTTCACCTGTTTTTACTCATCACCTTTAGATCTACGACAAGACATGTTGACCCTCCAGATGATCAAGCTCATGGAGAATTTATGGAAGAAAGAAGGCCTTGATCTCAGGTACAGTAGGAACAGTTATCTGTTGCAGCTGTTGATGATTTTGCATAAAGATATTCTCTACAACAACCTAATATTGTCAATTTCACCCTACACTCACAGGATGATCCCATATGGCTGTTTGTCCAGTGGGAACAAGATGGGGCTCATTGAAGTAGTGAAGAACTCCGACACCATTGCCAATATCCAGCGCAACAGCAGTAACAGTGCCGCCACTGCTGCCTTCAACAAGGATGCCCTGCTCAACTGGCTCAAATCTAAGAATCCTGGGTGAGTATGATGAACTACTTCAACACAATGGTAGCCGTCTCCTGTGCAGATATTGTACTATAATGCAGTCTCTCTGGAAGTGATGAATGTGTTTAACCCCAACAATCCAGCACTGGGTCAGGTTTTTTAATTGTTTATCACAATAAACAGTGATAAAGGCAACAGAGCGAGCAAAGGTGCCCAAGTAATCCTTCCTCGAAGTGCTTCACTTCCAGTGTGCTGGTTCTAAATGTTTGTCAGTTTAGATAAGTGTGTCTGGACAAGTTCATTAGAAAAGAGAGGATCTCCACTACACATGTAAAATATCTGGTAACACCTTTTTAACCCCCCACATTAACACATATAGTATATAAACAAAAGTATAACACACTATTTTTAAGTCATGAACAAATATAAGGACATTTTAATGTTAATGTTTTTATTAATGTATTTGTCAAGAACAGTAACTGCTGTTGTTGGTGTATAAACAGATAATGACTTAAATTAGAGTGTTATATGTTTAAATGTTAAGTACAGTTGTTGTGAATGCTAAATGCGGGGGATTAAATAAATTCCAACTATGTTAATGATTTTTAAATGATTACAGGTATTTCCTCACTTCCTCTTAGGATCTCAAGGTTCCATTAAGCAACAAAAGTAAATTTTTAACTTAAAATGTCCATAATAAGTTGTTGCTTCATTTGAAACATGCAAAGAAAATCTATTACAGGAGCATCTGATGTGTATAGTCTAAATTGTTTGCTGATAAATTTCCTGTGTTTTAAGACTGCGATGAACTAAGTCAAAATGCATAAGCTGCTATAGCTATAGCAACATTAAATGAGAGTGGATTTTATTTGGTGCCAGACAGTCTGAAGGTCTTGTCTATTCTAAAAGCTCCTTGAAGAGAGAGAAACATTCAGTGTTATGAATAAGCCTTTGTACATCACATTGGCAAGACAGGCCCAGCTGACTGCACGACAGAACAGAAAGGTAATTAGCTTGAAATGCTGCAGTGCCTGAAATGGAGCGGAGAAAATTAAGCTTAACACAATGAACCCTATACACATGTAGACCGTGAAAAGATGTGACAGTTGACTGTTAATCAGCCACAGAAACCATTCTGTGAATGCTTCATGTTACATTGGGGACGTCTTGTCACTCCGCGTGTGACAGAGAGAGAGTTTCTGTCTGGTCTGGTAATTATTCAGACTATAAGAACATAGCAGAAGTGTAAATGTACTGTAATAACAAAACTCACTCATGCATTGCTTCCCTGTTTCTCTGACCTTTTCTGTCACCAGGGGCAAACTTGATCAAGCAATAGAAGAGTTCACGCTGTCGTGTGCTGGCTACTGTGTAGCTACTTATGTCTTGGGCATTGGAGATCGTCACAATGACAATATCATGATCAGGGAAACTGGACAGGTGGGGTCTACTACTGTGATATTTTACATAAGAATCAATTATGACACTGAAATTTACCACAAGGGGGCGATTAGGGAGGAAAGGTTGCTAAGTGGACTTACTTAATTACCCAGTACTTCAAATAACTTTACTTGTGCTCTGCTTCACAATGTGTATTAAGCAGCACAATACTTATTATATAAGAAATAGTGTAGTATTGTCACTAGAAAAAAAGCAATGTTGATTGGTGTGTTTCTTTAATAAGCCAAATGATGCTTCCACTGATGATTTGTTAAATTTTCATTGTCATTTTAGAGTGAAATCAGTTAGTCACCAGTCAGTGAATCCTTAAGAAATATAAATGGTTAGTGATTTACAAACTACAGTACTTAACAGTTTTAACCTTCTTCTTTAGCTGTTCCACATTGACTTTGGGCATTTCCTGGGTAACTTTAAGCGGAAACTTGGGATCAATAGGGAGCGTGTGCCTTTCATCTTGACTTATGACTTTGTCCATGTGATCCAACAAGGAAGAACAAACAACAGTGAGAAGTTTGAGAGGTACAGTATTTTTGTATTAGTCTCTTTACTCATCCAGGATTCAGTTCACATATTTTAATTAATGATTGATCATTGAATCCCCGTTGTCAGGTTCAGGGAGTACTGTGAGCGGGCCTATAAGATCCTGTGTCGAAACGGGACGCTGTTCGTCAACCTCTTTGCTATGATGAAGGCAGCAGGACTACCAGAGCTCACCTCCTTCAAAGACATCCAGTATCTAAAGGTATGCAACAAACTAATGATGATGATGATGGTGATGATGATGATGCTGCTGCAGCTAATGCGGATGTTAATAATGTTGACAATGTTTTGGTTTCTTGTTTTCAAAAGGACTCCTTATGTCTGGGCAAAACAGAGGATGAGGCACTGAAGAATTTCAAAGTAAAGTTCAACGAAGCTCTGCGAGAGAGCTGGAAGACCAAGGTCAACTGGATGATGCACTCCTTGGCCAAAGACAATAGACCGTGAAGAACACTCAACCAAGAAAACCTGAGGACCAGCCAAAACATGATGGATTTTAACTTACAGAGATAAAAGGGTAGCAAACACAAGCAAATATTTTACTTTATTTGTGGAATTTAAAGACACTCAGAAAATGTTTACATCTGACGGGCCTGTGGTAAATAACAACTAAGAGGAGTCATCCGAGGACAAGGAGAAAATCATCATTTCAGTACAGTTGTGATCTGTCACACTCGTCTTTCTCCCATCAAACAATGGAATATCTTTGCCTTCATCAGATACTTTGTTGAACTTGCTACTTGAAAACCACCTGCTTATGCAAAGGTGTCAAACATCACTGAAGCCAGAAGTGGAGACTGAAAGTCACCAACTCACCATCTCACGAACTGCATTACTCAGCAGAGCGCAAACTGCAAACAAACATTATGATGACTGTAGGTGATAATGTTCAGTGACAGAGTACAATAACAGGGCAGCAGTTTCACCTCAAGTCTTTTGTAAAGTTTACAATCCTCCATGGTTGTGTCATTTCCTTTGATTTACCTTCATGCAATTGTGTCTTGTTTTTTTTTATTTTATTTTAATGTATTCTATTTAATTTGGTCATTTTGAAGTACTTGTACAAAGTCATGAAGGATATTTTTAAACCTCTTGATGTGTAATATTGTCTTGTGGTACAGTAATTTGCCTTGGAACTGCCAGTAGCCAGGAGGCCTTGCAATATTTACAATTTATGAAAGATAACTTTGATAATAGCCCTGTCCACCTGGGTGTGATACCCAGTAGACCCTTGCCAAACAGCTACTATAAATTAGGAAGGAACATTTACTTGATTTTTTGCAGAGAATTAGATAAGAAGTTTATTACCACTCTCATATTTGCATGTTTGTCTGCCTGTGCTACGTGAATCTGGACCCAGCACAAAGTCTGTAAACAGGTGGAAACAGATAACCTGGTTCTGTCCAAAGGTAAATCTGCTTGCTATCATCTCTAAAAATAAAAACAAGCGACAAACAACATGTTTGTGATCATAACTGGTGCTGTTAAGTATATTGTTTCTACCTTTGGGCAGACCCAGGCTGAGTACGGTCTCCTGGCTCCAGCTTCAGATTAAATAGCTGGAGAAATATAGATTTATAGATAGATTTATCTCACAGATGTTTGTTGGAAGGAACAAAATATTGAAAACAAGCTGCGGACTCATATAAGCCATGAACATGTGACTGCATTTCTCAAAATATGTACTGTTCACATGCGCCTTTTCAAAGTGTAGAGCAAGACTGGATGTACTATTCTGATCATGTAATATGTTCATCTGTCCTGCTGTGTGTGTTTTTGTGTATGTGTGCCTGTGATGTTTTCTCATATTTAAGTTATGGAGTGTGATTTCCACTGCATTTTAACCAATGTGCCATGAAGAAGATTTCATGCTTTTGGGGTCAAACACATCTATATTTACATACTGTATCAATGCTGTGCAAAATGGTATTTTGTTTATTTAAGTGAGGCTAATTTTATGGTGCGTTCAGACTACTTGACATGCTGTCAGTCATGCAAGGACCACTTGAATAAGCAAAGATTATGTGCTTTTCATAGCCTTTTAAGTAGTTCTAATTATCTTTACTGTTTGTAAAAGTCTGTAAAATGTTCACTTTTACAGAAGAGCAAGTGTAGCTGTCAATTACACAGCATAAATACCTTAAACTACTGAAATATTCACTGTGGAATAGATGTGGAAATATGGTTCATCAATGTCTCTCAGTATGCACTCAGCAACACCGCTGCTTTAAGCCAGGAGGAGCGGATCTGTTGAGTTTATGGGCTACTCTAGCAAAATAAAATACTGTATATTGCTGTTGCCTTTGGAATTTGAATTCATGAATTATATCAAATGGTACAAAATTCTCGAAAGCTCAGGCCTGATTTCAGTGTGTGCAGCTACAGCATATAAACTGTCAACACAGGTGGAACTGCATCTTTTTTACATCTGCTTCACTTTCTGTTGGGAGGGAAATACATACTCAATAAACTGTTTGCAACAGCAGATCACACTGGGGCTTTCTGGTATTGAAGTAGCTTAATTTTATAATTCTTTTAAGAAAAAAGGATGATTGTGGGTGAAGGCTAGAGCCACTAAGCATTTTCCCAAAGAAGTGTAAAGTATATAGAATATGTAAATCTTGTGTACAAATACATCTCAAATCAACAGAGTAACTGTAAATATACTGTATATACATGGCCTCCTTATTTGTGGCAGTAGAAATTATGTTGAGTTCTAAGTCCTGTCTTGAGTACATATCTAGAGACCATATATATTTACAATTCAGATTTTGTTTCCTAGTATGAACATGAGAAATAGTGTGTGTCACACATGAATGTTACTTTAACGAAGCAGGTTTGATATGGAACATTTCAAATTACTTTGATAGTTCTTTCTTTGCAGAGTAGTAGTGAGACTACCTAAAAAGAATATGCATTTGTGCTACCGTAGCATATGAAACCAAAAAGTCATAATTCACACTGAATAAATAAATTTGACAAGAAAGTAAGTAGGTTACAGAAAAAGTCATCAATAAAAGCATAACACATATAGAATTAGTGTCAGCGTGAGGTTTAATGTAAAGGGTTTATAATGTGTTATTTTGTATTAAATTGTTTCCATTTTTTCTGTGTATCAAGAAATTAATACATAGAGAATGAGGGACAATGTACTGTAATAATATCTCATTGTATATCTTTCTGGTTGAAATCAACCAAACAATAATTTTCATGTTCAGTATATTTAAAAGTAAACTAGGTAAACACACTAGGTGTTTAACTACACTAGGTAAACATACTAGGTCAGCTGACATGTAAGCTTTCCTTCTAGAAAGTTGCAATGTTGCAAACGCAAATTCAGCCAGTCAGTTTTATTCTCAATAAATGAGTAATAAAAAAGATGCAACTGCCTAAAACATCAGACATGCACTGCAATTTTTGGAATACCTGTCCAAATTCTGTCCCTACTGTTTGCAACATTGCAACTGTCGATACATTTGACATTATTTGTTATTTTCTTTATTAATCAATTGATTGTTCAAGAAGTAAAATATCAGAAGAACAGTCAACAAAATTATCATTCTGATTACTCTGCCTGATCAACGGGCCAAACATGATAGAATTAATATCACCACACTAATGGTTGGCTTCTGGTTGCATGGAGAAGTATGACACTACCATACTGTCTAACCTACAGTAGGGGTCATAGGATTTGTCCCCAGGGGCCCACTTTAAGGTTAATCTGGCCCTTTAACAAAAAGAATAACAAAATACTTTAAACAATACACTGAAATCACACAGTCCTGAATCTCTGGATTACTGAACGGAGGTACTGGGCATAAGACCAGCATCCCAAGAAGCAAATCCTATGTATGAAATGACATTTAGATTTATATTTCTTGTTTGAATGTCACACAGCACAATTAAAATACATAAACATTCACCAAAATATCGCAAGCCAAAAACTGACACCAAAGTACCAAAACCAGCCACAACAAACAAAACAGGGGCAAAAGGAATAGAATAGTCACAAAAGGACCAAAAACAGACACGTAATTATCAAAAAGAAAACACAAAAGGACACAAACACGATTTAAAATTTCAAAAATAAACCCAATATGACTAAAACCACTCACCCTCAGTCTAGAGATGTCATAGACTATATGGTGATGGGGGTCATTCCCTTGTCTGTGCTCAGGGTCCTGTTTTCTCATGATGCGTCCATGACCAGAAACAAAACCTGTGCCCAGGTTGAGCCCACTAACTGCCCCCTGATGTGAAGCTGTGCTGTGCCGGTGGCGCCTCCGGTGGTCGGACGCGGTGCTGAACAAACAGCAGGACTCACAGCGTCGAGTCAGTTCGCCGTAGCTGTGCCTACTGGAGGGATGTGACCCCGGAACAGGACGCCCTGCTACAACAACACACCATTCAAACAGAGCATAGAAGAAAGAAAAGCTGGACCAGGAGGGGTAAGCTCTTATGTGTCGCTTTGTTGACGAGGCGCGTATTGTCAGGGGGGTTTTAGAAACCTTACGTGTGTTTGAATCCCGGCGTTTACACTTCTGGCACAGCAGCGGTACCTGGATGGTGTTTGCACCCATAGGAACTTCATTCAGGCTTTTGTCTCGGGCATGCTAGCAGCGAGCTAGCTCTGCTGGTTAGCACTGGCTGCTCCGCCAAAGGTAACGCGGGTTCGTGGTAGACTGAATGAATTGTTTGCCGATGTTAAAATGAAAGCGACTTGTAATTCAAGAGTAACGTCCCCACATTTATTCGCGACGGGTATTGTTTAAGATTCATATCGAAAATACGTTGGGGGCTCGTTGCTTGCTAGCATGAGCACTGCTACAGTTAAACAGTCTGCGTCCCGCAACATGATATTAAGATTTGTTCACACTCGTCTGTATCCATCTCATAAAAACACATTTGTTTTAGTTTGCAGCTTATTTTCCGTTTGTCATCTTATTTTTCACTCATAGTTTGTAAAAAAAAAAAAAAAAAAATCAGCAAAACAGGTCAGTAACCTGCGGTTATAACTTATCAATCTCGGTTACCGTTAGTGTACGTTAAACAGACGTTAACGGTACAGTTGGTCCACTTGTTCCCACACTGATTATGTTATGTGATTAGCGTGTTTAAACAGCGACATCAAACCAATTTAAATTTTATTTCTTAAAAGAAATGCAGCAGGCTACACGTATGATACAATCCTACTCGAAAGTACAAATTATAGAGCCGTTTGTCCCACTCCCCAAACACCTACCACTCAGCCAAGGCCATGCTTAAGCTTGCACAGCATTTAACATAGTACTTAAGCCTTAAAAGCTGCTGTACATCAGGCTGCTTTCATTCATATTGGTTTTCATGTCAAGTTACTTTTTCACCTAACTGCTTCATTGGTTTTCTATTTTTGGATCATGCCACCCATGGACGCATTGTGCCACCCTGCCTTTTTCAGTGTCTCATTTCCCACCCCACACACATGTCAGATAGCTGACATCCCTCTGAGTGGTGAAGCTGGCACCCTGCCGGCTGTAGGGCATTGATGAGTGCTTCAGCCTGTAGGTGCCAGGGCTTGGCCACAAGCAAGCACTCTGAATCCTCCTGGCAACTAGCAGATTCGCTCATGGACCACAGTATGTAAAGCCTGCCTTAGTTTGCACATTCCCCCTAGCAGAGTGAATTTTGGAATGAGATTAGGACCCCTGGCCTCGCCTTCCTTGCTTCCTCACCTCCTCATACGCACAGGTGCTCTTTACTGACTGCTCAACCCCCTTGAACCCCGAGAGAATCTCATCAGCTGTCCGCGAGTAGGGTTAGGATGGGAGGGAGGGCTGGTTCATCTCACAACCCCTTGCTC
This sequence comes from Ctenopoma kingsleyae, assembly GCA_032353495.1. NCBI lineage: Eukaryota > Metazoa > Chordata > Actinopteri > Anabantiformes > Anabantidae > Ctenopoma > Ctenopoma kingsleyae. The sequence goes on along the minus strand of JAUBNQ010000026.1, from coordinate 10,689,157 downwards.
TGTGGTTGGCACAAGCCCTTGTCAGCCAGCATTAACCAGGCCACATAGGAGGCTGTTGTGGCCTGACACGATGATACAAACGCTTCTTGCATCCATTCATGGCTTATGCATTTACTCCAGATGACAGGTGACTGAAGACAACTGCCAGGATGATTCACCTGTTTTAAAAATCAAACCTGAAACCATAGCTATCTTTTCTGGTTGCAGTTCTTTGTCTGCTGTGCCTGGTATCATGTACATTTGCACTGCATTGCATTTTTCATTGTTCAAAGTGCAGAGATCATATAACTGTTCACGAATCAGAATTTTATGCCCTGCCTTGACGCTGGCGCTTTTGAAATCTTGCAGCCGCACCCCCAAGGGACCAGCTTAAGACTGCAGCTTCTGTTTCAATTTCTTTGAGAGACCCTGACGAGTGGGCAAAGATGTTCGGTGATTATAATCTAGATTTAATTATGCTATATGCTATAGCCACTGAAAAACATTTATGTGTAAAATATTTTGCTGAAAAGATGTCTGTATTGTACTGTAGTAGTACAGTCATGTGCGGTTTAGCGGCAGCCCTAAAAATTCTTTTTAACAATCTAGGAAAAGCTTCCTAATGGCACCATATATACATTTGTGAAATATCATATCAAGCCTACTGTAACTCACTCACTGTAGGTCTTACTATCAACCTGATGTGGGACAAAAATAGTCAAAGGGCAGTTAAGCACATGTAGAAACTAAAGCCAGTACAGTACAGTTGAGCAGGATTGTTTGAATGCATGCCTCACGAGGTGACAACAAGACATGACCTACTTATCAATCAGTTTTCACAATCCAGTTCATCACCATTGTCCTCAAATACTGCAGCCATTGTTTTGTTCACTGTACATGTGAGAGGTTGTTCACACAAAAGCAGCATGTAGACATCCATTAAGTCCAAGCCGAGTTTTTCTGACCTGCAGTGTCTGCTTGTCTGGCTTACACTGTTTCAGGACCCCATGCTGACTCGACCCAGAGGGAGTCAGCCTGCTGGGTGTATGGCTGGTCAAAGAGACTTTATTATGTTTCCTAGAAGTTTGAGTGTATAAGTTGTTTTGTGTAGATCAGTAGGTCTGAAATTGTAATCAAAATAATCTTAAGGATTGAATGAAATGAGCAGAAAGTTGTAGTTTAAAAAACTGAAAAATACCAAACATTTGCCATATATTCATCATGCCAAATATTTGTTTATTTTATTGGTTTCATATTAAGGTTAATTGAATATGTTGATCAGTTGGTGATTAAATTAGCCATTAGTTTGTTGAAGCCTAATTTCTTTGGGTGATACAGTGACACAGTAATCTTAGAAATCTGTTTCAATCACAGGTTATTATTTTGTTTATAAAATTTCAGAAAAGACAAAAAACTGAGCACAACATAAAGTGATGATTTATTGATGATTGATTTATTCAAACAGATATTTGAGAAGCTGGTACCTGGGAGTTAGAACCAAATGGCAGTTTTGCTTTAAAAATGATTAAAATGTTATCAAAACAGTTGCCAAATTTTCTCTTTACTGACTGCAGCACTAAAGACAACCAATAAGTGTAGTTTCTGGTGAGCTGCCAAAAAGCTACGGTTCTTTAAACATTATCCCCCTGCAGATTTTGTTAATTATTTATTCATGTTTCTCATACAGAAGCTTGTTTTAATAGGTTTTGGGACATGGTTAGCTGTCAGTAGAAGAGTGTGTGTGTGTGTGTGTGT
>JAUBNQ010000026.1:10673085-10687323 GCA_032353495.1 Ctenopoma kingsleyae | reverse complement strand
CTCATACAGAAGCTTGTTTTAATAGGTTTTGGGACATGGTTAGCTGTCAGTAGAAGAGTGTGTGTGTGTGTGTGTGTACCTGCAGTGATGCAGCTGTTCTTCCGAACCAGGCCAGGTTGTTGGCAGCTGAGCTGGCAGCCACACCAAGCTCATAGCCTACTTAAGTTTCTTACACACTTGCTTGGGATGTCCTTCCCACTTTTTTCTCTACACAAAGACTATTGACCTCTCAGGATCCACATGTGAGAAATGCCAAACTCATAGAGGCCTGTGTCTCTGTTTTTTTTAATCTTGCTGGATAAATTGAGCAGCTGATTCCACAGTCCAGAACAAGCTCAATAAGTGGACCGGACTCCCTGAGACTGGACCCGTGTGCTGTGGCAGCTTCTCCCCTTCATGACCCTCAGCAAATGTGAGGGCCTCTCACATTGCATAGTGTAATCCCTGGCAGCAGACCCTGTGTGTGTGTGCGCGTCTGTGACCCCACTCTGTGGCCTTGCTCAGAATGTTAAAATGGTCAAGAAAAGATTCCTCAGAGTCAGCCAGTCCTAGTCCTCGAGGGCTTACACTTAAAGGCTCTGAGTGGGTGAACACATCTGATCCAGATAGTCAGCAGTGGGTAGAACAAGGAAAGCAGGACAGTGGCCCTCGGGGACCAGGAGTGTCCACACTGCTCTATGTTTTTGTTTCTAAGAAACACACACGTACACAAGTAATCCAACATGATGCAGATGCCATGCGCTGATTAGGCATGTCTCTATTTTTAAAATGGTATTATATGTAAGGTCTTGTCAGCACAACAGTTGGTCTGTATCACAAAATTATTTTAGATCATTTTATTCATCAAGTTATTTTAGAGAAATCTGTCTCTTCATTTAAGTTGAGCACGTTCTCCTGGCAGAGATAACACAGCAGCAGATTTTCTATGTTATGTTAACTTTAATGATTTAATACAAACAGTGGAACACAGTTTTTTGATTTTGTATACATTGATCTTCAAAAGTAACAAATTAGTATCAAACTAACATTGATTAACCGTTCTAAATATTGTCTAGTTTGAGCCTTTTAAACAAGAAGAATTGTTGCTTTTCTTTGTCCTATATCATTTTAACCTAATTAATTCAATTAAATTCACCTTTATTTGTATAGCGCCAAATCATAACAAAAGTAATCTCAAGGCACTTTACATAGCAAGGTTTAGGACCTTGCAAAATAAAAGTATATACAGAACTATATAGAAAACCCAACAGTCCCACTTGAGCAAGCACTAGGTGACAGTGGAGAGGAAAAACTCCCTTTAACGGAAGAGACCTCCAGCGGAACCAGGCTCATGGTGGATAGTCATCTGCCTCAACCGGTTGGGGTGAGTGGACAGAGAAGAAAGAATAGAACAGCAGGCAACAGAGATCAAAACAACAACAAGAAGCAGCAGATGAATTAATAACAGTCCATTTTACCATTTTGGCCTCTGGAAAGTAGTCGTGTCAATTTATTCATGATAAATTGATAATCAACATAATACTTAGGTGCAGCCGTACGACAACACATTTTCATATCAATTATGTTTCCCACCATTACCATGTGTACAGGTTTTCTCAGTTCAGCTGCATTGGTTTAGCTCTGCTCAAAGAGCTTGATGTCTCAACTCAGTGTAGCATCACAACACTGACAGGATCCCAACATGGTCAGAGAGGGGGGGATTGGGCATTAAAGAAGCCTTTGATTACGTCAGGAATATTAGCAGCATGTGTCTGAGGCTGGCTGAGCATCCCTCGGGGGATTAGTGTTGAGCCTGCCCACCTCTAGAACCTAACATCAGGCACACACAAAGGAGGCTGACAGAATCCTTATTGTGGTTCTTGAAATGATTTAAGACATGGTGCATCAGAATAATACTAGAATGAATCTAGGTTGTACAGTACATAGTGAAGATTCTTCTTTTAAATCTATTTATAGACTTATAATTTCTCATTGTCTTCTTTGTTTGTCTTTTTTATTTATTGAATAGACACGAGAACGCCAGTCATTCTCTGCTCTGTCAGATATTACAAATACACAGAAAACTGTCATTAAGTGGAGAATATGTGATTCAGACATTGGCTTCTATAAATAGAAGAGATTGTGTTTTATGTGGTACCAGAAGAGTTTAATCAGAACATAATTTTTAAGAGACATGTTATAAAACAGTTAATTCGTTTGACATTCACTCCTCCCTGTTCACCATTATCCTTTTAAAACTTATCTGAAAGTTAAATTTTAACTGGATTAATAAGATAAGTGTATTGGACAAAGTTGTATTAATTTTGACTTTAGTTTGTCGCACTCTGATGTTGGCACAAAAATATGATCCGGTTGTTGATAAAACCATTTTGATGAGTTTCTGCATGTTTTCTGCAAGCACTGCAACTTAAAATGAAACATCATGGTTTTAAGCAAAAGCAAAAAACCCTAAGTATTTGTCAGCAACCAGTCAACATCCAGATGATTTCAAAGGGGTAACTCAATTGTACACATAATTTGCAAACATTTGTGCAATCTAAACCAACATCCATTAATTCTCAAGTTATGTGCATAACAAATCAGCTAAATAAACAGTGATATATTTTTAAAAAAAATAATAGAAGCTGTCTTTTTTTTTTATTATTTTAAATATCACTATTTATTGCTTACACAAATGATAAGTGAATGAGTCATTTGGGCTGACTCAAATAGAGTGCTGACCTGTCATATTTCTGTTTGACTAAGTGTTTCTTAGTTAGGTGCCCCATGAATACTGAAACAGCTTTTACTTGCTGTAACCACTACTCCCATTAATACAGGCATTTATGATATCCCTCCAAAAGATGCTTCCTGTCTGCGTGATTGAGATCAAAATCACATTATTCCATCTGTGCAGAAAACATATTCAAATATTTATATTTAATGTAAAATATTTATATGATGAAAATTAAATGTTTAATTAATTCAGACAGCTTTTTTGAATTAGCTTTACATACCTAACATCAAAAGTAGTTAGCTCTGTCCATACTGTCAAATATTTCAACACAAGGGTCGCTGATTGTACATCTGCCTGTGAGGATGTGATTTTAGGCTTTAAAATTGTCCTCAGCTGAACCCAGGTTGTTTAACATGTTGTTGTAGTAGTAGTGATGTCCAGGAAGCCATGATTTAGAGGTTAAGTCTGTGCCAGTGAGGTATTGTATGCCAGGCATCCAAGTACCATCTGGAGCATTGTTGGAATTTTAAACGTGGCTGGAGAGCAGCCTTGTCTCAGTAGGATTACATGGATGAAATTTCCTGTTGCATAATCATATACACAATGTTAATCACTGTTGTACACATGCTCTCATGCACTTCACTGTGTACCAGAGGTGTAATCATTCCAGTTCTGTAGCTACTCTGCTGCTCAAAATAGTCTTTTACAAATCAGTCTTTCTACCTCCTCCTGTCTGAAGAATCAGTGAAATCCACAAAAGGATCAGACTCTGTTCCCTTTCCCCTTTTTTAAAGTGACTCACAAACATGTCATGACTATACAGGAACATCACTGATTACCCTCATTTACAATTCCAGTTTGTTTGTGCCTCCTACAGAGATTCTCCCTATGGAGTTTGGTGCACTATGTTTGTTGTTCTTATAGCAGATATCACTGTGAAAGTGGGGTAAGATAAAACACATTTTCAGGCTTGTAAAAATACAAATTGCAACCCTAGAAACAGTCATGAGCCTGGGCAGAGATGGTACTAAATATGGCCAGTTTTCGTACTTCAAAAGCAAACATCAGAGGATCAGAAATGCCTCAGCCATGAAAGCGGTAGGTCTATTTATACAGAGGATGAATGTAGACTATATTGGCCTTTTGTGCAGCAGCAGACAAGAAAATGTTTAAGTTGTCAAGTCTCAAAATAATCCTGAATATTAATGGATCTTTCTTTTATATTGTTTTCTGGTTTTAAAAATCTCTAAATAAGACGACACCTTCTGCTAATTAGAGAAATCCTGTTCTTGAGTCATCCTCATCACTCATGTGTAGTGATCGTTTTGTTTCCAGTGTGTTTCTGAGGTGGCCAGATTGGTGCTCCTGACTTTCTGTCGTTCTTCATACTATGTGTTGTCTCTCTGCCCCGTGTCTCAGCTCTCCCATTTGTCTGAAACGAAGAGCTTGAAGACATGATCAAACGCGTCACTGCTGATCTGAAGCCATTTCCATCCCCCTTCACCCTCCACCAACATTTTCTCCCCATCACTACCCCCATCCAAATACATTTACTCCACCACCAATCCCTTGAAGGTGTGCTGAGCAACTGAACTGACACGGGGAAGCTCACAGTCTTTTTCATGTCTCTTTTTCTTTGAGTCTTCAACAGCTCTCCAATTAAAGTACGTCTGGCGCTCAGGTTGAAGCGAATAACTAATGCATTCATCAGCCCCTCATTCAGTGTCCTGCTAGTACTTTGTGTGGCTGAAAACAGAAAGAGGACAAAGTCAAATGTTAGCTGCTTCCAGTATACACTCACTAAAGGTTGTTATAATTAATAAAAATTAATAATAATATTAAGATTATAACCAGTAGCATGCCGTCCAGCTGCTCTGATCTGCATGAATCCACATGCTTACAGTGGCACCTAAACGCCTGCCAATGCCTAACGGTGTCCCATTCATCCTCCACCCATGGGCACTGTGAAGGGGGGACAGTGAGCCAGCTTCTCAATTAAACATAACCCTACATCAAACGGCCTGTCAACATGCATTAGTCCTCCTTTGTATAGACGAGAAGCTAAAATAAATTGCTGGGGCTATCGTAGTCGCTGTGACTCCCATAGGGTTTTTATGAAAGATTCTTAGAGTTGAACCAACTGTGACTTGCATACTGATTTACCCTCAATTAAATCAATTTTTTTCACAAAAAAAATTCCTTTTTAAAAATGTGTTCAGATCATTTCTGCATGTTTAGCATTTTTAATGAGAAATTTTAGTGGAAATAGAATATCAAACCGTGCTGTATGCCTCGTCTTGTCTGTGCTTTACCGCGGAGATCTAATGCGACAGCAGCTGACCTTGATGTGAGTGTGTGTTATCGCAGCAGAACCTATCCCTTTTCTGTCTTATTTTCCCTCCTCCCTTTCTCCCCCTTTGACTATATTTTGCATCTCTGTCGACTTGATAGTGAAAGTAGGTCATTAGTTAGACGTTGAATAAGAGATGGATGGAGTAGGCAGAGGCTGGATCTGTGTGAAAACTGCCATGAAATATTAATGACAGCCATTCATGCTGTGAAGTGCCAAACCTGCAAAGTGCCTGCATTGAGACGAGGCCACTGACTTCTAATATCATCAGTGTTTGGACTGTATGAATGAAGCGTTTATCACACAGACAGTTTGTATTATTTAATAGAATAACATCTAGTTTCAGCTTAGTGATGTACACCTGAGAAGTCAAGTTAGAAAAGAAATTATAATGGAAATGAAGTCAATTGTTATGTCATAATAGTAATACTCCACGGGGTGTTAGCTCGGTGCCACTTATGTGCCCGAAAGTCACATCTCCTAAATAATACTATCAGGGCTAATGTGAAAAGATTTGTCTGAGATGTGCTCAATAAACTATAAATAAAAGAAAATCCTAGTCATATTGAAGAAAACAAACAGAAAAGAAAGGAAAAATAGGCAATGTCTGTATGTATCTGCATGACTGAAACAATTTTAGCAATTAGTTTTTATGTCTGCACGGCTGAATGTTCACAGTCCAAAGATTTTAATGACACATCACTATATTAACTTACAGCCAGTCAGATAGTGTGGCTGAAACAACCCTGTGTGTATGTGTTTTTGTTTTTTATACTAATAACCCTATCAATGTTGTCTTGTAATGTGACTTTGTTTGTGTATCCAGAGCCACAGGAGCAGGGGGGATGAACCGTGAGGAGGCCCCGGGGAAGTCTCCTGAAGACATGTACATCCAACAGAAAGTGCGGGTCCTGCTCATGCTAAAGAAAATGGGATCAAATGTGAGTATAATGTCTTGACACAACACAAACTATGTTCATGGGACATTTAAATGTGAGCTATTCACATTTATAAAAATAGCAACAATTACATTTTAGTGCTGCCTGTTGTGTAACCCAAGCACACAAAGTTATTTTGTGTACTCAACAAATTCACACATCATCTCCTGAAATGTGCACCTAGTAAACTTCCCCAGCTTGCCAATTACCAACAGAAACCATTATTATGTCATGTGAAAATGGATCGTTTGTAAGATGGGTCCTTACAAATGACCCCAGAAGCAGAGGCAGAAGTTATATACATGTGCCAAAAAACATGCAGACTGTAGAGCAGACAGTTTTATGTCTGGAACCTCAAAATGGATTCACAGAAAAGTAAGTCCCCTATCCAAATAAAATATGTTTTAGTATAGATTAGCATGTCTTACTCAGTAGAAGAAGTGATCACTCAGGACAGACTGACTGAAGAAAACTTGTTTGTGCAGGATATTTTTGCACCAGTTTGAGGGGGAAACCGAAAGCCCACATTTCTTACACTGTATGAGCAGCAAAAGTCTCACTCTGGTACTGGCTCTGGTAGCACATTAGTCAGACAACTTATGAGAGTTACAGTTTGTGATTTGGAGAAGTTTCAGAAGTAAAAATTATTAAACACCTATTGTGAGTAGAGTAGATTTAAGGTAAAAAAAAATTTTTAGGTATGTTGCTATAAATTATATTTTCATACAATTAATCCGGCTGTTTAATAATTTAAATGTTCCCAGAGCTATTAACCACAGAGTTTGAGCACTTATCACATATAGCCAACATTAGATGATGCTCCACTTTTAGTGACTCAGACAGACTGACTGACTGAATTATGTTTTCTCATACAATATATAAACAACTGTATACTTTCTGAACAGGCACAATGGTGAAGTAGCCCTGATACCCCAAACTCATTAAAGAGAGTATGAAAACACAGAGGGAGAACTAATTCATGTAAAAAATCACATGCTCACCTCTTAATGGTTTGATAGAAAATTTATCAGCATTAAGAAGACATGCGTGACTTCTCCTTCAATACGAGCTTGTTTTACATCTTAGAATTTCACTTTGTTTGCTCCTCTTCAGCTTACGCCGAGTGAAGAGGCTTTTCTTCGAAATTATGCAGGTGTGGTCCACAGTCAGATGAGCCAGCTACCACAGCACAACATAGACCAGGGTAAGGCATTGAGACACACACTCTCACACATGTACATATTTAAAGTGCACACATCCAGTTGGTATAGCTAGGAATCATTTCTGTGTTTTTATATAGAATTTTGGAATGTTGCCAAGTAAATTTTTAGTGTAGGTCAGTATATGTACTTTTAGTTTAGTTTAGAACATCTATGATAGTGGATTAATGCAAAACCCGTTGAAAACTACTTTAACCCACAAGCACCACCCTCACATGTCACAGAAGTGCTTCTGTATCCAAACTGAGAACAAGGGAAAATCCCTCCGCACACATCGCGCCTCTCTGGTCTGTACCCCGACAGGCCTAAAAGATTCACTGACTGTGCACTGAGCCGACTCAGCTTCCCACTGGCACTTACTCACACTGCAAACACTGCGGCTGACTGGAACTAAGTGACTCATCTCAACATGAGTACATTACTAGTTTCACTGCTGCTTCCCACAAGAGGCCTAGATACAGAACTAAACTCAAATATTATGGTGTTTACATGATAAAGTAAATCATGTGTGGCATTAGACTTGGTATATATGACCTTACGTATGATAGTTATGCCTTTTCTGGGCACCAGAGGATGCCGTCGAGCTTCCTTTTCCTCCTATGGTTTTCACAAGTTGAAACCACAAGAGGGAGCCAGATTAAACCAGATAGTGGAAGGGGAGAAGCACTACAGTCGCCTCAGAAGTCAAGGGCAAACTGTTCCAGATGATTATTTTTTTGTAAGCAGACTTTCAGGTAGAAGTCCTGCTGTCATCATATGGTAAACCTGCTGGGGCTCAGTTTTTCTTTGTCCTATATTAAGTGATATCCTATAATAATACCTGTCTCCTTGTCTGTGTGCTTTGCTTTGTCCTTCTGCTTTTTTGTTTGAATTGATTGTGATTTTCTAGGTTTGATCAGGTGTTTGATTACATAGCACAATTATTTTTCTCCTTCTTTGGTTTTGTTAGCTTTATTTTAACATGCATCATATTACTATTAAACTTTCTTAAATTCATGATTTTTCGCAGTATGGGATGCACCATCACAGTTTGAATGTGGGTCAGTGAATCAGATGTAGATTTTATTATTACAATTCCTTTCTTCATTAAGCAGCAGAATATAAAGCATTGCATTGACTCGTTAATTTATGATGGATGTTTTCTGTCTTTAAAGAACTACAGACTAGCTGTGCTGCATCTTGTTGTTCTGTTTCTTCAGGGCATTTAATAGATACAGGACTCTGTGTATTTACCGGGTCTATACTGCTAGAAAGAGCCCCATTAATTATAGACAAATATGACTGGTGAAAGATGAGTAGTATGCATTATACATTACCAAACAGACACATTTAGTGTAATTTGTCTGCCTGCCATCTTGTCAGTACGCCACTGAATTATTTGTGGTGTGCATCTTTTTTAAAGTACTGTACTATTAGACATGTGTTCATAGCTGAGAGTTGATCACTTTTAAATATTCTATTCTGCACTGAAGGAGAGCAATTTGTAGACACATTGGGGATCCTTTGAGGTGGTGTGAAGAGGTTCAGTTACATAAAGGGAATTTCTCCATTTGATCTCATTTAGACTTGGTAATAAGGGAGAAATAGATAAAAGGAAACATTTATTGCCTAGCAACATGTACAGTCATTGTGCATGTTAAAATGCAATTTTCCAAAAGCACAGGCTTGAAACAACAAATAACCAGTGTGAAATATTCAATGATAAAATTAAAATTGATTCCTGTTCAAAAACTGTGCGAATGTTATTCATACATTTTGGTGATTCACAGTTGATTGATTTCAATCTGGTAATTGTATTAGACAATTTTCAACATCTATGCCAGAGGGTTGTGGAGATAAATCAGCTTCTCTGTGCTTCACCCTGTTCTCACTTCATCATGATGATAGTGAACCTTTTCCCTCATCCTGCTGAAAGCAGCAGTAGCACTCTCTGTCCCACTTGACCATCAGACAGTACAGCCGTCAGACAGACACTTTCTGTGACCAGCCAGCAGTTTTCCAGGCAAAGATTCTCTCTCTGTGTTCAATCTTGTATCATCAACTTTCCTGCTCGCAGCAGCACAACCTTCAGACTTCATACCATGCTGGCTGATTTCTGCAGCAGACACTTCAGTTTAGCTTCACATAACAATAGTTTTCCTCTTATACAGGTTTTGAGCAATATTTTGACACTGTGATGAAGATAACTGGAAGAATAATTTGAAATGGTTATAGAAAAACCTGTCAACTTTAAATCCTTTCATTTTGGTACAATTTAGCAAAACAGTTTTCACAGTATCTTCGTCTGATGGAACTAGAGTTATATTGTTTTGATTGCTATAAAAAGCACACTGTTTTCTATCACTGCTGCTCAGCCAGCAGTTTTAAAGAGCAATAGTCTAGAGTGGATGACTCACCACTTTCAGCTTGAGTAATGCCATTAGTCTGCTTTATAGAATCATTATTCATCTCTTATACAACATACATCTTATGAATGTAAAATAAATTGGAAAAACATTTACGTTACTACCACTGGAGTCACTTGTAGAAGTCACATGGACCAAACCAAAGAGATTTATCCATCTTTAGTGTGAAACTAAGCTCATTCAGGCAGAATATCCACCCTAAGTAGTGTGAAACGGAGCCTAATTTGAACATGCCAATTCAGCATGCCTTGAGACCAATGTCCTCAAGGGGTCTCGGCATGGAGCAATAGTGTCACGTGCCAGACATAACCTCATTGATTGAGTGGCAGCATGCTCAGAGGGCGCTGAGGCCACATTCACATATTGATTACTCTTAAATCCAGACAAGGCTGCATACAGGAAATGTTAAATAGAAGTGTAGGAGAGAACACACTAAAAAGTTAATGTAGCAAATGGAAAACACGATGCTGTTGTCAGCTTAGCGTATTCTGGTAAGAAAACAAATCTGTACGTCTTGCAGTGTAATCTGTCCAGAAATGTTGTAATCCTTCATCACATCTTATCGAGCTGATTGGAAATGTTGCCTGAATGAGCTTAGTTTTATTTTTTCCTTGTGCAAAATTAGAGAAAACCAGCATGGGGGTTGCTACTCATACAGTATTTCTTTTAACACTATGGGTCACAGAATTTGCATTTTAGATCGCTTTAATTGGCTGATTACCATATGTGCAAAAGAATAATTTATTTTTGCAATTTTAATCAGGCAAAGAGGAATTCTTTGTGAAGAGCTTTGGAGCAGCCATTGTTCTTTTTTCTTTATTCATTCAGATTTCTTGCTCTGAATACCTTGATGTAGCTGGATTTTGGTGGAACAGAGGAACAGGAGGAGGATTGTGGGCGATCATGACTTTACATGTTGTGTTTAAATGCTGTTATTATAATTGGAAATGAAGTGTGAACTCATTAAGTGATGGCGGGGTTTGAGGGGATCTGTTTCACTGTAAATTGCTCCTTTTTTGGTAATACTGAAAGAGTCTCAGTGGTGCAGAGTGTTTTCTATGCCACAGTAGTCACCGCATAATTTGGGGAATATATTAGTTTTGTCTTTACAGTCAAGCTGGTATTCTTCCTCATTTAACTCATATTCATGGATTTTAATAACTGACATCAGGTCACTTTAAACAAGTTTATCAGAGTAAAGCCAGCCGTCTCAGCATTTGTTATCCTGTCTAGTTTGACGAGGAAAGTTTACTCCTCCTGGAAGGACATCTGACTGCCTCAACAAAAGAGGAGAGATGATGAGAGGTTGCCATAGCAACCTCAGTTGTCCCAGGAAAGCTGAGCTTCCCTGTGGGCTTTGGTGTTGTTGCAAGGTGCTGCATCAGTAGATTGGAGCAGATGTCATTAGGGAGCCTGGAGGCAAGCTGGAGTGCTAATTACACAGCAACAGTGTGATATTCCAATCTCTGTCAGAACTATCCCCTCTTACAGAAATATGGCTTCTGTCATTTCAAATATTACCACAGCTCTGCACAATCAATACATGATGATATAATCCTTAAAACTGCCTTTCCAAGTGAAGGCCATGTGACCCATAGCAAGGGACTCGTCTTTGTTTGCCGTCTCGTTAGGGGCAGAGTGGTATTGATTCTTACTTTATCCTGCTCCTTGCTGAAGTATGAATCAGAGCCAGACACTCAGCTTTATAAACCACTGTGTCTACGTAGTTCAGCTCTCTGAGGAGTTTCAATTTAAATATTCTCTCATCTCTGTATCAAATGTATCATAAGTAAAGCTATTATATACACCACTGTTTTCAGTTCAATTGCATTGGTAACAGTCAAACTCAAAAGTTTAAGTAAACTGATTCTGAGTTCTTGACCAAGTCTCTCCTGCATTATAATCTAATTCGCCTTCTGAATGTGGCTTGTGTAAATTTAAATTTGACCAATTAGATCTCTTTAAACTAAAAAAATGACTCGATGTCTAAACCGTTTTTTTTAATTGCTATGATGAATTTTACTTAAATTTCTAAGTCTCCTTGTTTAAAGAACCAGTATGTTTAGGTAATATTAACTTCCAAAATAGCAGCAAAAATAAGAATCACACAATTCTAACAGTTCTGGACATTCCTTGTCATGAAGGAAGAATTAATTTAAATTAAATAGTTACATTTATATTTTAAAAAAATTATATTTATATAAAAAAAACGTTTTAAATGGTGTTAAAATAAATCCACTGTGTTTGTTGATGTCAACATGTTGAGCTGGACCACACACATCCCTGTTGTGTGTCGTGCTTCTTAACCCACCCCTGCTGTCATTTTGGTGGTGGGGGTGGGGTGGGGGGTGGTCCCATGTCTTTATCCTCTCAGCTGACCCTGGACAGATTGTGACCTCAAGTGCTGCTCAGCCTCCTCAGTGCTTCGTCACTGCAACACTGGAGTCATCATATGGCTGCTTCTCTGTTTACTGGAGGAATGCAACCTTGTGCCTTTAATTTCAAACACACCCTTTGGGTTAATTATTTCTGTCCTGAGAGGTTTCAGTGAAATCGTGTGTTTTTTGTTAATGTCATATTACCTTGTAGGAACCCCTTAATGATTTATGGTCTCTCTGAAGTGTGAAGAACTGTGCTTGTGAATAAAAATTAATCCAATTAATTGACTTATTTTATTTATGTCAGAACAATATCGGAAAATAGTTTAAATTTAAAAATAGTTAAACAAGTCCATCAGAATTTCTCATAAGTCTTCATATACTGCAGATTGTTTCTTTGACTAAGACCAAACTTAATTGAATTTACAGTGAAAAAGAGGAAATCTCACATTTGGAAATCTCAAACTTGACATTTCAGCTTAATAAATTAACACACTGGTTACCAAAAGTTTCAGTCAATCAAACAGTCAAATGACTCTTTTCCTTTCATAATCCCTGTGCAGTTTCTTTTTTAAACTTTTTTTCCTTGAAAGACCATTTCTGTAATAAATACAGAGGCTTTTCTTCCGTTCAGAGTATTTATGGAGGACAAATCGGATGACATGCCTGTTGTTGGTATTATTTATGTAATCCACTGTCCGGAGATGCCCTGTTTACCTCCATCGTGCAGTGTGAGGATGGGATCAGTGAACAGTGGAGGGAGGGGAAACGGAATGACCAGACACTGAGCTGTGTTTAGAAAATAAAAAAAGAAGAGCACTTTGCTCATAGGCGGCAGCAGCCTGCCATCCACTGATGCAGCCTGATTTTTATCTGTCGCTAGGCAACAGCTTTGAGGGATCTGACGTTTTCATTGTGATGGCTTGAGGTTGTTTGTGTGTGTATTTGTAGCAGGGCGAGGTCCAAACGTGACTCTCGGGCAAAAGAGATACATCCCAGCCTGGCTGTGGAGATGTATTTTGAGAGTGTTTCTGCTGGTCATTCCACTCAACTTGCACAGCATCTCACGCCTTTCCTCTGAACTGCCCGTTACACAGGGGAAACTCCTTCACAAAACCACAAAATGACTCGGACTGGCCTTTATTATGATAAATGTAAGTTTTTGCTGCAGCAGAACATCATCTTGAACAGCAGTATTATTCAACTGTAGTGTAAATCAAGTTGGATCTCCTTTTGTGTGGTATTATATAATTGTCTCTTGTTCAGTCGTTATCCCTACGTGCTGTCTCCAAGCAGGTGAGATTTATGCTATTAACTGATATTTAACAGGGTTTGTGCCAATGTTTTTCTCCACTTCGTCTCCAGGTTCCTCTTCTGGTGTTTACTTTTGATGTTGGCTTTTTCTTTGCCATAATCTCATTTTGTAAAGCAGTCAGCTCCCATGGGAAGTTGAAACTTATATATTAAAAGGCACCCTCCCCCAAAAGTCTTGATCTTACAACCACAACCTCAGTACAACACAGGAACATGCAAATTATATTTATCCCGTAGAGATGGCCAAATGAAATACAAACCTCTGTGTTTGGAGGGTCTGTCTGATGAGAGGATCCACCCATTGTGCCAAATGCATGTGGAAGCTCACAGGCCTGGCCTACTTTCATATCTCCACAATAATTAAATCTAACAAGTACTTGAGGGCTGTGGTAAGGGGCGGACTTTTTATAGCGCACATGCATGAGGTGCCAATTCTTTACGATTATCTGTAAAGGTGTGGAAATTGGTGTTAATGATTTTTATTTAATCATAGCTTGTCAGATATTTTCTCTCTCAATATGTGATCAAGCCCACTGTTGACGCTCTTATCTGTAAGAGATGCTTTTTTAATTGACCGTTTGAGGAGTCTAGAAATGTTGCTGTATCTACTTTGTGGTCTTATATACAGTATTTCACAGACAAGGAGTCTTTGCCAAAAAAAATTTATGCTATTTCAATATACAGTATGAGACACTGAAATAGCTCTGTGTAATTTTATTTAACCTCAAAGCAAATTGAAAAATGTATGTTCATTTATCAGGGAAAAAGTGTCTCAGCAGGTGTAGGCAGGCCCAAACAGCTTGATGAATCACAGTTGGAAACAGACTAGTGAATGATGCCTTGTTAAACAAAAGCCAGCTGACAAAGTCCTATTGTGTAGCTGGCAGAATCTATTAGTTGATTCAGCCCAGATGAAG
>JAUBNQ010000026.1:10656809-10672985 GCA_032353495.1 Ctenopoma kingsleyae | reverse complement strand
TTAGTAGAACTGCAAGCAACAGAAAAGGAGTAGAAAGATATCGAGCTCTGTCTTCTGTCGATCATTTCAGTCCCTTTTCTTTGGACTCACTGATTTTTTTCCACAGCTTAGCAAGGTTAATATAATCAGATACAATCATATCATAGTGTTGTTTATTTCTAGCCAAAGCTGCAACAGCAGATGAGATTGAATGGTATTGAACCCTCAGATCTCAGTGTTATCATGCCAGAGCAGGATACTGCTCTCAGCGTGCCACTCGGTGTGTTACAGTATCTCCCGGCAAGGAGCTGTGACAGCAGACCACAACAGGTGAGTATGGTGGCAGATGAAATAACCTGGGTGCACTGAAAAGATTTTCATGGCGATTTATTCCCTCTTGGCTTTATAGTCACAGCTGACAGGATTTACAGGATACTGACAGTATCCAAAGAGCTGTAGAAAGTTGACTCGCTCACACTTTGCACTAAAATTTGTTTTGGTAGATTTGATGACAAGTGGAAGACTTACGGGGATCCTGAGATTCCAGCAACAACCAGACAGGTCTGATGTGTTGTACAGGTGCATCAGGGATCTGGCTGTGCATTCTTGTTATTGTTCAGCTAAGATAGAAAAAAAAAAACAACAGTAAACCTGACAAAATCTGCTTCTCAAACCTCACGTGATTACGACCAAATGTGTGTTGTTGTTGTTTCTGTATAGCATCTGTCACAACATCACAAAAACCAGTGTGAACACAGAACATAATCCTGATTTTAACTGATGAATTGTAGCACACTTCAGCACCTGAAACCACGTGGGATCTACACACGTGTTCAAATCATGTGACGATCCGAGGTCAGGTGTTCAGCTCAGTTTTTCACAGTTGACATAAGATTTTTTTCTATTTATTCCCTCTGTTAGTTCATCTGGCTACTTTATTTTGATAACATGGCATTTCTAAAAAAACGTTTTTTGTTTTTCAGCTTTTATTATTTTATCATTCTCAGATAGTCGAAAGTGTAAATTCACTTTAATATTTTGTGGCATTTCCTCTCTTTACTGTGGACGTGGATGCTTTTGTACCAGTTACCTTCAGCATCTTTACCAGAGCATTGACTGTTTTGTGATGCTTTTGAACCTTTCACACCAAAATGTATCGAACACTCAAAGTCAGTATACATCTCCTTCCTTAACATTGCATTGGTTGTGTGGTCCCTTGGTGTTTATATTTGTGTGCTGTTGTTAGTACAAATTGTACCTTCAAATGTTTGGTAAGAAGAAACCAGACAACACTGTCATTTTTCAGAGAGGTGTATGGAGAGGTTTCAGTTGTATGGAATTGTAATTAAAAAATTTCTGTTTCTCAGGTGCCGAGGATGTGGTAATGGCGTTCTCACGGTCAGAGACGGAGGATCGACGGCAGTGACCCTGGGCCCCACCATCCCGTCCCGCTGCACTGCATCCCATCGCACTCCACCCCGTCCCCGCACCCGTTCTGCCTCGCACGTGATCCACAACGACCCAAACGCCACAAACACAGCACCAATGAGCTCAGGAGAGGAGGGGCACCTGGAAGGGACAGAGGAGGAGGGGAAGAGACACCAGGAGGTGGTTGCCTCGCTCTCCCCAACCCTTTTCCATCCTGACTCCTCCTCGTACCAGCTGCCACACCATTACCTGAGATGCACTCAAGTGGGTCACTGTGGGTTGAAGCCTTGGCACCAAGGCGGTCAGTGAAAACACTCACGAGTTGTGTGGATGAATATCAAATGTAGTTTTCGTTTTTCTGTAGGGGTTGGGTCAGTTTTGTTTTGTATTATCTTGTCTGTGTTGAGACTTTAGGCAGTGTTACGTGTTAAATCTGCTGTGGTCACTGGAGGAACTGACCGATCAGCAGCTGATTGAAGCAAAGAGAAATATAGTTTTGGTCAAGCAGCGAGTGTGATGATTGATCGTGTTAGGGGAGAGATTTTAATTATTTCTGCTTGTGTTACAAAGGCTTTTGTATTCTGATTCTGTTACACCTGGGCCCTCATTTATAAACATTTAGTGTGCATAACAGGAAGATGTGTATGCCATCTCCCACGTATATTTACTGGAAGCTGCACGCTGGAGGCAGACAAATAAAATCAGACACATCAAACGCATTATAATGTAGTTGTAAGCAGACGTGTCCCATAAGCACAGACAAATAATGTTAATATTTTAAAATACAGTAATGCTAGAAATATCTCTTCATAGACATAGACGATATAATTAAATTTAATACTTAAACATGTCTTTATAGACACGCTACATTAAAGCGTGTTTTAAAGTGTGTTACTCTAAAATCGTATGAATTACGCTGCACAAACAGTTTTACTTAATATATCAAATCATAGCGTTTTTAACACTTTCTACCTATAATTTGTTTAATGCAGACAGTTATCTGGGAGAATTGAGCTCTCATGATCTCTGACTCTCATCTCTGGCTGTTTTGTTTACCGACAATCTTTTTCATTTCAGAATAATTTGTCAGTCTGACCTCATGGTGCTCACTGCTGCTACGACGCGCTCATTTGCTCTATCTCGCTGAAGGTCTGCAACATTTTACACTCTGTATCTCTTCTCTTAGTAATTTCCAGCCTGTCTTCTTTGTGCTCTTGTACAAATACTAGAACGACAGGCTGATTGATGTGTGTATTAACACGCACAACAGGCCTGTCATTAATCATTCATGTTTAATTACCAGAGTTAACAAGGCAGAATAACCAGGCTCATGACGTGATCGATGGGATTTACAAATGGGAAAACTGCATTAAGGTGTTTTTGAGCATTCTGGGGCTTTTTTTCTCGTGTTGAATCTCTGCACAGTTTTATAAATGAGGCTCCACTTGTTTTTCTGCTGCTTTGTTTTTGTTTTTTTTAACCATAGGCTGTTGAGAGTGCAACAATGCTTCTCTCATGCGGAGAGAATTAAAGACACTAGCAGACATAATCACATGAAACACAGGTGTACACATTCTCCCCAAACAAATCCTGGTGTTGTTTTGGGCTATTGTGACATGTACAGATACTTGGGAAAATACAATAATGAATTGATTGTGCCAATTGTATTTTTTTTTGCTTTGTTTTTTTATCTGTAAGATGAAATTAACATCGATTAAGGAAATTGAGCGACAAGCTATAGTTGTAATTTATTGTTTACTGAATTGACTTTTCCTCCAACACATCAGTAAAGATGGAGAACTAGTAGATAGTGAAAACCTCACACAAGTCGCTCTTTAATATCATCAGCAGTGGCTCTTTTGTTCACACTAAAAATCATACAAACTCTAATTTTTAACTACCTGTAACTAAACTTGTGAAACCAAACATAAGAGCTGTGTGCTATTTCCAGCTGTACTGTATCTCTTGCACTATTATCAATGGGATATTTGCAAAAAATACATTTTGATTTTTAGCACAGAGATTCTATGTTTGTTTCAGTGGGTAAATGAAAACTTTATAACCATGTTTTTATCTTCTGTGATTTAAAAAAAAAAAACTGTCAATTGACTCAACTGGAATAGCTCAAATTAATATTTGTTAACAACCAACACATTTTTCTAGTGACATGCTAACTATTTAATGTGTATTAAGT
This sequence comes from Ctenopoma kingsleyae, assembly GCA_032353495.1. NCBI lineage: Eukaryota > Metazoa > Chordata > Actinopteri > Anabantiformes > Anabantidae > Ctenopoma > Ctenopoma kingsleyae. Next base: position 10,669,384 of record JAUBNQ010000026.1, on the reverse strand, counting down.
ACAGTTTATTAACTTGTATAACTTAAAATAACACAACATAATGTTTTGAAGCCAAGCGTGTCCGCCTCATGGTTTATGAGGTTCATTCGAGTGGGGGATCTCTGAAGCCTTGCCACGGTGACTATTGTTTGTACATTCTTGACGTTTGTGGAAGCTACTAGGTCTTTTAAAATGTTTCAGAAAAAAAATTGCGCAAATTGTGCATTTTTGTATGGGTAAGTGTATTTCAGTATATGTTGTTGGCAATAATTTGAATGTCCTCAACAATCATTGCAATGTAAACAGCCAACAGATCCGTCATGCTGCCCGCTTATGACAAAGAAATTTGTCTTTTTATGTTTACTTTTATTTTAAAACATTCTTTATTTGCCTATGCATTGTTTTGTTTTTCTCAAAAATGTCTTACTGTACATTTTACCTATCATGGTTGTTCTACAGCCTTTGTTCAAGTTGTGAATGAGTGTGTGTGTGTGCATGTGTGTGTGAGATCATCACTGAACTTGCTACCGGTTTGATTTTCAGCATGCTTTTGAGTTTGACTAGGCTCAGTGTATGTTTTTACTGTGATGACCCAACATTGCCTAATTGTCCTTCTTCAAGGGATTTGTGTGTGTGTGCGTGTGTGTGTTGCTTTTGTATTTTCTTTTCCTTTCTGTCAGCATTGATTAGTTGGGTTTTTTTGTATGGCTGCTGACCATGTCTTGACTTAATGCTTCCAAATCCTATACCAACTGAACCATTAAAGAAATTTAAACGGCGAGAAGTTACTTTTTCTTCTTTTCTCTAGAGTAAAGTTGAACAAACAAACAAACAAAAACAGAGATGAGAAACCTGTTTTCAGAATTTTAAGATGCTGGTCTCAAATTAAGTGTTACTTCATTCAATCCAGTTTTATTTATAGAGCACAAAATCACAACAAAAATCATCTCAAGGCACTTCACATGCTGAGGTTAAAATCTTACAGAATTATATAGAAAAACCCAAACATCCCCCTTGAGCAGCGCTGGGTGACAGTGGAGAAGAGAAGCTCCCTTTAACAGAAGAAAGCTCCAGCAGGACCAGGCTCAGGGTGGGCGACCATGTGCCTCAGCTGGTTAAGGTGAGGGAAAAGGAGAACAGCCTGAAGCAACTGGCAAAACGCTGGCCAGCAACTTCAGTATCCTTGGGTGAGTGAACTTATACAGCTCTGATTAAAAGTCCTCCTGTAAAAACATGAGTTAACATTATTAACATTTTTCCCATTATAACAAACATTGTCTTAAGCAACTTTGCTCTAGGTCCACTTATTAATTTTCATCAGAGATTAATTTGTTCTCAGTTGTTACAAAATCTGAAAATTTCTTCAGAAATTCTAAAACATTAACCTGAATTAACTTTTACAGCTGAGTGACAACTGAGATCATTTCTAATAAAAAGCTGCACAAGTAACCTTGAGCAGAAAGGATTTATACTGTATTCAGTAAATGTGTTGGCACATTCACATGCATTCAAACACATCTGAACCACATGTTTGAAGAGAGGTATTTCAGCTCCACAGAGACTGACAGAAACAGCAGCAACACATAAAATAACACTTGAGCTTGTGACATCTTAACCACTACGTAACCTTGTTATAAAAATTACAACTACTTACTTTGCTACCTGACAATAACCAGTCACGGCCTCCTACATTTCCCTGTCAGGTGTTAATTGTAATTGAGGCAGATTAAACTGGGCTCTATCTGATCACCAAGAAGGATAAATGACTCCATGTTTCTCTGTGTTAATGACAAACATCTGTTCACTGTTCCCAGGACCTCGTTCACACCTGGATAAGAATCCTGTGATTTAGAGGCAGCGAGCTCTGGGAATAACACACCAGCTGTTGGCCAATTTTTCAGTGTCCATGTACCATTTTAGATGGTAGTTCTGATTCGTTTGTCATTGAAACGCTCTCACTAGAATTAGTTGAACACTTGTTTTGGTTCCTGTTGAAACTCCAATCACTGGTATTAAACCTTGGTATAAGGATTTGTATCAGTCCCAGTTATAGACACCACAGATGTCTAGATTTAATGTCCCTCTTCATCACAAAATAGATTTTTTTGTTTAATGCCTGCAGAATTATATCTGTTAGAATTATTGGAACAGAAGCTTTCATGAAGGAGGAAACAATGATGTCTTCATCCGACATATGTGTAGAAGTGCAGCGTATTAGAGCAGCCCATTTTTCCTTCCAACCACGTAAGCGCCCCGTCCCCCTGTACACGTGAGCCTTGACGAGTTTATCTGTCACACAGATCAGACCCAGAGCTCAGCACACAGCGGCCGATGAGTGCCACCAGCACTTATCACGTTACGTAACTGTGTGTGGTGTGTGTTTGTGTGTATGCCTGGACAGCAAACTGTAGCTGCTGTGTCCACACACAGAGGGAGGCTGTTTAAGAACAAGAAAGTGAAATATATAAATGATTTTCATTTCATTTCCATGACAGAAAAGAAATAAAAAGTATGAATATGTTCATAAGAAACTTCTCCAACTACTCTTCAAGCAGAAATCTCAATCTATTCATATGGTCATTATTTATCAAGCAGTAATTTGGGTAGAATATCTGTAATTATTCAACATACTACAGTTTTGAGCTTCGAGGAGACAGCATGACACACAAATAGTGTATTTAGGATATAAATATGATTATGCATATGGATGAACTGTAGAGAAGTGATTGTGCTGATTGTTTTGGTTTGATAAATATGCCAGATGGTCTTCGATTGTGTTGTAGCATCATTGATTGATCGTTGGTTTTTAAATTGAGATACATGCAGTGAGTTTGTCCTCTGTATACAGATGAATGCAATATATGAGGACACACAAGTCACAGTTCTCCTCACTTAAGTGTTGGTTAGAGTAAATGCAAATTAAAAAAAAGATTGTGTCATCACATATAAGGTTCTCGATGGCTGAATTTAAACCATGATTGACATTTATACATAACAAATGAAAACGTAAGCCTGTCATTAAAACGCTCACATATTACCTGACATGAATAACCATCTCCTAACTGCAGCAACACTTTGCTGTGAGGTCTCACACAGAACAGCTTTAACAGCAAGTCTCCAATCATCTCCAAACCTGAGGCTTTTTACATTTTCAGATCTTCCATTTCCTGAAAACTGGTTTGTTTACTTATTTCAGGAAACACTGATGTTTGGAGATGGTTGGAACTGATTTAAACACAGTGACAGTTTGGATCTATTTAATTTAAATATTTTATTTCTGGGAGTTGGAGCTTGGACTCCTGATTTCCACTTAATTGCAAGTGAGGCTTTTTATCTATACAGTTTGAAGCCAGACAGTATGATTCTCCTTATCCAGCACTACCTCTCACCCCATAAATTTGAGAGGACGGATACAACTTTAGAGACCAAATGAATGTGATCAGCTCTACCTTTCATCTTCAAAGTACAAAATGAGCTGAAAGCATAAGCGAGGCAACTCCAGGAGTGTGGGAGGTGACTCTCCCGCCCACTTTGTGACTCGACATTATTAGGCAAAGCCAGGAGGAATCCAGAGAAGAGGAGGGAGAGGCATGCAGGCAGAGAGTCTGCATGCTGTGGAGTAACGCTGCACCGCACAGTCTCTCACAGCCTCACACAAAGCTCTGCAGATACACTCTAGTCCACCCTAAACCTCATGACTAATAGATGTGATTTGCACTCAGATCCTTCAGCCTCTGAAGTTCTGTGCACAGAGAGAATACACCTTCTTTTTCAGAGCTGTGAAAAGGTATTTGCCCCTTTTCCTTTTTTTGCATATTTGTCACAATAAAATGATTCAGATGAGCAAACTAATTTTAATATTACACAAAGATAACTTGATAAAATACAAAATGCAGTTTTTACATAATGATTTAATTTACTGAGGGAAAACAACTGTCCAGACCTGCATGGCCCTATGTGAATAAGTAATTGCCCCCTAAACCTAATCACTGGTTGTGCCACCCTTGGTTACAACAACTGCAATCAAACATTTGTGATAACAGGCAATTAGTCTTTCACATCACTGTGGAGGATTTTTGTCCCACTCTTCTTTGCAGAATTGTTTCAATTGACTTACATTGGTTTTCCAGCATTTAATGGCCTGTTTAAGGACATGCCACAGCATCTCAGCCAGATTTAAGTCTGGATTATAACTGGCCCACTCCAAAATCTTAATTTCTTGTTAATCTGTTTCAGGTCATTGTCCTGCTTCAGAACACAAGTGTGCTTGAGCTTGAGGTCACAAGCTGATGGCTGGACTCCTTCAGGGTTTTTTGATAGAGACTAGAATTCATGGTTCCATCAATTATGTCAAGTCATCCAGGTCCTGAAGCTGCAAAGCAGCCCCAAACCATCACACTACCACCACCATGTTTGAATACTGGTATAATGTTCATTTTATGAAATGCTGTTAGTTTTATACCAGATGTAACAGGACACGCACCTTCCAAAAAGTTCAACTTGGATTGCCATAATACTGTACACATATTTACGATCATGTAAATAAAACAAACTTTATTTGTGTAGCACATTCTGAACAGATTAATGCAATACAAAGATCAGATGCAAAGAAAGAAATCAGATTAATGCAAGTAAAAACATTGACATACAATAGAATAATTAAGAAATAATAACACTGGAAATAAATCAGACAAGTAAACTGATGCAAGAAGAAGCTTCTTTAAAACAAGTAAAACTGTTAAATTTTGTGCCAAATATCAGCATTTTAGCATTGTCACTGGATTGACAGCATTTTTACAAGGTTATAATTTTTCAGCTTTGTTTCAGTGTAATGTATTTCCATGTAACGGCAGAGCTGCTGTATTGGATTGTATTTACTGGTACCTGATAGTGGTGGCCAACGAATGTATTTTGCCACCCTAGTTTTGGTCCACATTGCAGGGAAGTTAAAACCACTTACTCACAAGAAACATCACAGAAAACATCTGGCACACCTGATTCTTTCTGTGGCTCAAAGTCCAGGCAACATATTGGTTTAGCTGATGTGAAATTTTCTCCTGTACCACAGTAATTTCATATTATGAATAAAAAAGAAATATCCCAGGAAATATCCCAGAAACGACTGTATTTGTTGCAACAAAGATCTGCAACTTCACTTCTGTTTCCTAGCTGAGTGCTGTGGCACACTGCACCCAACCATCTGCTCAAGCTCTTTCTGGCTGTGATATTACTTTGACAGACGTTTATTTCCACAATACACTCTCAGGATCAATATACCTGTCCACCTCCAGGATTCCCACTCCATTGCTTCTGCACAGTGAGTTATTTTCTCAATATGACACTATGCGTAGGCAAAATGTATGGAAATGTCATATCAGGTTTTTGCATATGACATATTTGAAGAACATTATCAGAAAGATATGTGGTTTTAAGTGTTTATACATAATTCTTTCTATATTGAACATACAGTATATCAGTTTATGTGTCCAAATTCAGTTCCTTCCTAAAATGTAAAAAACTTCTGTGTGATTTTATTCTAGTGACATAATTTGACCGGTGATGTAAAGACAAATCCATGTCTTGTCTGTGTCTGTGTGCAAACAAACCAAATATCATAAATGTAATTACTGTTTATGAATTACACACAAGAGTCCGCTGTAGCCTCAAAATATCAAACCTGGCCTGTCATAACAAACAGATTCTGGCTGTGGCATCAGGCTATAAGTATGCATCATGCTGACTGAAATAAGCATGAGTGACTGCTGTTGCTGCAGGAACAGATTATACTTAGACGGTGTTTAGAGGAGATCCAGCTACAACAATAACACAAGTGTTGCAGCCAACTGCAGTGGTGTCTCAAACGTGAAAGGAATTCACAATACACATTTAGTTTCTTTGTGTAGAGTGCCATGTTGGTAAAGTTCTGTTCTCTTCTACACTGAAAGCACCTATAGGTTGTTTTTTCCTCCTGAGTTGTGATTTTTTTTTTTTTAAAAAGAGCCACGTGATAAAATTCTCTATGCTTTCTTTCTCATTTTAATTCACCCTGTGCAGGAGGACTTCAAAAAGCTCAATCTTAAAATGATAAAATTCCTCCCTGAGGAGATTGGGAAGAGAAGAGAAAGATGCACACCCAGCAGCAGCTCTGGCATTGATTAATGAAACAGACTCCAAGCTCTCGAGTTCAAAGCTGTATAGTCTCTTTTCTTTTGAGCAGATGATGGCGTCTGAAAACCGAAAACACAAACTGTCCATTATGTTTGGAGAAAGACAAATAAATCTCTGTACATTTATATGAATAATATCCCCAACTGAAACTCTATATATAGAGATTATAAAAGAGATTAACCTTAAATTTCCAAATCAGATCATTAAAAAGCAGGATAAAACGCTTGGGGACTGAGCTATTTGTGGACTTTGACCACACATAAATAACTGGAGCAGTGAAGCCAGTGCAGTATCCTGCTGAATGCTGGGAATGCGTAGAATGACTCAGCGTGAGTCGGCAGAGCAGACATCCCTTATGCCAATACTATGGTCTGTCGATTACCTATAGGAAGCTGACGTCTGCTCTGACATTGTAACTACTGGCTCTCCGTGCAGGCCGAGCAGACACTGCTGACTACTGAGAAAACATTACTGACCTTGTTGTACCTTGTTCTTCCTCGGGTTCAAACCAATCTGAGGTGAGCTAAGGGAGACTTAATTAGTAGAACTGGCTGAAATGTAAACCATGTCTGAACCAACACAGAGCGTCTCAGAGGAATTTACTCCAGCCCCACGACCAAGGCCAAGTTAACCTGCCTCAGGATCCTTTGGGGTAAAAATGAGCTGTGGTTAACATGAATGTATGTATCTGTACAGCACCTTGTGTCCTTAGACCCAGAATCAGATGTAGATGTTACTGTCTTAGGTAGTTTGGGAGGAAAAACATATACAGTATTAGAATTACTAAATGCAACATCTTATACTAACAATAAGAAAAGAATAACAGTCAACGATACTGTCTTGTCCGTGTATGTATAAAGGGGTTATTGGCCACTGTAATTGTTCCTCCTGTTTATCGTGGCTACAAAGAGATAACTCCCTAACGTCATTTCACCGTAAGAGCTGAGGGACAGAATCGTGGGTCATGTGCTTTTTTGTGTTAGTATTAAATGGAAATCTTTGAAACTTACAGGATTTTCTGCAATGTGCGTGGATTACTTTGTGTTGCTGCTCACAAGAAAACAATGCTTAAACAAAGAGAAAACTTTCACACAAAAACGACTGTAAATTTAGAAGACACCCACTTGATGTGACTAACTCAGACTGCTGAAGCTTCACATTAGTCTTGGCTGCACTTGAAGAATGCATTTCTACACAAGACACTGACTCCACCGTCACTCAGAGTGAAATCAGTTTAGAAACAAGTCTCTTAGCAGACAAGAACAAGTACAGTGACCAATAGAAATTTAAATGTACATATGGGCATGGCAGCATTGTTTTAAAGCAGACTTGAAACAACATGGACATATTTTAGTTAATACTGTGCTTTAAATGTTCATATCACCAAACAAATAATGAAATGACCCCAAACTAGATGCTACACAGTCATCTGAGGACTTTGGGTTCCTAGTGTACTGTAGTCATTACCCAGATTGTAATCCAACACAATACTACTCCAATACTCATGAGAAAATTTGAGATTGTGAACATGTTAGAACAACAAGGGAAAATCCATCCACCCTTGAAAAACTAAAGGAATCTTTAAAAAACAAAAACAGCTAACCCAGTACATCTTAATTTTAATCACGTGTGTTCATACACTGAAAATGACAATGCAAACAGTATATTGAGCAAATATAGTAATTAACTTGAGAGGAAGTAGCCACAGACTGAACAAAATAAGAGAAACACCAGAACAGCCTCTGCAGCTGCTGATTTCACTGCCTTGTACAGCATGACCTCCACGTAAGAATTTGTAAATGCATATGTCAATACTAATTCCCGAAAGCGTTACTGGCGTGAATGAAAGAGATCCGACACTGCCAAAGCATTTCAGTACATCAATATGACACTATACTGCACAATAATGACCCAACATGCACTTGTGCAACAGTATAATCGACGCGTGACACAGCAGCAGTTCTAACCAGCAGCACTGGTTATCATCAGATGATGATGCAAATGCAGGAACCATCATCATTACATTAAACCACACACGCACACCTTTGATTCTCTCACGACACAGTGGAGGTGGGTCTGAGGTGTCACTGCTTTTGCGTACATCTGTCCAAATGTGCTGTTGCCTTGGCAACCATATACAGTTTGGCTGGTTCATTCTCTGCCCCAAGGTTGGGTCCTGACCTTCCTTGAGAATGGTGTGTGAGGAGAGTGGGCAGTGATTCTGCTCTGCACATGCACCATGTAACTTTTTTTTTTTGCTTGACTGGAACATTCGTGAGCTCTCAGCTCTCTCTGTGACAACCATATCCCCGGGACCTCCACTTAAAATTAGAGAGCAGCTGTCCATGGATTATCTTATCCTGAGACAGATTCCTAGAATACCCAGGACAGACTTATCCTGAGGGTGAAACAGAGAGGAGGAATGGAGCTGGGTGCCATTTTTGGGGACGGGTAAATGCCTATTTTGAACTGTGTTCGTAATCTTGGCAGTGGTCTGGAAAGGACAGTTTATGCTTCTGTATGAATCTGCAAATATATTTAACCTTCCAATTTTACATATCTATTTTAGGTTTAAGATAGAATTAAGGTTAGATCAGAGGTTAAAGGTTAAATGTTAGATTATAATGTGCATAGATATTTATATTGCCTCTGCATAAAAAAATGTTTAATTCGACATTTTATGTTTTGACTCACTGAGTTACAACCCAGTGGGCTGAAAAACAATTACAGATTAGAAGTTCATATAAACATTTTTAAAAGCGATTTCAAGGATTTAAAAAGCTTTAACCTGCAAACCAAAATCAAATATGTTATGTCTTCATTCCTGAATAGATTTTCAGGAGAGTGGTATCCACAGAATGTGCATGATTGTGGATTTGTCTGTGTGCATATATTTGTGTCTTCCTAGGTTTGCAAACAGAGATCCAGTGAGAGCTGTGATGGCCTATTTAGAGCAGCAGCCCACAGGGCTGGGCAGGTGATCTATGGAAAATATACTCAAACCTCTCATGGGGATAAACACACCAAGTGCTTTCCACAAACTGAAATCTCTGAGCAGGAATTGCATCTCGTTAAGATGGCTGTTGCCCTTTATCCATGGTGAAATATATGTTTTTGACTGAATAATATTATTTATTTATACCTATAACTCATTCATCTCAATATGAGCTCCGACTGTACAAATATGACAGCATGAGAAGCACACAGTGTTTAATGAGACTGTGTGAGGCTGCCGTTAGTGCAGGGAGAGGTGCTGGATTATTGATGCCTCTGAGCTCCTCTGCTGGGCTCATTTCTGAATGTCTCCTTGGGGAAGAGGTGTGTTCACTCACCTCTAGCCTGGGTGACAGCCCAGCATGAATTATCTTTTCTATTCCCCCCTGCTGACACTGCAGCTAGTGGCCAGCAGCCACACATTTTAATATGGAGGCACGTCAGAGAGAAACAGAGGACAGTGGTAGAGAAAAGATGAGCAGATGTGTGTGTGTTGTGTATGTGTTCATAAATATGTCTGCAGGAGTCTATGTGACTGTTGAGAAAAGACAAAAAAAAGGCAGGGAGCAGCAGTGAGATCGAGGGAGAAAAACACAGAGATGAGAGGAAAGATGAGGTCTAGTGAGTTGAAAATCAATAATTAAAAGGTCATGTTGGAAGAGAGAACGAGAGAGAGAAGATCATTCTCTCTAAATACGATACTAAATAATACCTTAATCCTACATTAACATGCAGCAGCAAGAACCTGGGCTTCATCATCATGTGAGGTCAGTAATGCAACATGTGATTTATTCATGTAAAATCTGCTACAGTTCAGAAATACACACATACGGTGTATACTGAATAAGCTCTGAGCTGACATTCTCCAGCGATGTACTGTAATTGCTGAATAATACATACTGTAGTGTTCCTCTATGCAGTGGACACAGTGAGTGCAAACTGATGGAGGTTTAGACCTATTTTATAGGTATGACGTGTTTCAATCAACATGGTTCATCCCTATTGTATCTGATTGTGTGCATTCATGGAACTATTTCTAGAACTATGTTTCACAGGTTAAAGATATGCTTTGTAGTATTTATTTTGTATTGTTATTGCTATTAAACTTGTTTCTTCACCTTGGAAACAGAAGCATGACACAGTCAAGAAATTTCATGCTTAACTTTTAACCAGCACAGACAAGAAGTACTAGAAAGGTTGTGATGAAGACACGATGACATGATTTAAAGCTCTGGAAAACTAATAAGTGGACACTGAGTTGGGATTTCATACTGTTTGAAAGATAGTCCAAAATGAAAATCTAATTTGGATAATCATCCTACAAGTCTAGTTGATGTTTGTCTTTAAATTGGTTTTACAGAAATGGTTCAAATCCACTCAACAAACACTTACCTTGTTCACTGTGCAGAGGGCATTTTTAAAATTATCAAATACATTCAATCAGTTAATTAAATGTCCCATGGTGCACTGGGACACCTGGTGTAATCAGTAAGTGCATCACTCACTTTATAACCTGGACAAGAGTCAAACTTTTTTAAGGAAAAAGCAAAGCTCAACAAAATCTATAATGAATGAAGATAATTAACCAAATGGATGCAATAAAAGCAACTTTCCAACTTCCCAGGCTTCACACAGCGCTGATGTGTTGATTCTGAAAGGCTTAACCAGAGACTTTTTTTAAAGGCCTCTCAAAATAATTACACAGCTCAAGCCTAAAGGATCATGTGTCGTGTCTTATCAAAGCTCAAAGTCATATCCGGTTGCCCTAGCTTTTTTTTGAGTGGGGGCGGATAATGAACAGACGTTGAGTGTAACCAGAGGTATTTCAATTGCTCCACTTCTGGTGTGCTGACCTGGCCAGTTAATAGTCACTGATCTCAGTTAACAACTTAATTATAAGCAGCTAGGGAGCACGACAGAACCACTATAATGGGACTGAGCCACACTGACTGTAGTGACCCTGATACATCTGTGTAACTTATTCCTTAAATGTCTCAACTTCAGATTTAAGCACGTTTATACCCAGAGGTCAGCTGCACCAACCTCCATCTTTACATCAGACGATCAGATTCAGTTTCAAGAAGGTAGAAGAGAAATAACCATCATCAGATCTGAGCCGAGGTGAATATCAAGAATAAAGTAGGCGGAAGGAGAAATTTTGGGAAAACAGTATTTTAACGTAAGTGGATAGTTTAAAGAAAATTAGAAGAGTTTAAGTTAAATGTAACTAGTTTTTGGTTTTGCTCAAACACAATTTAGAGACGTTAGCAGACTTTTGTTGTCCTGGCCAGTTTCAGCATTTGGGTCTTCATGCTCCCAAATGGCTGCACACTCAGTCAGAGACGAGTGAGCGCGCCACATGCTGGCTCCATGCCATTTTTAACCTCCTCCACTTTAATATCACCCACTCGCCATATGAGCCTCCTTCAAGGGTAACGAGGGAGCAGACTGCTCACTTCCGCTGTCTGGACAGCAGGTTTTCTTATTCACAAACATGATTTTAATCACAGACATCAGCTTGGGGGTTGTTACAGTGGGTGAGCAATGTGTGTTGGGTGTGGGTTATTAGCTCTATCCTGTGTGTGGGTGTTCACGTGCAAGTTTCACTGTGTGTGTCAAGTAATGTTTGGGAGATAGATTTGCAGAGAGAGCTAATGTTTACAGTAATGGCTCCCAACCTGACAACACCATGTGTCATGTTCCACATGTATTCACGTGAATTGGTTTTAATGGATTTAATGGGTTTGGATGGTATTTAATGTTCTTAATTATACATAAGTGAATGTTGCTGGAGCAATCTGCAGACTTTATTTTATTCTCCATTCTTTTTATTATTGTATATATCTCATCATTTGTCCAATACCTTTAGTTAGATCAACAATTTATTCATTCCCATTACTCTGTAGATGAGTGCTCCCTGGCAATTGCAGAAGTATCCCCCTGTGCTAGAAGTACCTCCAGGTCTCCCTAAACAGAAGTTACAGTATGTATTTTCCTACTCCAACTTAATTCACATTTAAATGCAACAACTTTGTCCAACATGCCTATATTCATCACCTGCCACCCCCGGGGTCCTAATACTCAGTGTTCAAAATGGAAGTCTCTGGGGAGCCAAAAGACCCTGCCTATCACAGATGAATGATTGTGTGCCCCTTCCCTAAACTCTCAGAGGCAATAAAGCCAAGGAGGTGAGAGTTTGACACCAGCTTGACCCACAGTATGAACCCTCCTCATGACATGTCAGAGGTGACCTTCTGTGGGCGGCAGGGGTCAAGGTCTTAAAACAAAAACACCTTCAAAATTATGTCATCCTGTCTCTTCTAAGCAACCTGATGCCCATCTGGAAGAATCCACTATACACACACACACACACACACAGGTGGCAAATAGAGACGTTTTCATTAACAAATTCAGATGTTATATTCTATTTTAGG
>JAUBNQ010000026.1:10597536-10609177 GCA_032353495.1 Ctenopoma kingsleyae | reverse complement strand
GATTCGTGAACGCTGAGTTTAATAAATAACCACAGCATCTATTTACTTTTAAAGACAGAAAGGGAAACATGAACATGCATCAAATTAGTTAAAAAGTAGGCAGCTAACAGCCAGTCTTTTAGCGATACAAATCATAAACTCACATATACGATACCCATAACATTGTTCATATAGCTATTGTTCAATATGAAGTTTGGCACCTCCTCCTGAAGCCTCTTAGGTCACGTGACATATTGTAGAACCAAAATGGCCGCCGTTGTATTTTGACGTATAATAGCTAGCTACTTTTCTTTTTGTTTCATTCTTGGTAGAAAACTAGTAAACGACAGAGTTGTTGGAGCAAGTGTATTTTCCACTCTCCGTATACTAGTGTCCTAGTTTTTATCTTGAAGACAATCACGGCTGACATTTGTTGAACGAGTTAGACTATGCACATTTAGTTCTAAAACAGGCTAGCTAGCTGGCTCTGGCTGGCACATATTAAAGCGGTTCAAAGTGAAATAGCTAGCTTACATAGCTGCGATGGAGGAGTTGAGCGCAGACGAGGTAAGATGACGCTCATAATTACTACCGAGAAATACTATAGGCATGCGGTACTGCTGTTAAAATTTAGGCTTAAGTATAGAAAATCTTTGCACTTAATGCCAAATTGTCGTGTTACTAGCAGACTTGCAAAAGCTAACCCACAGACTAGCATAGTCTAAATTGAAGAGATTCATCCGCGACAAAATATCACATTTAACGTTAGTTCAACACCAGCGTACACAAACGCATTTTACCGAACGCGATCCACAATATTTATATTTTCATGAGTTCCTTAAAATAACCAAAAGGACGAAATACAAGTGGGATGTCTCTTGTCATCGTTGTCACTACGCTAATTCAGTTTAGCTGGAGCTCAGTGCTGTCTAGCTAACGTAATACTAGAGGCTGTGCACAAGCTGGCCCATGGAAGACACTGTTTATATATAAAACAGCTCAAGTCCTATAAATACACACAAATAGTTTTCATCTGGCACATGTTTTATCGTGTTATATTGTGATAGATAATGTTGCACGCTGCCTGCTGAATTGATTTGGCGTGTCCTCTAGTGGGTAGTTAAGCTAGCTGACAGTTGCTAACGTTGTTTTGCTAACAACCAAAAATTAGCCTGCGAGACGACTCAGCATAAAAAACACACCGGGCCACCATTGTGCAAGCATCTGTCGGCCGACTGTGTGGACACTGTACTGCCCCCCTTGAACCATACGCGGCATTTTATAAAGTATTTTTTCATTATCTCTTTGTGTTTGTATTTGGCTATTCAGTCAACTCACAGCCGAGTGTACGGTAGATTTACTGTAAGGTTAATTGTTTAGCTCCTCAGCTGAGTTACGACGATTAGTGCTCACGTCTGACTTCTGTTTGTAATGTAGGCGATATTGTTTTTGTTCGACAAGTTTGTTGTTTTTTTTAAACTGAAATCCAAATCACTATTTGGCTAACTATTAAATAATGAAAATTAACACTCCATAAATAAAAAATATGGCAAATCATTTAATTTTCAATATACACTTTAGCAGTGTGTCCAATGTAAGCTATAATGATGCAGATTTTTATATAGCACTTTGAATGAATATGTAAGTCTGCTGGTATATTCATTCAAGATTCGCAGAAGGAGACTGGCACGACTGGCAGGGGGACAGACGTCGCAGCCCAGCACCCCCCTCAGCACACCCCTAACATCCCCACAGAGAGAGACTCCACCTGGACCCCTCCCTGGACCCTCAGGTGCGGCACCCCATCCCCTGCCACCAGCTGCCTCTCAATCACTGGGTCTCAATGTCCACAGTAGTACTCCTGCCACATCCCCCATGGGCACCTCTGGTAAGAACTGAATAAAACCTAAAGACTGTGGGTGTGTGTATTCATTCTGTATCAATTACTGCAATTGCAAACAAAACTTAAGGTAAATCCTTTGTCTTGATGTTAACATCAGATTAAATCCCATCAGCTCTCCACTTGTCACAATGAAGCTATAGTTGGTAATGTCTTTTATGGCTTATAGTAAAACAATAAATTCCTACTCAAGTTATCCTGTAACACATTGTCTCTGGGGCTTGGAAGATGTGATTTTGAGCATAACAATGAAAGGGACGTTTATATTTGTGATGTTGCTGTTTGTACACCAAGAACCAGTGATAAATCCTGAATGACATCAGCAGCAAATGCTTGTTGTTATCACTGTCCCTGTTTGACAAGTGTAGGCACTGATGTTCAGAATGAGCATTGATGTATTCACCCATGCACTGCTCTCTAGAAAATACACTGGTAAGCCTTGTATGGTGCAGTGAAAATTTAAAGGTATTGTTTGTTGGTATGCATAGATTTTGTGTTGTGAGTTATTTGGTCTTTTAGGGGTTATACAACACCCCATGACATGTTCATGTGTTTATGAATACCCTCATTAATATAATCATGGCACACAGTTTTTATTTGGCAGTTGGTAATGACACGATAGTTGTGCATCCAGAAGAGAGTTGTTAGTTACAACCCTTATCCACTGCAACATCCTGTGTGTTAATCAGCTTTTCCTTTCCACGTTTGCAGCAATCAGGGCTTATAATGGTATGGCACATAATGTAAAGATGTTAAATCTTAAAAACACCAATCTTTGCTAACTCAGTGTGGCTAAACAGAGGTTTTGTCCATAAACAATAGTCCTGACAAAAAATCTAAAACTTTAAATTTGTACTTAATGTCTAATCTATCTAGTGTCCAATAAATGAATGGTTTGTTTTAATAGCAATTATGACAACAAAGTTTCTAGGCGTTTGCATGTTCTCCCCATGCCTGCATGGCCTTCTTCCAGATAATCTCTTCCTCCCTAATTCACAGACATGCAGTTAGGTTGATTGGTGATTGTAAAAACTGCATGAGGGTGTCAATGCGAGTGTTAATATCTGACTCTGGATCACAGCAACCTGTCCCAAGTTTGCCCCCACCTTCCGGCACTTGGGGGATTGGGATAGGCTCATACACCACCACAGCTTTTTACAGGATAGGCAGTTAAGAGGATGGATGGATGGATAATTAAAGCAGAGCCATAACAGTAGGGTGAATATAAAATTTAAACCAGCAAAGACACCAAAAACTAAAATCAGACTTTAAAAATAAAAATATATATGCATATGTGCTCTAAGAGTTTTGATACCTAAGAATGCTCAGAACTTCACTGGATCTGTAAGTATGTCATGATTATTTTTTTTAATATGCTTAGTTGTGTTTTGCTTTTCAGGGGTAGCGTATGGTAGTCAGAGCAGCGAGGGTGTGAGTTCCCTCTCCAGCTCTCCCTCCAACAGCCTTGAAACTCAATCCCAGAGTTTGTCCCGATCACAGAGCATGGACATTGACACTGCCTCCTGTGAAAAGAGGTAATCTACTGCCTTATTGTACTGCACACTTCAGAAACTTAAAAAAAAATTATGTTTAATGATGCTTTACCTAAAGTCTGTAATTTATCAAATAGTTTTCACTTAAAAATGGCTCTAAAATCTGTAGTTTTTTTCATCACAGAGATCTTTGGTTGTGTTCAACATAAACATTATTCAGTTGTGTTACATTTCAGTGGTGAACGGTTTAATATTTCATATCAAAACAATTAAAAATGTAAGCTTTGAAATGCATATTCACAAAATGACAACAGAATATCACAGGTCTTTTTTATTTAACTTTCTTTTGAAGGAAAGGAACATGTCTGTTACAGTCTTGTATTGTTTCATAGCATGGTCACATGCTTTGCTCTTACACGATCTGATAATTACTTCTATTGTAAATGAGATAAGACAACAGTGACATTTCATATGGACCTTTGAGCCTGGAGTGTTAGCGGTCTGTGTAGAGATGAAGGGGCTTATTAAGCACTACATCTGTTATTCCAGCATGTCCCAGGTGGATGTGGACTCAGGGATAGAGAACATGGAGGTGGAGGATGGCGATCGCAGGGAGAAGAGGAACTTGACTGATAAGGTAAAAGCTGCAGAGAACATTACTCTAAAGGGAATGCCTTTTATGTTTAATGACTTGGCCTACTTGACTTTGACCATGCCTATCTTCAGATCAATTCGGTCTTTAAATGAGTAAATATGAAAAGACTCTTTAGGTATTTACAGGAATGTAACTGGGGACTTTCCATAGACGCTGTTCTAACTTTCATTTTCATTTATTTCAGTTCATTAATACTGTCTCTTGATAGACTGGACTAATCAAGTGACAATGAGTGTCACTAGAGACAGAATAATGCTGGTCTAGTTGGCATTTAAACATCTCTAGATCGTGGTCAAATCCTGAGTGTTGCTTTTGTTTACTCAACTCAGGACACCTCTACACACTTGGACGTGTCTGAAGAACAGGCTCTGCAGCTCATTTGTAAGATCCTCCGCGTATCATGGAAGGAGCAGGATAGAGATGTCATCTTTCTCCCTTCACTGGCTGCAGAGTTCCAGCAGAACCATAAAGATGGTATGTGACTGAATAGCATCTGTATAGTTGAATGAATTCAATTGCATGAGAGTTGAATATTTTTTTCTGTAAAAATGCATAGTTTTTTTTTGTCAAACTGGCAGGGTATTTCATTTAATAACTTCAATGTTTGGTTTATTTCACCTGTAGTGTACTCTGACTTTAAAGACCTGATTGGCCAGATCCTGATGGAAGTCCTAATGATGTCCACCCAGTCACGTGTCCACAACCCCTTCGCCAGCTTAACCGCCACCTCTCAGCCAATTGCAGTAGCCAAATCTCCTGATCACCGTCTGACACTGGTGCAGCCCTCCAGCCAAGGTGGCAGCCCCATGGGCCCCAATGCAGGGTCCTTTGGAGCCAGCTCTTTGTCCAGGCATGTACCTCAACTCAGTGTTGTGATCTCTGAGAACCCCCAGAAACATATGACGCTGTGTATTGGCGCTCATTTTCTTTGGTGATATGTGGCTAATATTATAGTGATTTTGCATTAATCATTTTTTATTTCAGTATATGATTGTTAGATAATTTTTGCCAATGATCACCTCAACAATGTTGTCCACAGTTTGTATGGATGTGTTAGTCCTCACCTGATGTCTTTGGATGCAGCCAAGAGGTCTTCTCCATCTGTCCCCACCCCTTCTAGACCCTCTGAACCTCCTACACCTTCTACCCCACAATTAATTGTTCCCCCCAGCCCACCTGCTGCTGCACCTCCACGACACTCCCTGAACACTCCTTCTGCCCCCGTTCCCATCTCCCAACGCTATAGGCCTTACTCTGTCACCTCTTCCTGGGGGGCTCCTTCTCCAACTAGTCCAGGTCACAGAGGATTCAGTTTCTTTGGGCCTTCTCCAAGCCCTGCAGGGCTCTCTGTTCCTCCCAACACCCCAGTTTGTGTGCCCCCACCCAGCCCTCAGTCCCGCTCTTTGAGCTCAAATAGGGCTCTTAACCAGCCCCCTTCAACACCCCCTAGTATTGCACCCCCTAGTATTGTACCCCCCTCTCCCAGCGCAAATATTCGACAGACCGCCTTTGGTGCCAGGAACCTACCATCTAGGTATCTTATCTTCTGTTTGCATATTTGTGGTGCACACGCAAACAAAATATACTAAAAACCTGATTTGATGTTGGATGCAGTAGTAGTAGTTGGATCTATGGCACATTCCACTACATTTATTGCCATCAGTTTTCAGTTACTTAGATACTTAGATTAACCCAAACATATAGGGTCTTCAGACAATTAACCGTTGCAGGGTTTTTTTGTTTTCAGTATTAAGGCTGCTTGTTGCTAACATCTATAATTTTAAAACATCTAACCCTTTTGCAAATATTTAATACTAGATATATTTAAACAGACATGTTTAATATATCTTATATAGGTGTAAAAAAAATCAAGCAGGTAAGATGTGGCTTATGCTTCTTTGCATTAGTTTGAACAGGTCAGGTTTTGTGAGTGATTTACACTTGAATCAGTCATTAGTTGAAAAATGTGATGGTGTAAAAAAAAATCTGCAAATAGAATGGCATTAATGAATATTAAACAGCACTAGTAATGGTATCCAAGAAAGCATGCAACTCTCCAGCAGCCTTTTCTTAAAGTTTCTTTCTTCTGTCTTCTTTTCATGTGATTTTACTATCCCATGTTTTTCTTCACATATTCTCACTTACCCTCTGTTTCCTCATTCATGCATAACATCCTCTTTTCTTTCAATCTTTCCCTTGCTCCTCCTGTCCTTTCCTCGTCATGTTAGCCCTTTGTCGTTGCTGTTCTTTGCCCTCTCTGATATGTCTCAGGATAGCAGCGATGAAGATTCTGAGGAGGATGAGGATTTTGCACGGGTTCAGTTTGGGTCCAGGTACACAGTGTGTGTTAACCTGCGTGTGAGCGCTTGCACATTGATGGGCCCAGTGCATGTTTCAGTGGGATAAGGAGACTAACTGCACAAACACCAGGGTGCAGTGGTGCTTTAACTCTGTTAGTCATCAGAGGTTTAAAAGGCCAACTATAACTTTTGGTTGCTCATATTATGAAGTATTAAATGCAGTATAAACAGATGATTAAAGTGCTACAGACAGCTACTGAAGAAATTGTCTGATGCTTTGTCCTGTATTTCATAAGAGCAACTTAAATGGAAAAGAGTCAGTATAATTTATCCTATTTAGTACAGCATGAGACTGCTGTGCTGTAGCTACTTGATCTGAACTGTGTGTATGTTTATGTATTTTATGCATGGAAGAAATCATGGGGTGGGGGGGCTTATGTCTTTTATGGGTAATTATACTGCCACGTGGTAAAGCATATAAACAAAGCCAAATTAGCTTCAAAACAGCAAAGCTCATTGCTTACCTCTTAAGGTTTGTTGTGCTTTGAAGTAACTCACAACACTAGGTTTTGCTGTTACAGCTGACCATTAACAGCAATCTGAACTCGTGTTTTCACATCACATTTGTAAGTTAAGTGTAGCAAGCTGAATTCTAACATTGGCTTCAAAGACTTGCTGCAAACAAATTTTGAACTTTTAATATTTTTGATTTAACTTTTTTCCTTTTTTCAAGAGGTGCTGCAGTGTTGTCACTAATGCCTTATAATTTGTTTCTTTCAGGACCTTTGAGATTGGTTCTGAGCTTGTTAACCATAAATACATGATCATGTTTAATGCTGAAGTTACATGTTTCTGTTCTGTGTTGTTTTCTGTTATGTAATGAGCCCCTCTCTATCCTTGTTTCTGTGTTTACCTTTCTGTTTATAGTCTTGGTGCATGCGGAGGGGGAATGTCCAGTGATACAGCTAGTGACCGTTTCACCATTGAAGCATGCAAAGAGACAGAGATGCTGAACTACCTCATTGAGCGTTTTGACAGTGTTGGCATGGAGGAGAGGAAAGCTCCCAAGGTAGCTAGTCATCTAACTGAAATGAATATAAATGTCTCAGCCAGGCTTTATTCAGATGATTTACAATAAAAGCATAATTTTCTTTTCTTTTCGGTGAAGTAGAAAACGTGTACATATAAAATCAAAACTTTAACTTTCTAAGATTGTGAGATCATTAGTGTCCTAATAATCCTTCTGATAGTAACAAATGAAAAGTGTTTATTCACCATTCCTTTGTTTTGTTAAAAATGTTCTGAGGACAGAATAGTCTGTACTTTAAAGCCTATCTGCAGGCCAGTTGGTCTAGTTGGGCCAGCTCACTGATTCAAGTCTGGAGAGAGAATTTCTGTGAAACTGACAGCATACATTTTATCACACCTCATTTTTCTCATCTCCTCTCTTTCCTATTTCTTTCTTAGATGTGTAGCCAACCGAATGTCAGCCAGCTTCTCAGCAACATTCGCTCTCAGTGTATTTCCCATGTTGCCCTAGTTCTGCAAGGCACCTTGACCCAGCCTCGGTAAGCAAGCCAGCAGGAAGCTGTGACAATCTATGGGCTATTTTCTATCTCACTATCTCCCATTATGCTTCTCTACCTACTGTTCCTTTTCATTACTGTGTCTCCATAGCAACTAGTCTTTCACCATTCACACATTTTTTATTTATTTTCACCACAGTGGTTTTCTGACTGTTTTTTACACGTAGGAGCCCTCTCCAGCAGTCACTACTGGTACCTTATATGCTGTGTCGGAACCTTCCATACGGCTTTATTCAGGAGTTGGTGCGCATTACCCACCAGGAGGAAGAAGCATTCAGACAGGTGGGAAGCCTGTCTGTCCATTTTTGAAACTGCTTATGTTACTTTTGTATGGTGAAACCTATTACAACATAGTAATGGTAAAGAATCCTCAAACATACTCCTGTTTGCTCATATGGACCAATGGAACTGCACTGTACTGACATTTTCATCTTATTCTTATTTTAAAAAATAACTCTGTCTCTAGAGGTAAAAAATTAACCACTGAGGGAGCTTGTGATTAGTTACATTAATGTCATCTGATATGTGAGATACTCACTCAACAATCTCACTGTAATAAAGAAATTGCAATAATTCAGGCATAAATCAGCATTTTTGCTGTAAATGTAATTCCAAAAGTCTATGTAGCTCTAATTAAAAGATGCATGTGTCTAAAATATTTTTTTATTATTGCACCTCTGTCTTTACTTTCAGATCTTCATTCCCATCCTCCATGGATTGGCTCTTGCAGTGAAAGAATGTTCTTTTGACAGTGACAACTATAAATTTCCTCTCATGGTAGGGAGATATTGTTTTTGCCTGTGGCAGTACCAGCACCATACGTAGTGCAACAGAGCTTAATGAAATTCTGGCAACTTGCTGTTCAGTAGTAGACAGCTCCAGATGTGGAGTATATGTATGTTGTAACATAAATAAAGAATAATGGTGTTGCCAATGTCATTTTTTTTCTTTCTACATTGGTGTGAATGTACTATAATTTGATTTTGGTGCATGCATGCTATTTTCCATGACATCATTGTCATCTGAGCAGTGATGAATGCATTTATTTGTGACTTGTTTCTTAGAAATGTAGTAAATAAGTATCTTTAGTCATCAACTAATATCAGACTTGATGTCTTAAAAGTTATACAAAAGCCATATTGATTTGTGGTCATAAAAATAAACCCTGTGTTATGTGCAAACAAAGCGTCAGTTTGAAGAAAATATCCATTGAAGATTTTGTTTTTATTTTGTTTTTTTCAACAGGCATTATCTGAACTTTGTGAAATCAAGTTCGGAAAGACTCACCCAGTGTGCACCTTGGTGAGTATACAGTTGGACGCTCAGTTGAAGCTACATTAGGGTACTTAAGTGTTCATTATTTCCTCAAGGCAGTATGTTTATCAAATATATCACTAAACTGTTCTGTCGGTTGGGTATTTCCATGAGGTGTGATTTTTGTTTTTGTTTTTTTAATGCTTGTCTGGCTATTGTCTTTGTTGTTTACACATTCCTCATACTAACATGACCATGTGACATCAGCATGTGAGAATGTGCTCTGATTATTTTTATTATTGACACTAAGAATACTTCCTGGTCCACACGACACAATGAAATTCTTCTTAGCATTAAAAATCACTTACTTATATTTAGAAACATAATTGTTTCTTGTTAACTCTGTGCTTGGTTCATTTGTTACTAACATTACTACTGCACATTTATTTCAAATTGCATTTAGGCTTTTAGCCTCTCTTTGTGATTTAGATTAAACGAGCAGGTAGAAATGCATTCTTTCAGTTCATTTACTTTAACTGATGGGATGGTTACTAGACATTAAAATTTGTTAAATATTTATGTTTCACAACATGAAAACCTTGTGGATCTGAATGTGTGAATATGTGTCTCTGTCATGGCTCCTCTATGCAGATAACGTCACTGCCTCTGTGGTGTCCCAAACCTCTGAGCCCTGGTTGTGGCAGAGAGATCCAGAGATTGTCCTACCTGGGAGCCTTCTTCAGCCTTTCTGTGTTTGCTGAGGATGATGTGAGTTGTCTGTTTCATTAAATTATGAACATAACGGCAAAACTGCTATAATCTTGCTTGTAATTGATTTTATATTGTTCTTATTGTAATTTATTTTTGTCTTTATTGCTGTTTTTTATGCGGTTTGTGTTGTAAAGCACTTTGAACTATGTTTTGTATAAATTGTGTTCTATTAATAAGACTGATTGAATCTGGTGCTATTGAATGTATACTCATAGTTGAGGGTTCTGCCAAAAGCTGAGTGGCTATGAATGGAGAGCAGCAATCTTGCAAGTAGTTCTACTTGCAAATCAATTATAATGTTTTGTCTTCTCCTTTAGACTAAAGTAGGAGACAAGTATTTCTCTGGCCCAGCCATCACCATGGAGAACACACGAGTTGTCAGCCAGTCATTGCAGCACTACCTAGAGTCAGCGAGGGTGGGTCTCCTCTTTTAATGATTTTTTTATTTAACAGTTATCCTGCCCATTGGATTGTTGTAGACTAATGTGCTAAAATTTAGTGTGATCTTTTTCAGAGTGACCTGTTCAAAGTTCTCCATAACATCCTACTCAATGGAGAGACACGCGAGCTGGCTCTTAATTACATGGCAGCTTTAGTAAACTATAATGTAAAAAAAGCTCAGATGCAGGTGAGTCACAAAAGTCAGTCTTTAATAAAATGGGAAAATGTTGATTAGGATTACCAGACTTACACATTAAGAAAGAGTTGTTTAACAACAGAAGCTTTTACATAACTTTCCTTTTGAGTTTTAAGAAATGTATATCTCTGTACTGTGCAAATATAGTTTTTTGTGAGAGGAAAATATACAACTTTGTACAGACACTTTAAAAACTGATTATGCAACACCCATTATCTTATCTGGACATGTGCCTTAAAAATGTAGGAAGGAAATAAAAGTTTTTGGTGACTTGTCTTCATGTTGTTTGTCCAGCTTTTGAACATGAATTTCTTCTTTCTCATAGACTGATGACAAGCTGGTGTCGACAGACGGCTTCATGCTCAACTTCTTATGGGTGCTGCAACAGCTGAGCATGAAGATCAAGCTGGAGACGGTGGACCCTTATTATATTTTCCACCCACGCTGTCGACTTGTTGTCAGCCTAGAGGAGACACGTCTAAAAGCCACTATGGAGGAGCTTAAGAACTGGCTGACTGAACTGCGTAAGTTGAGACAAGTTAAGAGTATGTGACTAACATGACTGTGAGAGTTTTTAATTTAAACTCAATTCAAATTTTCCATGTTCATTTCAGTAACTGTAAAAACATTGCTGACTTCTTGATAAATCACACATAGAGGAGGCATTTTGCATATTTATCAGTTCTCAGTGATTCATCAACTTGTAAACATGCAATTACTTTTTTTTCGTTCAGAACTGTTCAAGATAATCTCAGAGGAATCATCATGTCACTGTTGCTGTATTCCTGCTAATTCTGCTTTATTTGGAGTCATCTATGAGTTAAACGTGCTACGTTAAACTGTATCTGACTGATATGTCTTTCCTTATTGGAAATAATTAAGTTTCTTTGTTCACAGATGAGGACCCTAACAAATTTTCAGAGCCCAAGTTCCCCACAGAGTGTTTCTTCTTGACGTTGCATACCCACCATTTGTCAATCCTGCCTGGCTGCAGACGCTACATCCGCAGATTGCGAGCCATTCGTGAACTGAACAGGTACACACACACACACACACACACACACAC
>JAUBNQ010000026.1:10582440-10597436 GCA_032353495.1 Ctenopoma kingsleyae | reverse complement strand
TGCAGACGCTACATCCGCAGATTGCGAGCCATTCGTGAACTGAACAGGTACACACACACACACACACACACACACACGTTCTAAACATGCTCAGTCTGTGTGTTTTAATATTGCTGTGTTTCTCCTGTTAGAACTGTGGAGGAGCTGAAAAATAGTGAAAGCCAATGGAAAGATTCTCCCCTGGCCAGTCGACACAGAGAGATGCTCAAGCGATGCAAAGCCCAACTGAAGGTTAGTTCAAACATCTTTGTAGATTCATCTACTGATGAAACCTTAAACACTGATTTAAAGGTACAGAGATGCAAATACGCATCTCTTAGTTCACTGTATTCGGACATTTTAAGCATTATACACATGAATGGACACTGAAACATGACATTCTACAACAAAGCATATTTACAGAGTTGTGATCATTATCTTGTGTGACTTTGTCCTGTCAGAAACTTGTGCGAGCCAAAGCTTGTGCTGACGTGGGCCTTCTGGATGAGAATCTGCTCCGCAGATGTCTGCAGTTCTACAGCACAGTCATTCAGCTTATTCTTCGCATGGTAGACCCTGCCTACCCTGAGTGAGTGGCCCTGCCTCTGACAGGCCATACTAGTCTTGATTGTGATATTTATGTACTGTAAAAGGAACAGATGTTGAAACACACAAAGGGTTTTTTTTATCTTTGCTATCTGTGATAACCTCTTTCACTTCAGAGTTGATTGTAAATCAGGATCTAACTGCCATATTTTCCTTTATCCCTTACGCAGCATTAACCTGCCACTGAACCCTGATATTCCCAAAAGCTTTGCTGCTCTCCCTGAGTTCTACATTGAAGATGTGGCTGAGTTTCTGCTTTTTGTTGTGCAGTAAGTTTATAGTTTAATGCCTGGTTTACCCATGTCTTCACAATAAAAATCTTGTGGATATTAGTCACTAAGTGTACATATAGTTTGTGTGTGTGTGTGTGTGTGTTTAGAAAAATATGTATATTAATATTAAAAAAAGGTATTATAAAAAGTGATCATTCCATAAAGTCAAGACTGATTATAACCCATTTTCAGTGCTGCTTGTTTCATTTATTACTATTTGTCATCCTCATCCATTCTTCCAGGTATTCTCCCCAGGTTTTATATGAGCCGTGTGTCCAGGACATTGTCACGTTCTTGGTGGTGTTCATTTGCAGCCAGAACTACATCAGGAACCCCTACCTTATTGCCAAGTTGGTGGAGGTGCTGTTTGTCACAAACCCGTCTGTACAGCCTCGTACTCAGCGATTTTCTGAAATGATGGAGAACCATCCGTTGTCCATCAGACATCTGGTCCCTGCCCTCATGAAGTTCTACACTGGTGAGTACTGCGTATACTGTAGTACTAAGCTGTAGTTGTACCAAATGGAGTTTATTCTAGATAGTAATCTTCATTAAAAAAATGGTGTAATTTCTGCTCTTTCAGTGATTGATTGATGGTCTCCTCTAATTTTTCACTAAATTTCCCTTTGTCAGATGTTGAGCACACTGGTGCCACCAGTGAGTTCTATGATAAGTTCACTATAAGGTACCATATCAGCACCATCTTCAAGAGCCTCTGGCAGAACATTGCCCACCATGGCACCTTCATGGAGGAGTTCAAGTGAGTTTGTTCTTTGACAAATTTGAAATTAAACTTTAAAAAATTACTCAAAGTAAAAGTAAGTAAGTGAATCAGTTCTAACCTGACCTGTTTTGTCCTGTGTGTATACCTCCTTCTAGCTCTGGCAAGCAGTTTGTGCGCTACATCAACATGCTGATTAATGACACCACCTTCTTGTTAGATGAGAGCCTTGAATCCCTGAAGCGAATTCACGAAATTCAAGAAGAGATGAAGAATAAGGAGCAGTGGGATCAGCTGCCTCGGGTCAGTGCTCAGCCTCACAGGGACAGCAGTGCTGTGAAAAAGTATTTGTCCCCTTCCTGATGATTATTATTTTATTTTTTTCATATTTGAATGACTCAGATCATCAAACTAATTTTACCGTTGCACAAAGATAACCAGAGTAAATACATAATGTATGATGATTTCATTTGTTAAGGGCAAAAAGCTGTCCAAACCAGGCTTGATCACTGTATTTAAATCATCATTTAAAAAGTACATTATGTATTTCCTCTGGTTATCTTTGTGTAACATTTGTTTGATGATCTGAATCATTTAAGTGTGACAAATATGCAAAAAAACAAAAAGAGGAAGTGGGGACCGCTGTAGCTGGAGCATATTATAACCTCGCTTCTAATTGTTCTGAACTGTGAGACTTGGCAGATTTTCTTTCAGAATAGAACAGTTATTACATATTATGTATTTCCTGCAAACTTTCAGGAGCAGCAGCAGAGCCGTCAGTCCCAGCTGACTCAGGATGAACGGGTGTCTCGATCATATCTGGCCCTGGCCACAGAGACAGTTGAAATGTTTCACATCCTCACCAAGCAGGTCCAGAAGCCTTTCCTCAGACCTGTGAGTGCTGCTGCTTCCACTGCACATTTTTTAAAGTGGCCACCTACTGTTTTCTAGGCATTATAAGAGGGGCTGTCTTCTCAGTTGTACAATAACAATTAATGGATTTAACAGTTCGAAAACATTTCTAAACAGTGCCGCCTTCTTCACACAGGAGCTGGGACCTCGTTTAGCTGCCATGCTGAACTTCAATCTCCAGCAGCTTTGTGGGCCCAAGTGTCGGGACCTGAAGGTGGAGAATCCAGAGAAATATGGATTTGAACCCAAGAAACTCTTAGACCAGCTGACTGACATCTACCTGCAGCTGGACTGTGCTCGCTTTGCTAAAGCAATTGCAGATGATCAGGTTGGCATTGACAGAGATATCGTGTTTTCACTAAAAGATTAAGCTCGACTTAGTATACAAAGCACTCAATCACTCTAATGATAATGGTTTAACAGTATGGTAATGGTAACGTTTGAAATAATTTGCACACAGCTGTTTGCTTAAATTTGAGGTCAGTGGTGCTCCCTTCTCGCAGATTCCTAACTATGTTTCTGTTTGTGTGCAGAGGTCGTATAGCCGTGAACTCTTTGAAGAAGTGATCTCAAAGATGAGGAAGGCTGGTATCAAGTCCTCCATTGCCATTGAAAAATTCAAGCTGCTATCAGAGAAGGTGGAGGAAATAGTTGCCAAGAACTCCCAGTCTGAAATGGACTATAGTGATGCACCTGACGAGTTCAAAGGTGTGTGTGAGCAGTTGTTCAGTGTGTGTATAAGTAGCATCAGTGAATGAAGTGATAAATTGGCTTCTTGGATCTTCTTTCCCTCAAATGTTCCACATATGAATGAATGAAATAATTTTAAAAATAAGTCAGAACATTAACCACAGTGGATGGAAATATTTTATGAAAGTTTTTGTTTTGTTTACCCTAAACCACTTCCAACAGTTCTTTAGCCCCAAGCAGAAAAGGCACTTCTGGTCTTCTGAAAACTTGTGTGACCTCAGCTCAGTCAGTGTAGACAGACAAGATCTTCAGCAGCCTCTGTTGTTGAATTCCAGACATTTGCAGGGATTTTGCAGCTCATAGAGGTCACATAGGTGGCTTAGAGCAAGGCTATCCTGTAACCACAGACTTAATATAATCTAGTAAGGGAACATGGCCCACATACCTCCTTTGATTCCCAGATATGCCAGCCAACAAACCACAGTTGATGGGAGTGTGCCATACAGGAGACTAAAGTATCAGCTTTCTATGTGGTTAAAAATCCCCACACCAAGTTTTATTTTTGTAACTCAGAAGCAACCTTGTGACATTTCAATATATAGGGACAAATTTATTGAATACTCTTACTGGGTTTTATTGCATATATCTTTAATAGTGTTTTGATAAGTGCACCAATATAGCTGTCACATAAAACACTCACATGTTTTGTGAAGATGTGATTGAATTTGGTTTTACTTTTCTCATAAAATATTGTTATTTTGTTTTCTTTATTAACTCTTAATGTGACAACAATAATTAAGGTAAGAAGGTAGATTAACTAGATGCAAATATCTGTTCGGACACCGGAATACTAACCCTTCTCCAACAGGAGGAGCAGCTTAGTAAGCAGTTTGTTTTGCCTGTTTTTAATAAAAGAAAATAAAAATGGGGATTTGATGACTGTAGCTTTGACTTTAATGAAAGAGAGGTGCTGGATGCTGGATCTTAATCCTCTGTAAAATGTGTTGACCGTGTTATAACAGACCCTCTTATGGACACACTGATGACTGACCCTGTGATGCTGCCTTCGGGGAACATCATGGACCGATCAATCATCCTGCGCCACCTGCTCAACTCCCCCACTGATCCCTTCAACAGGCAGCCGCTGACAGAGAGCATGCTGGAGTCAGGTAACCCCACCTTGATCCCTTTTCACCAGTCATTACATGTAAAGCTGTCCTGTTCAGGGAAGGAGAGAGCAAGTGCTAAAGTATTTTCTTACTAGGAACAACAACAGTTGTCCTTTGTAGATTCAAGATATTTGATTCTGGTACACAAATATGTAAAAATAAATTACAGCTTGTTAAAGTTTAAAAGTCAGTTTTGTAGCTGCTCCTCACAGTCTGTTTTTAATTCTACAGTCCCGGAACTGAAGGAGAGGATCCACACCTGGATGAGAGAGAAACAGGGCGGGCGGCTTGTTTGAGGATGATGTCACAAATGTCTGACCTGCTAACAATTATTAAGGGATCTGTCCAATCGCCTGAATTCAGTGTCACTACTACCAATGACAAAAAACATTTTGAATGGAAGAAAAAGGAGACCTGATTTGATTTTTATCCGCATTTACCCTTTTTGTCTCAAACCATTATCATGGTTCTAAAAACAAAACATAATAAAGTTAAGACTTTTAAGTTTTTTTTCTCATGAGTTTGTGTGTGTGTATATATATATATAAATATATATATCAAAATATATACATATATTTAACAAGAGTTAGTTAATTCATTATAATGCTGCAAGAATAAGTTTACCACCAACAGCAGGTTTACCAGCAGGGTTCATACAGTCACTTCAGTAATGGTTTTCCGTTACGGTTCTCATTTTGTTTTGTAATACTGAATATTTTGGCTTTGTTAAAGACTGATAATTATTAGAGGGAAAGGGGGAGGGCATATTGGGGAGTCTGGGTGGGTTCTGATAAAACTGATTATCAAGACTGTGACAATTATAAACTTGAGTCAATGTAAAGTATGCTGGTGTCCCAGAGTTCACACATGCACAGTTTGTGCTTGTAGACAAAAATCAGTTCTGGGAATATCCATTAAGGATGTAGCTTAAACTAATACTAAATGTCAGCTTCCTTTTGACTACAGTAGGAAGATAAGCAGCAGTTTACCAAAATACAGTATGCTCAGTTGTTCCTCTTTAGTCATCTTTTCCCTGCTGACTTTGATAGGCTAAAATTACTTCTCGTGTGTGCATGGCCTCAATTCCAGATCCTCCTAAGC
This sequence comes from Ctenopoma kingsleyae, assembly GCA_032353495.1. Classification (NCBI taxonomy): domain Eukaryota; kingdom Metazoa; phylum Chordata; class Actinopteri; order Anabantiformes; family Anabantidae; genus Ctenopoma; species Ctenopoma kingsleyae. Next base: position 10,591,986 of record JAUBNQ010000026.1, on the reverse strand, counting down.
GCCTCATGGACAAATAACCCTCTTCAGGCAAAGTGAAAGGAACATGAGAGAATGTAGCACCACCACCAGAAACATCATCTTAGAAGCACACCATTAAGTCTGTTCTTCAGAACCACTGACATTTTAAGATGGTCTCTTTCAAACGGCACTGTACTTAACTTGACCTTGCTGACCTTAACTGTTCAGGAAATAAGTTCGTTTAACCACACCTGTTTTGGAAGCTAGGATTTTGAACTGAAATAAATGATGATGCACATTATTTTGCAATTTGTCACTTTATTCTTTTTTTCCACAGATAAAATGTGTTTTTGTTTGTTCCTGTTTGGTTAAATATTATATTGTTTTGGTGAATTCTACATGACGCAGAACTACAAAATCTAAAGTTATAAGTAAAGAGAGTAAACATGGAGCAAATTCAGGTGGTTGATGACCTGCTACACTGAGTAACACAATTATGAAAGACATTACTCAGTTCAGACTGCAGAAATTTAGGAGATCAGTGATTTTTTTTTTTTGTCCAGAGGTAATGTTTTCAAGCTCTTGGCAACCCAGAATATGTTTTTTTAAATGTGGTTTCCCAAATGCATAAGCTTAGTCATTCTTCCACTGTAATTGTTATAAACTAATGGATTTAACTTGGCAGCTGTCACAATATTATTGGCAATGGTGAAACGTGTTGGACGGTGAACATTTTATCCTGAAAAGCAAGCATTGACCCTTAGTCACCGTGGAAGACGTGCACATTTGTTGTAAACCGCGGGGAAAACACCCTAAAACTATATTACATATTTTAAATGAGTGAATTGCACACAACACACACAACCTGAGCGGTTGATGCGGTTTTAATTTAAGCCAGTCTAAATATTTAGCATATATCATATCTTCTCCTGAGGGTATACTTTTACATACTATATAATAGAATTGAAGACACCATGACGTTAATGAGATGCACAGCAGCGTGCATTAATATGAAATACCTCACTTCTCGCTAGACGGCGCTCTTTGCGGTGACTCTGGGTGTTGCGGTGCCTGTGGCGTGGGGAGCGGTGGGCAGAAATCCTGCAGTGTGGCGTCACGGTCGGAAAAAAAAGAGAGATCCCACCCACTTTATCACCTTCTGATTTTGAGCGTCGCCATTGGCTCTGCGAACAATTAGTCATCGACGTCTCTCCGTTCATTGGTCGGCCGGGCTGCCTATCAACGTGGCCGAGAGGGAGTTGACGTAATCTCTTCGGTAAATCAAGGCGATCTATCAGTTCTGCTTTTCGCCTGTGTTGAGAGTCGTCCGCCTTTTATCTGTGCTGGAAAATAAACCCGTCAAGGAGTCACTGGTTGCAATCACAGCTCCATCCGGCGGAGGATACCGCTATAATGGGTGTTTTTAGCAAAAGCGGACTTTATAACAGTTTTCGTTCTCGCAGATTCTGATAAAACAAACAAACAAAAAAACATCATATTTTGACGCCCGCCAGCTAACGTTAGTTCTCGCCACTGTCTTGAGGTTTTGGTGTTGTCTTGGCGAGAGTTTTCAAACGTAAGTAAATAATTTCTTTATGTATATTTTAATGTTTTGTAGTGTTATAGGTTGTTATTAACGGCTGCTGCTGGTGGCTCGTGAGCAGTTGTACGTTTTACGTTAGCTAACGTTGGTGACAGACGTGCAAGTGACTCGCAGCGTCTTTAGCTATAAATTCCTGCTTCCATAAGATAACAGTGTTATATTTGAGGACGTTAAGTGATTTGCAAAGTGTATAATATTATTTGTTTACAAGCACGGTGTACGGTTGGGTAGCTAGCAGTAACGTTATTTGCAACGCAGGCACCGGGGGTTAGTTAACGCCAGTTCCGTCTCATAGCTGGATACTGAAGACACAGTCCTTAGCGTTTTGTGAGATAACGCTGGCCTACAGTAAAAACATATAGCATCTACCGATTGAAACACTGCACCCGTTTTGTATTTAATGTTACATTTCTCATACTCACAGTGTGTCGTGTCTATGCTGCTAAAAGAAGCATGCAGCTCCTCCCTGCTCTTTCCCACAACATACAGCAGCGGAGGATTAGCCTACTTCTTAACATCAGCGAATGTAATTTTTAAAAATGAAACATTTAAGCTCTTTCTCTGCACAGACTGAACACTGCCTTATGTAGCAAACAGGCCCAGCTCACTGTCCCACCATAGCCCGCATCAAATAGGGGAGATAGAATTTCATGGGCGTATGCTTTAGCAAGTATGGCTGACTGCAAGGGCATGGAAAAACATGAGATTTTTGCGCCGTGTAGTCATGGGGCGAAGGATGTATAGCTTAGACTGACTGTAAATCTATTGGAAATCTGTGTTACAAGTAAAATATGTGTCTAATGTTGTTTATGTAGCTGGATTATTATATGCAGTGGTTACATCTATATCTGAAAATTGTTTTTCACACATGCTGTAGAATTAAAATTTATATGCATCACAGTTAACTCCATTTGACAATTAAATGTTTGATCGAATAAAACACTACAATGGTCAGCCATATTTGTTGTCACCACAGAGCCTTTCGTTGCACTTGCACTACAATGACAATAAATCTGAATCTGATTCAGAACTTTCATTGTGTTTAACATTTTGTGATGATAGATTCAGAACTTTTGTGTTCTGACAGTTCATAGTTTTCAAGTGAAAAATTAAAGACAGTCCTGCTTCATTTGCTTAATGTCAAATGTTCTGTTTATTAAGCAGATGCAAATATCTCATTTTGTCTATTTCCTTTAGGAGGGATATACAAAAAAAAATCTTAGTGGGAGACAGCTTAAACTGCAAACATGTCTGGGGCATCTGTAAAAGTCGCTGTTCGAGTTCGACCCTTCAACTCCAGGGAGATGAGCAAAGAGTCTAAATGTATCATTCAGATGCAAGGCAACACTACAAGTAAGTAGACCACTAGCATGCATACAACAACAAAATGTCTTTAATCTATACAGTCCTGTCTGCTATTGGAGGTTTGCTGTACAACACATGCTCCCACGTGGTCTTCCTTCAGGAGTCTTAGCAGAGAACAGTAGAATTAGTGAACTGAATAGTGGACGGTTGGGGACAAACAGCCTGAAAGAGAATAAAAGGCATACAGAGTGAAATTCCTCCTCCTCTGAAGGGGCCTGCATGCCTGAGGAGTCTCTGTGTGAGAAATGCTGATTGAGTTCATACTGGGAGACCCAGGGGTCACCACACAACTTGGCCTGCCAACACCCCAATTCATCTAGGCTTTATCACACAGTTGTTTTTCTAGAATAGTTGCATGTTGTTTTGTAGTTTGATTATGTTATCCATTTATACACAAACAGTTTGTGAAAAGCTTGTAGAGGAATATAAAGTGTTATGGGTAGAAGTGAATCATATGCAAGATTCATACTCTAGCCATCTGTGGTTTTTACATGTGGGATATTACTGATGCAATGTTTTATTAAAATCTAAATTTCTAATGGAAATATGGATGTAGTCAAATAAACTAGTTACTAAAGCTAGGATTTGTTAGTTTTAGTATGTGTACTTGCAGACTGTATTGTGTAAATGTAGTAATTTAATAATTATGGTTGAATTATTGTATAGCTTTCTATGAACTCATTCATTTTGTTGATGTAAATCTGTGACACCCTCATCCACTGGTGTTATTGTGGGATCTATGAAAGTATATGAAAGCATAACAGAGTAAGAACAGAATACCTGAATGTGTTTTGTAGTCTTGTGATTCAACCTGCTTACTTGTGACTGTGAGTCATCAGGTATCGTGAAGTGCTAGCTTCCTCACTCATGCTGTATGTCCCATTTCAGCAGGCACATGAACACAGTCTCTCTGACATTAGCATGGAAACACAATGGCCCAGTAACAAGACAGCATGTGACGACTGGAACCTGTTCTGTCAGCAGGCTCTCTTAGTTGCCTCGAGTTTTGTCTGTCAGTCTCACCGGGTTCATTAGACTAAGCCTATATGAAGATTCCTGCCAGTTATGGCTTACTTGCCCTTTATCTCTTACACTTCACCAAAGACAAGCTTTGTGTCAATCCCGAGTACTTTTACTCCATATTCTTGGGTTTTCATTATGCCAATGTCATTCAGAGGTGCTAGAGGGTGACTTGTGGTTTATAGCAGAACTGCAGTGGAATATGCAGTTTTTGGGGGGTTAGTGAGTGAGTAGAGAGGAGGAGGCTGCAGTACTGCCTACTCTACCTCCTATCACATGGGCAGATTGCAGAACAGAAAGGGAGGCTGGCAGGCAGCCATACTCTCCCTTCATCAGGACTTCATTGCAGATGGTATGCTGTGAATGCTGTTTTACTAGGATGCTTAGAGGTTGAATGGGAGCTAGTATTTTAAACATGCATGGGTTTATACATTCAGTTGGGGTTAATTTTTGTGCAGTGTGAAAATCTGACTCTTTACCTTTTCAAAGCTGTGAGTCCCTGGATTTCGTCAAACTGTTTATACTGTATCTATGTACCTAAGTCACATAACTTACGTTTGTAGTCTAAACTACTCACTGGTTTGTTTTGAAGGCTGAGATACTTTGCACAATGTTTAATACGAATGTTTTATGATGGAATTGACAGAATGGGATGATATTTTGTAGTCTTGTGCAAAGCAAGTTTCTTTTATTTTTGACAAGTTGGTATTTTCTTTCACAACTATGCCACAACACAAAACAGATAAATTCATTTATTTTTGTCCATGTCAAAGGCTGTGTATCTATGACTTATCACTAGAGTTGGGAACCAAAACTCAATTCCAAATTGGAACAGAATCCAAAATGTAGTGTTACTGGACTCAGTTTTGGTTCTGCGGTTCTGAAACACACAACCACTGTGCATGACATTTGTTTAACTACGCCTGTAGCACGTACAGCTAACGTTACAAACTATAACAGTGTTTGAAAGATGGAGCGCCGTAAAAAGTGTCAAAAGTATGGCTTCATTAAAAAACAAATAAAAAAAATGACAAGCTAATTAGCTGCCAGTCCAGTTGCACCAAAACATTAAATTCCAAACATTTAAGGCAACATAGATTCAATGTGAAAGAATGTTCAGTGTCTGTTCAGTGAACAGCTAGCCATTACACCATTCCTTTTGGCATTAAAGGGAAAGGTGACCAAAAAGCATTTGTGGTGAAAGTGAAAAAGAAAAACTTTCTTTCTCAGTTGTTGAATCTCCAACATTTTTGGTAAAGTTAGGCAAGGTAGAAAAAAACATGATTGTAGGGTTCCTGTATAGTAAAAGATTTCTGGCCTGTCTACCACAGGGTATTACTGCTGCTGCTTTAGCAGCCACGCTGCAGCATGTAATTATTTAGTTAACAATAGGTGATTTGCACATGACGACACCAGCATGTGTATCAGTTTAAGTCGTCTTACCTTAAAATTTATGTTTATTCCTGTAATATCAAGCTAAAAATCCACAACTCGGTACGTAGTCCTCGGAGCTAAAGGCTAACAGACAGCTTGCTGGACATTTTGAGCGGCAAGTTTTAAATTGGTTTTTGGTTTTTAAAAGGATTTTTTACCAGCCAAAACTGGTCATTACCGGCTACACTAGTCTGTAAAACAAGGCAGTATACTGTATTATTATGTCTATTTGTCTGTATCAACTGTCTCCATAGCAGGAATAGCAGAGTCTTTCAATTCAATCAAAACATCAGAATTGGAACAAGGAATCAATTAGAACCAGACTTGATGAGTATAATCAGAATCAGTGTTTTTTGAGTATCAAATACTCACCATTAGGTTTGAAAGTTGGTTATCAGATAACTGTAACTTGCTTGGATTTTACTGAAATTCATATTTCTAACAATGGATGGACCATTTTTCACAGCATAAAAAAGTATTACAGCATATATTCAAAATTTGAGTCCACTATTACAGCAAAACCTAATTTTCAGTTGTTTAAGTTTTAAGTCTGTTTTTAGGATGTTTTAGGCATAATATGGTTCAAATACACTGCTTCAGTCAGAATAAACAATATAATAGTGCTATGCCAACTATCTGTGATACGTCTCTGTGTGTTGTTTTAGGGTGTCTGTGCTGGTGGCTAAGGGCGCTGAAAGCTGCCTGACACAGATAGGATGTTTTATAGAGTTGCATGGTCAGCTTGTAGGTGTTTGGCAGGAGGAGGCCGTGACTCCAACCTTATTGTTGTATCTCACCCAAGGGCATATGTGTCCATCTGTGGATCTGTCAACAACAGAGAGAAATAGAGCTTGGGGGCAACAGTAGGATATGCTGTTTTCCTCTCTCCTTTTCACCATGCATGGAGGGTTGTCAAGGATAGGCTGCAGGCAGAGGAGCAGCAAATTGATTATCCAGTGTGCAAGAAATGTGTCCAAGGCCTCTGCAGGCAGGCTGAAAACAAGCAAAGGCCTCTTTCAGTAGAAGCTCTTAAACATACCAGAGCTAATGTAAAAATAAAGGGTGGATCCAATGGGCTGTTGCATTAGTTAGTGTTGGTGCGCCAAATGTTGAATAACTCTAGGATGCCCAAAGCATGCATGTATTCTCCATCAGTCATTGTCTTGTTAGGTAACTCCCTAACAGTGAATCCCCTCTGGCAGTGAGCATGCACTCGTGAATGTGTGGCCAAAGATGGTCTGCAGATCTAGCACAGTGCACAAAAGGGGGAAGAGATCTGTATATTAGAGAATGACGTCAACTTTAACAAACAACAACAGAACAAAATCTGCATTCAAATAGATGGCATAATCATTTTTATCCATTAAGGAAGATGTATAGTGTTAGGAATGGTATTCACAAATTGATGGAACAAGGAGAAGGTCACCTTATCAGTTAAACCTTCACCTTTCACATGCAATTCAGCTGAGTGTCCTCTCAGTGTAAGCTAAGTGGATGGTGACCTTACAAAAACCCCATTTGGAGGAATTAGCTGAGTTCTAGTGTCAGTAACACAACAGCAGAAATGACAATGAACACATCTCATGGGAATGAATTGTGGTCATTGAGGAGTGGGGAGTAAAATTGTTTTTGAACAAGGGATGGTCATCCTGCTGTTGAAATCTGAACAGACAGGACTGATTTACCTGATTAAGAGCAGTAATCCACTGGCTTGTCTCAGGTCACCATGCCCTGCTGCCATAATCCCTGTGACCCTTGTAGGTACACTTACCTACATACACCCGTGCATACACCACATCTTGCTGAGATTGTTTTGGAGTGACACACATTTCCCCACATGCATTACATTAATGCCCACATGCACTACAGAACAGACTCACACACTCCAGACTGCCCTCCTATTGAGGAGAGAGGACAGACAGATGTCTTTCTCTTATTAGCTCATGTTTTGTCATGGTACTGTCAGGCCAGATGCGCAAATGAATGTTGTGCAGCTCAGCACTTGTAACATCTGTGTAACCAAAAGTGACATGATCAGTAACTATAAGTTATATTGTCCTGCAATTTTTTATAGTGTAAATTATTTGGTTATATAGAGAGCAAGTGGATATTCTATAAAACCTTTTCATAATAGCATACTAACCAGGAAGTGACAGTAATCTCATGAGTCAGAATGAGACATGCATCTATCACTGTCCTATCTCTTGTGGTTGACTTCTATGCTTGGTAGCCAAGGCAACCATAACCAAACCAACCAAAACCATAAGTTTTTCGTCTGCTGCAAAAATATCTTCAAATAAAAATATTTCTCTTCTTCCGCATAATTGTTTTCATGTAATGTGCTCTAGTTTGCATTGAATGCTTGATATTCGTTAAAGACTTTGGTCTGAGTATTGCATGTTTCTGTGAATAGGTATTGCTGTAGCAGGTTTTAAAACTAAACAGGATACAGTTGTTAGTGCTAGGAGACTGCTCATGTAGGGTTAAAATGTATGTCTGGATGGGTGCTGATCCAGTTTAAAAGGTTTTATTAAGCTCAGCCAGTGTCACTCACCAAAGTGTTTGTCACTGACTCAGGTGATAAGTAGTGAAAGGCATTTTCATTAATAAAAAACACAACATGCATGGCTAGATTCTGTGATGCAAGTGGTGTGTCAGAGGTCAGGGAAAAGGGAAAAGTGACAAATTCTTTCTGTTACTAAACTGAGACTTCAGATTTGTAGCTGGCCATTTCTGGGTTTCACTCCACAACATATGTTGACTCTTTATTCAATTCAATTTTATTTGGATAGTGCCAAATCACATCATAAGTCATCTCAAGGCACTTTACAGTGTATATATGTATATGTATAGAATATAGATATACTATTTATCACCACCTACTCACCTACTCTTTTTGCCTTGGATTTCAAGTATAACCATGTTTATTACAGTTACATTACAGTCTTGCCTCAATCAGATGCCTCCTTTATTTAGTGCTTAAACATGTTATTTGGCACTTGTTATTTGTAGATATTCAACATGGAAAAAAGACTTGATAAATGTCACAGCAACAATGTCACACTCTGGCTGTATGTTTAATTTATTCTGCTTATGTAGAGTGGATTAAAGATGGTTTGATTGGTTTCTTTGCACAGGATCTTATATAGCCTACTAGCCACAGTGACAATTACAGTGGCCTTTTTTGTACTTGCCTTATGTCACTGAATTTCTTCCCATAGATTGTCTTTGATAAATTTGATTCGGCTCATTGTTTTTCAGTTCCTTCTTCGTTCCATGTTGTGGTTGAGATGAGAGAAACTATGTGAGCCTTTGGCAAAAAATGTGGGATATTAGAAAAGAGGATGGGATTGGAGCTGACTCAAGGGGGAGGGGGATGTAGACGCGGGAGCAGCGGAGACAGTAAAAGTCATGCATGAGCACTGTTCACGTGTAGGACAGCGTGAGACAACATTACATACACTCACTCAGCCAGGGATGATGAGGTTTCAGTCATACTGGTGAAAGCTATGAAACAGCATTCATACATTTAAGGTAAACAAAAGAAAAGGCAAAGCTGTTCAGATTTTTATTGTGTTGTCATTGTGCTGTAGTGTGTACCTACACTGCAAAAAATAACTGGCCTACTCATCTCATTCAGGCACGTGTCACTAAATGGAATAAAGACATCAAGGCAAATCAATCCTAATAAACTAGCTATGCAGAAAATATTTCTTGTTTTTTATAAAATAATTTAGGGTGCAATGACTAATAATGAATAAATATCTTATGTACATGTTTTTTTTTCAGTATTCAAGCTATTGATGCTGTTAGTGAGCTGTTCCTGAGGCTTCCACTTCGATTGGCTGCTTGTCTCTAGACCAAATAGATCCATTAGTGTTAGTAATATTACCAGAGATAAAAGGCCCCTCATTAGCCCTCCCTCACAGAGTAAGGTGAGTGAGGGCACAATGCTAAATTAGTCTGGTGAATTGCAGACAAATCCTAAAATGTTTCCCAATGTTTAAGCAGCACATACAGTACTGTGCAAAATTTTTAGGCCACTATTGTTGGTCACTAGATTAGTTTTTTAGCATTGCTATGATGTCTATATATGTTTATTTCTTAGTACATTAGAACAACTAGAAACACAAAAAGTGGTTTCTTGGCTGCTATCCTTTCTTGAT
>JAUBNQ010000026.1:10561381-10582340 GCA_032353495.1 Ctenopoma kingsleyae | reverse complement strand
CTCAGATGCTGAGTTAGGTCCTTGCTGGACTTCTTCCAGTGTCCCAAAGAAGAAACTCTGAGATCATCAGATTTTGACAGGTCACCTATTTTTGTCCTTGATCTCTCCAGATTTCTATACATAGATCACACTATTGACTATTGGGACTATTTGTCACTTTAGCCTAAAGAAGCTGTTTTTTGTTAATTTTTTTTGTTAGTTTTTTGTTGTGTACATATTGTCTATATTTCCTAGATGTATTCTAATAAAAAGAATAGTAAAAAAAAACACAAAAATAAATATATATGATCATAATAGCACTCCCCAAATTTGTAATAGCACTCCCCAAACTAATGGTGGCCTAAGACTGTTGCACAGTACTGTACATTTGAAAGTGTTAAGATATTGTATATGTGTATAGGAATGACCATACATCCTTTGTGATGTGTGTAGACAGGGTAATGAAAGAATAGCCAGTATGTTTTTTTACTTGTCTCTTTAGGAGCATTGACATTTGTCCTTGACTTGAAGATGGAAGTAGGGCATAAAAAGTAGATAATTGTTTGTTTGAATGTTATGGCACTCCAGGCTTGCTCCTCTTACCTTCTCTTTGGTTCATTGCCTGAGATGGGTGAAATGGCTGCACTTTCCCACATTCAAGAGTGAATGTGTGTGGTTTTTTTTTTGTTTGTTTTTTTTTTGTTTTTGTGCCCTCACCGACACAGTCTTCTTTGCAGACTGTATTGTTTGGTTTCCTCCCACAGTCTGAGGCCTGAATTCTGAGGAAAACAGGAGAGCTTTGCAGTCCAGGCACGGGGAGCTTGGTGGTGGGCATGATGCTGGCTTTGTATAATTCATGAGTAAGATGGGGAGGTGGGGTGTCAGTATATTATTTTTGAAACCTTAAGACAGAAGAGCTGACCCTCTAACCTGCTTGGCTCCTGGAATGTTATCTCATCCAAGATGGAATACTGTCTGACATCAGCTTAAGGCACCACTCAGTGCTTATTTTTTGGGCTCCACAGAACATCTTAAACAAGTAGACAAGTAAAAATTTTTTAAACATGGGCATTGAACAAAGAGATGACAGATTTTCTGAGATCCATGTGCCAGAGTTGTGTTAGTGATGTCATGATGGTACGCTGCTTACATAAATCCAGAAAGCATTTTAAAAGTGAGAGTTCACTTTCTGAGGGGAGGGTAGATGAGGAAATCCAGGTCACTGCTCTGTAAAATGGGTGCCTGTGGTGAGCAGTGAATGTAAGCAACTATTTGCCTTGTCTGCGCAGTCTGGTCCAAACAGTTGTCCACACTATGCCATTCTGCCTGATCGTGTGATGATCTGTTTTTTGTTTTAAGTATTTGAAATTAGATGAAACTTCATTTTTAATTGTTTCCGGTTTTGTTTCTTAATGTGTCACATGCAGACCCACTTCCCTAAACTTCACTGAGAAATTGTTGATGCAAACAAGATTGAAATGTTCATACATTAAGTTGTATTATTAAACGGGAAAATACCAGCCTCTTCTAAAGCTGTAGAGGTACTGCTATAGCTTTTCATGTCACAGGATGTGTTGGGGGAAAAAACCTGTGACCTTTGATGCAGCACCTGCAAGGAGGAGAATATCCTCCTTGGACATGATCCATGAGAAGTATTGTCTCTTTGAGCTGTGAAAACAACTGACTCCTACCATCCCATGTCATTTTCTTAGCGTTAACATTTTGCTGAAAAAAACCCCCAAATATGTTCATTAGGCTGGTTTAGGTATGAGTCTGGAGTTTACTTAAAAACACAAGACATTAGACTTGTAAAGAGTTGCCATGTAATTGGGATATTTATTTCTATTTCAGCTCTGATTTCCTGCCAGATCTGTGCCTTGTGGGTTTAACCCCCCATGTCATCACCTGAGAGGCTGCCTGATATCCCTCTCTTTGTTATAGTTTTGTGTTTGTTCAGCTTCTGAATAGAGTCCTGCTGGCTTAGCATGTTTTCTCTGTCTGGTGGCTTCTAGAAGCCTCTCTTTAGTCACTGTTATCCTGTACTCAGTGTGTCTGTGTGAGCTGCTAATATCAAAAAGCACTCACAGCCTGTAGGCTGAGAGCAATGTATGGTTTGGCTATGAGTTCAGCGGAAAGGTTGGGGTGGCTGAAATCTGCCCATTCCTTCCTGTCACTGACAGTCTGTCGGCATGTGAAGCACTAGCTGCCATCTGCTGCTGTATAAATAGACAGTAGTCAGAGCTGGAACAGCTGGCACATAGGCCTGAACTGCACCCTTTCCCTCTGCTTTCTAGTTAGACATGCAACACAGCCCATAGCCATTTTAATCTATGTATGTAAAACTTTTGCCTTTCCTCATGAAGTTGGTAAAACAGCACTTAGCATAAAAATCTGAACAAATCTGGTATAAATCAGAGCTCATTTGTAGGTTTGCATGCTCAGAAACTTTGAGCATTCTGTTGATTTCCCAATTCTAAAATTTTGTATTCATCACTTTCCCCAATGGAGAAAGGAATTACGACTAATCCTGTTGCCAAGTATGTGGGCATAAAAAAGTGTGTTTTCTGTTATCACTACATCACTTGTGTTTTCACTGCTCTGTCACACTGTGCTCTGAGAAAATCCTAAGACGTTTAGTACCACTGTTACTACATTTACTCAGATAACTTTTGAAAACCCATTAATTTAAAATAGGTTTTTTTAAGAAAGTTAAAAACTATATTTTTCAGTGCAGTCTAATTGTTATTTAGCTGACTGAAATTACTTCTAATAACAAAAGTTTTAGTGGTGTGATAAAATGGTAAAAGGGTGGGGTAATGCAGTGTGAAAAGGGTCATTGTTATACAGGGGACTGGGCACATAAAGTCTTGTCATAACAGATTGGCTAATGTGTTTTGCAGGCTCTGTTGTCAGCTACAGTGCCCCACATTTAGAGCATTGTACTGTTGTCTTCCTGTGCATTTTCACCTCTCCTCTCTTCCTACTGGAAGGGAACAATGATATGATCATCCTTCTCAGTAGAAGGAGAGGATTTGTATGTGGGAAATACTGTAATTTCCTTCCTTTACAGTGTGAGTAATTATTCATCTGATGGAGGAGCTTGTCTGATGAGACAGAAATGTGTTTTTACCATTAATAGAAAGTCTGTGGTAGTTTATTAGTTTTAGATAGTAATATGGATTCTCGTGAAGGGTCACATCTCCTGATGAAACAAACTCATTTGCCTGCTTGGAAATTGCCCAGATATTTGACAGAAGTATTGAATTGCTGTGTGGATATTTTTTTAATTAAAGGCCACAAGGCATCTCCCTGACCAGACGTGAAAGTGCACCGTATCCAAGGGTGTCATGATACCACATGTTAGTTGTTTTGGTGATGCTTTATGTGCTGTGTTGTGGCTGTGACAAGCTCAGCTGTTAAATGTTAAATGTGCATGGCAGTGCTCAGACACTACTTTTAGCCTGCAGCTTTGAGCTGCATCCAGTGACAACTCTGTCACCTGTGCTGCAGCCTGGGCAACCAGGCCATCTCACAATCTTTTCCAAAGTCACTGGATACAACATGAGACACAAGACTGAGCAACCATATTAGCATTACTGTGGTACTGCTCAAACCGTTGGCTCTTGTCTGCAGCTGCTTTGCTTCACCACTCATTCACAAACTGACACAGGTGGGCAGCTATAATGCTGTACAGAGATATACAGCATTACAGCTAAAGTTTTGTTCTTGCCATGGTGATATGACAAGACACACCAACATTTAAATCCTCTATACATGTCTCATACAACACAACACACTTGTCTTTTCTTGATAACGTGCTAAAATGTCTATAATCCTGTGAGTTAATTAAATTATGGTATTCTTCAGAACTGTTACATCACACTGCTGCACATATACATGAAAACCCCAGAGATGCTATTAAAATTCCTCAGTCTTGCTGAAAGAAGCCCATGTTGATTACCATTCTGCACTGATATTAATTCTCTGAATGTATGTTTGTTTAAGCTGTTCCTTCATTTGTTATGCTTTTTGGATTTTACATTTGCATTTGTTTAACACTCTCTTCCAGTGATGTTGGACAGGCATTGATCAATTTAAACTAACAGTTATCAGGTCCTTAGAGAGTTCCTGGAGGAGAGGTTGATATGTTCAGCCATTCTAAACCCTTTTTGTCTGTGAGAGTCAGGTGAATGGGGCTAGCTTTTAGTCCCCATCTGGTGCTCAGAGACCTCCTAACAACCTAATTACTGAGGGGTATCTTTGCTTTCCTGGGCAGATCGTAGGCCCCATGTTGAACACCGGAGCACAAAATGTCTGCCGGCTACAATCAGCTGAGTGATGTTCTTCAGATAGCAGGATGTGGTTATTTAACTGGTATCCACCCTGCCTTGAAATGGAGATCCTATGTGGAGTGCTAGCATCCTATCAGAAATGGCCCCTATACAACAGGAACTGAAAATGCAGAACTGTAGCATTTTGGAAAATAAAAGCACACAAATTGTGCCTTTCAGTGAGCATGTGGCTTGGACTAAACTTCTTTGTCTTGAGAGAATTGTCTCATGTAGTAGTTTGAATGTGTGTGTTTGTCATCCACTTATATAGTCAAAGTTAAGTGTTTTTGTTACCTCGATCATCACAGTAATAATAACAGTCCTCTAGAAGTTGCACATTTGAAAGATTTTGTAAAGTATTTTGAAGTTCCTGGTATTGTTTATCAAGCTATTTATCTGGCATAATAAGTAGGTTAATATCTTTGTTACAAATCCTAAAGCTTTTGACACTGTGTCTTTGGTATGTTTCAGGATTTTTAAATGATTAAAATCCTCAAATAATTGTTTGATAAACAATTGTAACTGACCATAAACCTGTATTTTAAGTAACAATATTTCATTTCTAGATAGCAGTAATGGGGACTGCTTGAGGCGAGAGAAAACAGAACGCAATGTGCTGCATCCTCCTCTCTTGAGCCAAGTTGAGGTTGTTATGGCAACCAGAATCTGGTCCTATACCTGTTGCCATGGTTGAGGAAGACAGAGTGATGACGTTGTTTATTAGACAGCAGAATGCATCTGCCATTTTAAGTTCAGTGTGTGGGAATATTTACTATAAATGGAAAGCAGAGGAATTCCTCATTGACATCTGCTTTTGTGACCAATACTGTCTGTGCAGCAGTGCTCACATAGACTGTGTGTATAGGAGCAAGTGTAAAAGTGAACTCAGTGATTGATATTCAGTAGAGACAATGAGTCATTTTAGAATATATGAGGGACTCCTGTCTGAATTTACTTAATCTCAGATGTAAAGTAAAATTCACCTCGTTCTGCTTCTCAGTTTAATAATATAATGCAATAGTCTTAGATTAGACTGAAATTAGACTGCATATTTTTAGTAAGCATTTCCATTTCTGTCCATTACTTGGGACAGATGCAACAGTAGTTACAGCTTTGTGTGCATCTTTGACTTCAATTTAATTTTATAGACTCATGAGAAACCCACTCTTATGACGCACTACAGAGATCACATGGGTGAAGCGACTGTCTGCTCTGACAGTAGTGGTGTGGGCAATTGAATGAGACAACCATGCCACATCGTGAGCATGATTCACCTTTAGGAGTTGAGCAGTCTCCCACTATCTGCTACCATGTAGTATGGCTGTGCCTAGGTACAGTTTTACACTGCGTCATCCAGCCCACCAAACTGGGAAAATTGACAGAGCAGATTAGAAAGCTCAGTGTCATGTTTTGTGTTAGTATAACAGCTGTAATTCTCAGTAACGATAGTTTGCCACAATTAGTCAACTGGCCTGTCATGACCATCCCACTGTCTAAATGCCCAACACATGGCATGGTCTCAACATCTTTGTCTCTTTAGTTGTATGTTGCCTCAGTGACACTGAAGGAACACTGGTAACCTAAATCTGCCCTCATTTCTTCATGTCCTGGCTCCAGTTTCTCTTTGGGAGCAGGTCAAAGGTAAAACTGGGCTTTATATAGCCACCTGTCTTGCTGTATCTTCTTCCAGTGCAATACCCAATATAGAAACCACTGCTCTGCCTGTGCATCCTAACCTGTTCTAGGGAGTAGAAGGTAGAAACAAATGCATTATGTTTACCAGTGCTAGGTTGTAGCTGTCTGGGTTTCAGTAAAATTACTTCTATAATCATCACATATTTAGCATGAAGCAGTTAATGCTCTGGTTTCTGAGGACACACTGTGCTCTTCTGCAACTATGAGACCCATGGAGGGCGATATGCAATCTCTGTCTCTCCACATCTCCTGCATTATTGATAAGTGTGCTAAAATCCTCTGAACACGTAAGGCACTCTGCCTGGGACACCTTGACGCAAAAGCCTCTCAAGCACCATCATGTCAAGGAGGCAGTCTGGCTTTAATTTGCTCATTAGCAAAGAATTTGCATGAAACAATGCTAATTACTGCTTTGTGACTCCCACTGCAGATTTGTTTGGAAAGACTGGAAAATGCTCTAAATACACAGATTACATTGTTCCTACTAAGATGCAGATGTACAGTCTTCCTTTTGTCCTGCCTTTGGTTTGTTATTGCTCTGTTTGGATTGTTGCTAGGCCTTTGAGCACACCCACTACTCTTGTCTCTCAAGCCTTTTTTTTAACTAGCCATTTTCTTGCTTCTTCCTCTCCCTCTGTGTCAGTTTTAATGGTGCAGGGATACATGTGGTCATCTAGACTTTGCAGAATCAATGTTTTGGTTCCAGCACAAGTCTGCCTGGGTCAAAAAAAAGTGCAGTTTGTTTAATAGGGGGGTTTGAGGAACAGCTGGAATATAGGATGTCTGCAAATATCCAACAGTCGATTTTTCTCTCACATATCCATTGCATACTGTGGAAAGCTTGAACACTAGTCCCAGGGGTACCACCAGGCATGGTTGAGAAGGATGACATGCCATGCATGGCTACAGATTCTTGTTCGTTCAGAGATGTCTGTGCAGCAATTGGGAATATCTGGGTAGCTTGGAAATATTGTGTCCTCATGCCTTTTTAAGATGGACTTTTTTATTACTCAGGCTCTGAATTGTTTGGTTTTTCTATATTGTACGTGATGAATGAAGGCACCAATTATAGATGGCATGTTTGGTAAAACTCAACCGTTGTACTTCTCAAAAGAGTCAATGGCTCATAATCCCTTATTGGTTCATCTGACTTTCATTTCCAAATATATCACTGTTGGTGCTGATTGAGGAACAGGATCTTGAGAGACCCACTATTTGCCAGCCAAGATAAAAATGATTAGTGTATTAAGTGTATTTAGTAACCTTATTTATGCTGTTATTGTGAAGCTAAGATGCTATTGTGATAACTTGAAGAAATACATGAAAGGGAGGTATATATGAATGAATTTAGTTATTAGTTAAGTAGTTAGTCTAAGAGCTTTTAAAATCAAATTATAAAAACATGAAAGTAGTTTTCTTTCTCATATTCACATTCAAACCAACCATCGCTATCAGCCACATTAATAATTCTGTTCCTCCCCCACAGCTATTGTGAACCCCAAAGCCCCAAAGGAACCAGCAAAAACCTTCAGTTTTGATTACTCCTACTGGTCACACACTACGGTGAGTTGGAATGTTTTCTCTGTTTTATAGTCCAGTGCAAAACTGAGATGAAGAAAAATGTATCTATATAAATGTAACTTCACATATCACAAGTTTATTAAACTGTTAAGTATTATATATAATTTTTCTGCCTGTTCCACAGCCGGAAGACCCCTGCTTTGCATCACAGAAACTTGTGTACAATGACATTGGCAAAGAAATGCTGGAGCATGCTTTTGAGGGGTACAATGTCTGCATATTTGCTTATGGCCAGACAGGAGCTGGCAAATCCTACACCATGATGGGCAAGCAGGAGGAGGGGCAGGAAGGAATCATTCCTATGGTTTGTTCTTCTCTTAAGATCAACTTTGCTCACTGTATTTTAAGTATTGTGTAATGCAGCTTATTTCTTGTATTCCATAATATTTAACAGTAAGTTTCTGCCAATCATTCAGTCACAATTCTAAACCAAATAGATTCAGACTGTACAGACAACTCTCTTTTGCATTGATATTGTTCTTTGCCTGTGATGTTTGTCTTTTTAATATGGTGCTGTGGAAAAGTATTTGCTCTCTTCCTGATTTTTTTTTTTTTTTCTTTTTGCATATATGTCACACTTAAATGATTCAGATCACCAAACAAACTTTAATATTACACAAAAACACAAAATGCAGTTTTTAAATGATGATTTCATATATTAAGGGCCCCACATGTTAAGTCTTGAATGAACTGTTTTTAACCAATTTTTTTTGCTGCCGAGTTCAATTTGCTACACCCAGGCCTGATCACTGCCAGACCCGTTGAATCAAGAAATTACCTAAATAGAAGCTCTCTGACATAGTGAAGCATGCTAAAGATCCCAAAAAGCAACACATTATGTCACGAGATGATGAAATTCAAAAAGAAAAGTATTTGACATGTATCTGTCTGGAAAGGGTTACAAAGCCATTTCTAAGGCTTTGGGACTCCACTGTGAACCACTGTGAGAGCCATTTTCCACAATGGAGAAAAAAATGGAGAAAGCTTGGAAGACCTAACTGGTTTGAAACTCTATAATGACATTAATAAGTAGGGTGTGACTTACACCTGGTTCTAAAGCTGTTACCCCAGGGCATGTCTTTGTTAGATCTCATCATCTAATGCAGTCATCTTTGATCTAACCTCTGTGCTGATGATACCAAACATTAGACATCTCTCCTCGAGACTTCACCTCAGCCAGTTACTGTGCCCTTATCATTCATTTTTCTTTTGGAAATGTTTATTCAAGCTTCAAGATTCGAAACACTTTATTAATCCCAGAGGGAAATTATTTTGGCATGTTACAGCAGCTCTCTGTTCAAAGAGAAAGAAAGGGGGAAAGAAAAGAACCATAACCAGAAAAAATTAACACCATCACAAATACTAAATACTCAATTTACCGACCAAAAAAATAGGTACAAAAAATAATAAAAGTGAATCAAAACTGTCATTTCCAGTCATAATCAGTTCTGTGTGTAATGTAGTGGGTTATCGGATTATAAATATGCTATAAATATGATTGTGATAGTTTTCATCACCCTGACCCTTAACCTAAAGGAGAGGAGTTGTACAGTTTTATGGCCACATAAAGAGGAACGGGGACAGAACTGTACCCTGTGGAGCATGTGTGCTGCAGACCACAGTGTCACACACACAGTTCTGCAGGTGGACGTACTGGGGACAGCCAGTGAGGTAGTAAATCATGGGAGTATCGACCAGCATGTTTTTTAATTTCTTTCCCAGCAGTGCAGACCAGATGGTGTTGAATGCACTGGAGAAATCAAAAAACATAACTTACTGTGCCCCCAGGTTTGTCCAGGTGGGAGTAGGTACGATTGAGCAGATGAATGATGGCATCATCCACTCCAAGTTGGGGCTGGTAGGCAAACTGGAGGGGGTCAAGTGAAGGTTTGACCAGAGGTTGCAGGGACTCCAAGATCAGCCTCTCAAAAGCCTTCATGATGTGTGAGGTCAGAGTCACTGGTCTGTAGTTATTTAAGACACTGGGACGTGGCTTCTTATTCACAGGAATCAGGCAGGACTTTTTCCACCCAAGAGGAACTCACCCCGACATGAGACTACTCTCTGTAAAGATGTTCTCCGTCTTTACCAGAGCTGTCAGTTCATTCATCTTATTGTCCAGTGATCTCACGTTGCTCATAATCAGAGACAGGAGATGCGGCTTAAATCTTCTCACCTTCTCCCTGCGCATCGCTCGTCTCCGTTCTTTATTTCCTCCACGCTGTTTTCTGCAACCTCTGCATCCCCTCGCTCTCCTCCTCCTTATTTCATCGGGGATGTTTAAAGTTCTTGCCAAAGTTAGATCTGTAATGTCAGGCGTCCTCAGTGCGATCAGCTGATTCCAAGAGTAAACAAAGCTGGCTCCATGGTGATGCAGCTGCTGTGCACCGGTCTTACGGAGGAGAGAAAATATAACTCCAAGTATGCACATGGGAAGATAAACTCTCTCGAACGACATGATTCGAGAGGGCAGGACTTAATTAACTAAACTATTTACTGAAAAGACCGAAAATAAATAAAAATAAGTTAAAGAAAGTTTAAGAAAAAGACACCACAAAGAGAGTCTGCGAAACAGCCTGCTGCAAGGCTCACGCCTGCGCACTTCAATGGGTATGAATTAGGGATGTCCGATATTATCGGACGATATCGGCATTAAAATGTAATATCTGAAATTATCGGTATCGGTTTTTACTCTTTTTAGTGACACAACTTTTACATACCATGCACATATTATACATCAAACTCTTCAGCTACTTCTCCTCTCTCTCAAAATGTCAAATATGACAAATCCGAGGTATAGTTTTTGAGATATTTTTGTTTTTTTGCCACACCTTGCGTTAATGTTTTAAGTTTAAGTATGCATGATAGGAGATATGTGATGTTAGTTACCTAAAATGATTTGGGGTTTTTTTTATGAGGGGGGACCCCGCATATATTGGTATCGGTTTATATCGGTATCGGAAATTAATCGGTATATCGGATATTTGTAAAAAAGCCAATATCGAACATCCCTAGTATGAATCCATCCAAACATAATGTTTCCTTTGTGGCTCATGGTTTAACAACACACCCCACATTATCAATAGTGTTCATCATCTTTCCAAAAGTCTGTATTTTCTTTCTGTTTGTGTGGTCCACAGTTCTCCTTCCTGTTCATCCTACTGTGATGTTAATTTGCACCAAACATCTTTTTGTCCTCTGCCTTTCAGCTATGTGAAGATCTATTTGAGAAAATCAATGAGGACAGCAACAAAGAGGAGCTCTCCTACTCAGTTGAAGTGAGTTTAAGACTGATTTGTCATCTGTAACTTACATTGTTAGCCCCTGTCTCTGACTGTTGTGTTGGTTTGTCTCTAAAGAACCTTTCCTAGACTGAGTGTATCTGGTAGTAGTCAGACATCAATCACATTGGCTGAAGCTTCAGAGGTGCTGGATTCCCTTAGCACATTCCTTAAAATCACACGCTTTCTCATCTAGAGAACAAAAGTCTCAGAATGGATACACAACATGGTGTGACCTACCCACATTGTGCTATTTTTTTTTCTTTTTGGTTATTGTTCCTAGGTCAGTTATATGGAAATCTACTGTGAGCGGGTACGAGATTTGCTCAATCCCAAGAACAAAGGGAACCTACGAGTGCGAGAACACCCTCTATTAGGCCCCTACGTGGAAGACCTGTCCAAGCTAGCTGTCACCTCATACACGGACATCGCTGACCTAATGGATGCAGGCAACAAGGCCAGGTGAGCTAAACTTTGGGTTCACACTGAGGCCATGGGAAAGAGTAAGCGTACAGGTGGCATCTGTGATGATGTGATAAACTTGATCGTTAATAAAAATTTAATAAAATAATTTAGGCTGAAATTTGATTGCCAGATGTGTAATAAGAAGTGTTCTTATTACAAAAAAACACGTTCCTGTGTTGCTTCCCTTCCAACTGCAGGTAGTCAGTATTTCTCAATGAAATACATGTGTGTATGCTTGAGAGCATGTAATGAGTGTGTATGGTTTACTGGGAGTGCATTTATATCACGAGAGCTTCTATGAGGAGGAGTGCACCTTGCCTTTAACGTCCTGTGCTGACTCAGAAGGCTTATTTCTAGAACATTGGGTGTAAAACCCATATCTCCCTTGTGAGTAGCCTCTGAGTGCATCTTGTGTATTTTTGTTTTCTGTCCTCACAGCACTATGAACCTCTGCTGCACAAAATAATCCCTTAGGTTGTATTTACTCTAATAGGTGTAAAACCCAGTAATTATATTGCATGCAATAGCTAAAACCATGAATTTAACATTATTACAACTGAACAATTCAAGAGGGAAAATGATTGAAGTGTTCAGAAAAGAGTCACAGCTATACATTTTTGTATTTCCTAACCGCAGCTGTTTGTGTTAACCTACAGAACTGTTGCTGCCACCAACATGAATGAGACCAGCAGCAGGTCCCATGCCGTTTTCACCATTGTCTTTACACAGAGGAAACACGACAGCGAGACAGACCTCTCCACGGAAAAGGTCAGAGGAAACAAAAACAACAGATACCTTCTGATTTAAGTTAAATTGTGGACCATTCACACTTAACCATGCTTATAAGTCAAAACTCTTATCCTATGCTGTTTGGAGTATGTATCTGTTTTTTTTGCTTTCATTCCATTTTTTTTAAAGATTCCTTTTTGACTTAGATTTCTTCTCTGGTCCTTTAAGTCTGTGGTGTTCACAGAAGAAGAAAGAAATGAAGCCTTTTTAGATTTCACTTTAGCATTTCCTCTGACTGCAGAGAGACAAAGGCTATTGTGTAAACACAATGCCCATTGTATTTAGCCACTCTATCAGATTTTACTGCCTAGCTGCATCTCACTTGACACTAATGTCTAAATGTTTAGAATGGTTTATTTTTCCTTCCAGATATATTTAACAGTTTGGTTTGTTCAGTATTTGAAAGTTTTTGAGCTTTCGTATTTGGTAGTCAGTGTTGTCATAGTTTCAGTAGTGTTCTCATTTTCTCTCAGTATGTTATCATTAAAATATGAATTATTTATAAGTGTGATGCATCTGTAATGTATTTTCTCCCTCCCTTCAGGTCAGTAAAATTAGTCTGGTAGACTTGGCAGGGAGTGAACGAGCAGATTCCACTGGAGCTAAAGGTACCAGGCTAAAGGTAATCCTCCCATCATCACAGACACTCAGCAGCTGCATTAGTGAGTTGTCGATTAGTATTACCTTGATGACTATTGAATAATAATTTTTGTCTGTGGCTGCAGGAGGGAGCAAACATCAACAAATCTCTCACCACATTGGGAAAAGTTATTTCTGCCTTGGCTGAAGTGGTGAGTGTTTTTATAGTGTTTTTCTATTTCTTTATTGTTCTCTCCTCTTCCTTAGTCTTTCTTTTATCATGGACAACTTGACCCTTACTTCTTAAGAAATTAATGTCTGCCTGGCATGCTGTAATTTCTACCCCTCTGTTTTCTCTTCACTTGTCCATGTAATGCTTGCTACCACAGGATAACTGTACCAGCAAGGTAAACCCTTTGACCGCTCGACCTCTAAACTCAGGTTCCTTCCATGAGTCAGATTTGACAGCCTTTTGCCCTGTGCAATGTTTAAGGTGCTGCACAGTGTTCAACTGAACCCATCCTTATTATATTTATCACCAAACCATGCACAGGAACAAAGGCACGTCAAATCAGAATTTACCTGAAAACCTGTCCATTACCTATGAGGTGTTTGTCATGATGCATCATAGTATTGTTCAGTCTTAACTTGCCATTCCTAATTCAGTATTTAAATTGAGCCTTGTATCAGTTGTCAGTTTTCTTCTCTGCATAATTAATGTTTTGTTTACTACAGAGCAAGAAGAAGAAGAAGTCAGACTTTATCCCATACAGAGACTCTGTTTTGACATGGCTGCTGAGAGAGAACCTTGGTATGAACATTAATATTAACTGAGAAACAACCTAAATTAATGGAATACAATGAAATATAAGTTTGGAAACTGTGTAGCAAATACCTTACTCCTAGACAGCAAGAAAAATGGAATAGTCTGTATCCTGTAACATGAGTTGGATGTCAAAAAATGACTGGAGCTAGTGTACATTACGCTCTGCCAATTTAAGAAGAACTCTGTCAGCAGACTGTATTTCAACCTAACTAGACAAGGGCACCCATCTCCATGGTTTAGACATGTTTGGAGGGTAGGTGCACAGTGTATTTTCAATCTTTGCTGGCACATGTTGTGCATTGCAGTTTAGTATTGGTCAACACCATGCAGAGCATGTTTATTCTGTGCAATATACAATCAAAATACAGTGAAACAAATCTAATACTAAGCTTGTTTAGGTCTACACAGCATATCTTTCACGCACATTGTGTAATTCATCTTGCTACTGACATTTTGTTTTCAGGTGGAAACTCCAGAACAGCTATGGTAGCTGCCCTCAGTCCTGCAGATATCAACTATGATGAAACCTTGAGTACACTCCGGTAAGGTTTCTATTCAGAACCTATATAATAACTGCGAAGGTATTCCAGTTAGTTGTTGGCATTACAATTCATTTAAATTTGTAAGCTCTTCTTCATAAGTTTATTTTGGATTTTAGGTATGCTGACCGAGCCAAGAACATCAAATGTAATGCTGTCATCAATGAAGATCCCAACAATAAGTTGGTGCGTGAGCTGAAGGATGAAGTGGCCCGACTGAAGGAACTGCTTCGTGCACAGGGCCTGGGAGACATCCTAGACAGTGAGTTTTATGCTATTATCGCAAACCGTATCTGCAGCTACACAGCATCTACCTTCTCTCTCAGGGCTCACAACAAGTTTGCAAGATCTTCTCTCTTAATCACTGTCTCATTGCTTTCAGCCATCTGACTTTCTTTTCATTGCATTGCTTGCACTTGCGACTAGTACAAAAGTAAAAAAAAAACTTTTAACCTATTTACTACTATACTGGTTTATTATGCCTCACCAAGAAAAATGTTAAATATTTATTTTGTGTTATATATGATGAGTACCATATAAAACATTAACATTATACAACATGTATAGAACGTTTGTGGAATCATTTAATGAAAATGTATACAGTCATATCTGACTGATTGTGACTGACAACACAAAGGGTAGTTTAGAGTTACGTTCAAATATCACACTTCATTTACTGTACACAAGAGTAATGGCTCATAGCTTAGTCACTTAGACACATAATATACCCACTAATACTTTCTGATGTTTATAATAACTTGCCTACTTACCTAATGGCATGAAACGAAGTCATTCAGTGCCATTTCTTCTCATCCCCGTTATCATTCTCATCAAGCTTTCTAAGAAATGTCTGTAACCTATTCCTTCCATTCTACTGACACTGACCTCTGAACCCTCTCATGTTTTCCTGCTTCCCCTCAGTTGATCCAATGGGGGATGATTATCCAGGAAGTGGAATCAAATGTGTGTATATGTGTGGTAGTCTTGCAGTGTCTATCACTATTTGCCCTATTAGTAATAGCTAACATTGCTTATGCCCCCCATTACCTCTGTATTAAATCTGCTACCAGCTTTGCATGTAAATGCTAATAAAAGCAAAAGCTTTATAGAAGAAATCTGTAGGTGTGCTGATCTGGCAAGGCTTGGCATGCCACTAGATTAGCATGCTTTGCGCTCGTTTCTGTTATTTTAGTGATTGATGGGGGTGAGGCAGCTACAGCATTTTTTGGCTTGGATGTAACTATATCACAAGATACTCATGGAATATCAATTTTTAGAGACCTTAGTTTTAGAATAGCTGTTTTGTCTTCCCGACCTCCACCCCCATCATTTTCTTACCATGTTAGCCTATGACTTACTTTATAAGCTTCTTTTCTTGGCAGTGGTCTTTCTGCTTTTTATTTTGTTTTCTTTTACTAATCATCTAATACAGGTGACAGTGCTCAAAGCTTTAGAATGCAACTTCTCAGTTCATTAACCGGGGCTCAGAGCTACAGATGGAAAGGTGCATGATTTTGAATTTCTTTGTAGCCACACCAGAGGTGTATACAGTGGGGTCCAAGGTCTGAGACCACCTAACAATCTCTGTTATCTTCATGTAACCCTGGAAATAATGGCAAAGTTTTTGAATTTAGAGATGGGGATGTGAGCTTTTATACAAAAAGAGTTGACATTGTCAGTGTCACAAATTTTTTGTTCAATTTCTGATCTTCAAACAGTGCAGGAGGTTAAATATTTCTTCATTTTACATGTTCTTGCTTATAGTGTTTCTTAATTCTCGAACTTTCTGATTATGTTCAGGTTAACATGAAAATATCACAGATTATCCATGTGTCCTGAGACTTTTGGACCTCAGTGGATATACAGAGTTGATAAAATTGACATTATAATTTTGTTTGTATTGAATAGTTAGCTAGTGTGCCCTCTGTTGTGCTTAACACATCCTTTCCCTTGCTGTTTTGCACTAATATTTTGGAAATCTGTGAAGTGTTTCTGCCTAAAAGTAGATGTTCAGAGTAGTTTAGCTATTGGTATCCCACTGTGTACTAGTTGAGTAGCTGAGGTTCATGATGCATTTTCTGAAAAATGAATGGCCTTTGATGCCTATGATCTTCAAAAGTCAGCACCTCCCAAATAATTTAAATTTGTCTTTTTTTAGGCTATTTGTTTAGTCTGGTTTTTTAAAGGACACAGTCTGTGTTACCACAGAGGTCCTTCAGGCCATTATATCAACATGAGCTGCTTGACCTTTAGTGAGGCTGCTGTGGCTCTGTTATGTTTGGTGTGTGAGTGCTTTTGTGTGTGCGCGCGTTGAATCAAACTACTGGACTGCGGGCTGAACTTTGGCAGCATGTGTCAACGAGTCTTATCTGTCCTCCCTCCGGACCTTCTTGCAGTCTCCATCTTCCTCACATCCTGTAGTTTATACACTGATAGCAGTTTTCACACTGTGTGTTTTCATTCACAAGTAGAAAACAAAACCAACAAAGTGGCATCTCACTATTCCTTAGTACTTTGCACACTAGAAATTAAGTGCTCAAAGGTAATTGCTCTGCACTGTAATTCTAGCCTACATAAAAACAGCCTTCTGGAAACTATGTCATAGAGTACAGGCTGAAATCGAATCGTGTTTTCTCTGGAAGTCGAACAGTTGTGGTAAGCAGACTGTTGAAAACAACATGGAGTGAAAACTGCTGCTCTCTATAGCTGACCATTATACTGGGTGTTTGTCTTAACCCTTTGACGTACAAGGTGTGTCTTACATTGGTCTTCCTTCCCCTTTGTCCTTTCTCTTTCCCCATCTCCTTCTCTCCTCTCTCTCCTCTTATTTGGTATTTGGTTCCTTCATTATACCATTATAAACCATTATATCTGGTTTATTCCCCCTTTCCTGTCCTGGGCCTATCCCACCTTCTTTTTCTCTCTCTTGCTGTTGGCTCAGACCTCAAAGACATTCAGAACAATAAGAATAGATACTTGATAGCTTCAGAGAACCAACGCCCTGGCCATTTCTCCACAGCCCCTATTGGTTCCCTGACAGCTTCTCCATCCTCTGGCTCACTGTGCAGCCAGGGGGGGTTGCAGTCTGTGACCAGCATCCAGGAGCGCATCATGTCCACACCTGGAGGAGAGGAGGCCATTGAAAGACTCAAGGTAAACTAGACCTGTGACTGATAAAACAGTCTTCAAAGACCACTTACTACTTTAGTTAAGAGAGAAGAAGAATCTCATTGGTCTTCTGTAATCTCCAACTTTAAGTTCTTTATTTACTCCCTACAGAATTGACAAAAACTATAGCTCTTACTTTTTTCCATTCAGCCATTCATTCATTAGTGTCAAAGGCTGTTACCTGTGTAGTGCTACGTGAGGCAACAGGCTGCCTCCTACGTATTAATGCAAGACATTAGCAGAAGTAAAAACATTTTTTAGAATACAAAAACATCAAAAACATGTTTTTGATTTGGAGTTGGTATTTCACCAAAATCATATTTGCTGTGATAAAAAGTGTGGAATAAAAAGCACCTCCCTTAGTGCTTGTTGTTAGATCTTTTATATTGGTGCAATAATATTAATATGTGTTAATCAAAATGTATTTTTGTCACATTATTTGATTTTAAACAGCAAGAAAAAGCATCTATTTGAAAGGTTTGTCAAAAGATAAGGTTAATTTAATGTCAAGATAGGTCCTGTTTTTTTTTTCTTTTCTTTTTTTGAGCTCACACATAGACGTCAACAGGAGTCTCTGAGCTTTATATCTCTCACTCTCTCAGTAGACCTCTCACTCTGCTGATAAGGGAGCAGGATGAGAAGCTGCAGTTTCCATGGCAACCATGGTGCCCAGTCTGTCTGTCATACAATGACGTCAAGCGCTAACGCAGATACAGATGAAATTAGACCAAAATAGTGCACGTCTTGTTGGTTCTTACCTTGAATAGTTAGGAACTTACTATTAATATTCTCAATGTGTTCCAACTATTTTGGTGATTCAGAAACGTTATAGTGAAACCTTCCCTTAAAAATATTAAGGGTTATCTTTTCTAGAATAAGAGAGCCAAGTTTCTGCCTGCTTTTAAAATCTGAACACCAGGTGTTTTGGCTCTAGTGTGTGCTTACCAGAGCTTTAATTATCAGTAGGTAAAGTCAGGTTTGTCACTCTGGTATACCAAACTAAATATCATGAATCCAGAATGGATGGGTTGATTATTACCAAGGTGAATATATTGCCTTCATTATGATGCTGATAGTTACTGTTACAGGGATTGTAACGTAACAGTACACACACACACTTACACTTTGTCTCTTGTGAACAGGAATCAGAAAAGATCATTGCTGAGCTCAATGAAACCTGGGAAGAAAAACTACGGAAGACTGAGGCAATCCGCATGGAGAGGTCAGTACTGTCAATGTCTGTTCATTCATTCTTTCATCAGTTGTGTTCAGAATAAAAGCAGTGTATTTTTGAATAAAGTGAATAAAGCTCAAAATCCTTATAATAACTTATTTCCATACACGCAAATACACTGAGAACACTGCACATTCTATTCCAAATCAAAATGTGAAGAAAAAATAAAATGAAGAAAAGAGAATATTAGGCTTTTCAAAAAAATTGCATTGTCTGTATTTGTCTTTACAAACACAAACATTAACTGTATAAACTAAAAAAAGATTTTGCTTTCCTTTGAATCACTGAACCAATATTTAGTTGTATATCCACTGTTTCTGAGAACAGCTGCACACCTGTGTTTTGTGGAGTCGGATAACTTCTGGCACCTGTGAACAGGTATTCCAGCTGAGGATAATTGAACTGCATTCCACAGTTCTTCTGAATTTCTTGGTTTTGCCTCAGAAACTGCATTTATGATGCCACCTCATCAGTTTTCTATTGGATTAAGGCAAAATGACCTCTTCAAGAATTTTGATGTATTCAAACTGATCCATGATCCCTGGAATGCAATAAATAAGTCTGACACCATAGTATGAGAAACAACCCCTTTATCATGATGCTTGAAGACATGCGTCACTGTCTTTTACTGTGTCCTGTGGCTTGAATTCAGTGTTTGGGGGTTGTCTTGCAAGCTGTCTGCAGCCCCTAGACTTTCATCAGTCTACAAAATGTTGTGCCATTTCATTTTAGGCCAGTCAATGCATTCTTTGGCTAATTAACCTTCTTCAGAAGATCGTTTTTCAACACTAGGACTTTGTAGGGGCTTCTTGCTGATAGCTTGGCTTAACATATGCTGAACAATGTCTGGAGAGAAATGCTCTATTACCAGCATGTGCAACATTTACTACCTTCCTTCCTTAAATAAGGGCTGTAATTGACACAATTTCTTTTCGCAGAATGAATGGCCTCAGTAATTGATTCATTTTCAATTACACAGAAATAGTATCATGTATATCATGATTGTTGGGTTTGTTGGTTTTCTATTACTCTGCTACACCTATTAGTAAATCATTTACCATATAGAAACATAATTTTTACAAAAACAGTGATCAGGTTAGTAATGTCAGACTGCTATTATTTTGAACACAACTGTATCTACCACTTGCAGGGAAAGATGTGTCCTATGAATGCCTCTATCCCTCTCTGAATATATTCTGTGGGTTTTTTTTGTTTGTTTCTTTTTGACAAGCCTCCTATAGTTCTGTCTGCCTTTTCACCCCTCTGTGCTTTCACCTTTTTCACCTATGTGTCTTCTTTCATCTGCACACTTCGTCCATTTCCTTCCCTTCTGTTTCGTCACACTCAGCTGCACAAACACCCTTTATCCACTCATCTGTAGCCGCAGACATAAACCATGTCACTGGTTTTCAAGAGTCTGACTGCTGCCATTCTCTCCCTTTCATAACCCAAATCATTTGCTGTTATGAACACTATCCACATTCTCTCATCAACACAAAGGTATTTATATATGTGTGCAGAGTTACTGCATACATTTCTGTGCTGCATGAAGTCTTTGCAAGAGAACAACATGCCGTGTGATGACACTAACAATGTCTTCCAGCTTAGTTCAGTTTTGTCCAGCATTACATATCTTGCCTTCACAACAGGGAAGCCTTGCTTGCAGAGATGGGAGTGGCAATCCGTGAAGATGGAGGCACGTTGGGTGTATTCTCTCCTAAAAAGGTAAAACAGACATAAGACACAAGCACACACATTAATGGTGGAGGCATGCGTCAAGCTTCCTATGACTGGTGATCCATCACACCTCTCCACCATCACTTCCTCACTTCTGTTTTCATGTTATCCTTTTTCGTGAGAACCCTTCTGTATGTCACTACTTTTTCATATCTGTTCACTTTACCATTCTGTCTTTCCACTCTTTCACATACTCAGCTTAGCCATGAAAGGCTACTTGATGAGGAGTTTGATTGTTTTCCCACCAATAAGGTTTGTTTAGTTGAACAGGCAGACAAACACCTTTTCTGCATTAGATATAGCCCCATATTAGACAGAATTTAGTCAAGTCTTTAGTCTTGAGTTAACATCATCAATGTGTTTATTCCCATGATCAGAGTTGTTGTTATGGTTACTGCCCTCTTTACAGCTTCACTATTTGCACCTCTGGTGATTGTTTACTACTTAAAGTACTAAATAGCTTCTTCTTACATGCTTGCATGTAATAATACATTTCCTTCACTGTCCTTACCTTTTACTCTCACAGTCATTACTGTGAGGAAGCTACATAAAGACCAGTAGATGTTAGTATCTGCGTGTCAGCAAAGTCAAAATATTGAGAAAGAGATTTGTTAGCTTTTAATCACTGACTATTCAGCTGTCATTAGATCAGCTTTGAAGGCTTTTTATGTTTTTATGTTGTGGGGGGGGGGGGGGGGGGGGGGGGGGGGGGGGGGGGGGGGGGGGGGGGGGGGGGGGGGGGGGGGGGGGGGGGG
>JAUBNQ010000026.1:10546401-10559473 GCA_032353495.1 Ctenopoma kingsleyae | reverse complement strand
CTAAGGTCTAACAAGACGAGTATAGAAACAAATCCACTGTCCGAGGCTAAGAGAAGATCATTAGTGACTTTTACCAGTGCTGTTTCTGTACTATGATTTACTCTAAATCCTGACTGAAAATCTTCATACAAATTGTTCCTGCGCAAGTAGTCACATATTTGCTAATGTATTTCAGTATTTACCTGTAAACAACAAGTTTATAGTTTATAGTGCAAAACAAAGAACCCTATGTATTTCACATTAAAATAAAGAAACAGTCTTCCTTTTGTAAAATAAAAGTGCTTCACATTTGAAAACAACGTAAAAAATGTATCAAATAAATAAACATTGTTAACACCTGGAATACAAATCAGCTGATTTGTTTGTATGACCAAGACTTTGCTGGAATGAGCAGCTCACGCTAGTATGTTTCTTGTCTCTGTTTCTGATGTGAGTCTTTGACTGCAAGTGGTCGTCACATGTGTTCTTGTGGGTCCAGGCTATTGCTGGTAAAACTTACAAAAGAGTTGTTCTCCCTATTAAAAAAAAATTGTTTGTATTGTTCTGCTCTAAACTCTAAACTAAGTGTTGAATCACTTCGGTGTTTCAGTGAGTCTCTTCGTCATAGCTGACCGCTGACTTTTTTTCCTCCGTGTCTGTGCGTTTGTGTGTGTGGAAAGCTGAGCCCCTTCTAAACAGGTGACACGTACAGGGGGCTGCAGCAGCCGAAACTCATTAGAAACTATTGCTTTGCTTTGCTTTGCTTGCACCCGGTATCACCAAATTCTACGACATTCCGCATATAACAACGGATTCCATTTTATTTGTTGAATTCCGTGATTCTGTCTGCGTTTTCCGCATCGCAGAAATCATAGGGCCCTAATTGCACATAATGAATGAGATGTTTGTCCTTTTTAATATATGAAAATTAACAATGGGCTCTTTAACTCTTTCACTGATGATTGTTTGGTTTGTTTTTTGCTGAAGTTATCGTCATGCTAGTGCCCTGTGATGGATCAGAAACCTATGTCAATGGCAAGCGTGTTGAAGATGCAATCCAACTTCGTTCAGGTACATATTCCATTTTTGTAAATGTTGTTGAAAATACTATAATAATAATAATAATGTGATTTTTGCTTTATCTCTGTGGGCAAAGGACAATGAAATGATATACTCCTTCCTGATACTAATCATATACTGGGGTTTTCCTTGGCCTTGGTTTAAAACTTTCAATTTAAGAAACATGGTCAAAAGAAATGTTGGAGTTGTTTCTTGCATTTGCAGTTTTCTCTCGTCACTGAGAAAACAGTATCTGGTCAGATGTCACACTACAGCTACATTCTTACTACCTTATTTCAGGCAACCGTATTATTATGGGAAAGAACCATGTGTTCCGGTTCAACCACCCAGAACAGGCCAGGGCTGAAAGGGAGAAGACGCCATCTGCTGAAACCCCTGTGGAACCAGTGGATTGGACTTTTGCTCAGAGAGAGCTTCTGGAGAAGCAGGGCATCGACATGAAGCAGGAGATGGAGAAAAGGTATAAAATCCATCCTATTAGTTTTATTTTAATTTATTCCTGTTTGTGTAAGTAGCCTAAGCTTTATTTGATAATATTTTGAATTATGGATTGTGTAGTATGTAGGCATGGGCCAGTTCCAGGTTTCAAGGTATATCAAGGTTTGGGGAAAAAACAAACAGTTTCAAGACCATTCAAATTTTCCCTCATGTAGGCTCACTGAGATGGAAATCTTATATAAAAAGGAGAAGGAAGAAGCAGACCAACTTCTGGAGCAACAGCGATTGGTGAGTTCACATCAGCTGTTATTAAATTTTTGAGTTTTTTGGATTCATTCTGTTTGTTAGAGGTTGTAGATATGTTAGTAATAATGTCACAATGGGTTTATGTAGAAATGAAGCTGTAATTTATATCATGCCTTTTGCATTGCAACCGAAGGTAGTTTCAGGGCTGTTCCACCTAGTTTGTGATATTTTATGTGTGATTTTTGGGTGAAATGTTGTACGTCCAATCCAAAGTTAAAGCATGGTTTTTCGTTAGTCAGTTACAATTGGAAAGCTAGTTTTTGTTTGGATGATAGTTTCACCTGGTCCTTTTAAATCTGACTAGTACTAATTCTCCCTCTGAGCTCTGACACTTGAGGTGTGTGTGTGTGTTTTGTGTGTGTGTGTGCACTTGTGAACCACACTTTTACTCCTAGCGCATGTTCTTCTTGCATGGAAGTTTTTTCTGGTTTGAGACAGACAGATGAGCTTTTACTTGCCTTCCACTTGAGTTTAACTGACTTTTCTGTAGCAATTTGATTGAGTGAGAATTAGATTGTAAAGCTTTTCCCTTTTCAAATTCCTGTTTTCCTTTTTTCCTGTGTCTACTGTAGTGGATCTGAATCATGCAAAACAGCAATTTAGAGCTAAAGTTAATTAGCTAAACTAAACAGTTAATATATAGAGCAAAATTGATTTAAAACAGACTGAATACTGATCAGTATTGCAACACATACCCTTGTTTTTATAAAGGGATGCTGTTTTTGCATGGTTCACGTTAATAGCATGTTTTCTTAACTCATTCAATACTGGTTCTGGACTAAGTTGCAGTGTTTGCTGTTGAGCTGGTCAACTCTGAAGTGGCTGTTGATTTGCTTGGATTAGATTTCTACTCAAGTTTCCTTGCTCTGTTTTGTTCTGAGTTTCATCTCTTCAATGCAGTTGCTGCCATGTACAATGCATTGTGATAACAAAATTTCCTGCTGTAGTTTTTGACAGATAGTGACAATGTGGTTTCTCATTGACTTCTTTGACTACTTCTCCTTGCTAGTCTTACCTGACATTTGTGTAGCACAATGAGGGCACGACTCAACAACACAGTTATCACTGCTCACAATTGAATCAGTGAATTACAAATCTTTTCCATACTCTGGTGGTTTTATGTGCAGAGATACAGGTACAGGGTTCAGACTGCCACAACATAACATTCAGTTATAGATATAGATAAAAAAAATCATATACAAGACCTGAATTGTCTGTACCAACTGGTTGTGATCTGTAATGTACTTTGTCTACAAAAAATGAGAAACTGCATTTTTTTTTTTTTTTCCAACTAACATTTTTCTTGTAGTGAATTAACACTTACCCTCACTTTGCCTCTCCTCTCTCTACTGGCTTTCTGATCTGCAAGAACACTCTCTTCTAACTCAGCGCTAATACTAAAGCCACTCAGACCTTCTGGACTAAATGAGGAAAGCTCCAAAATCCATCTGCATGCATGCCACTGTAGCATGTTTGGGATCCAGCTCTCAAATCACAATTTCCATTAGGAAAATCACAAAACAAAACAGAAGTGCTCCAATCAGCAACTACCTTCTATTGATTTCTTTTCTAATCACAATAGACATGCTTTACCTTTACTTTTAATAATAATATGCAACATTGGGAACAATATTATTGTAATATTCCCATTACTGACATATCAAAAGCCTTTTTAGTAAAGGTTTGAATTAATATTATTATTCATTGCTGTTTCACTGGAGAAAATATGAGAAAGACAAACTCACAAGAAAGTCAATGGAAGCCACTGTTTGTTGTATGTTCATTTGTTTGCGTTTATATAATCTTTAAGATAATTCTGGAAATGATACTGCATGTCGCCATACATCTTGTACAATAAAGATGTATGCAAAATATTTAGCTAACCTTATTGTAGCATCATAGTTATCTTTTGATAAAAGTTCTGAACATTATGAAATGAACAAAATTTTGTCTAAGCTCAATTATTATATCCTAATTTAATTTCTGCGTGACTAATGGTCGAGGTTCCCATGTTGCATATTTATACCTTTATTCATTCTTTTAAAAGCCATTCTTTCATCTTCTCTTTGATTTCCCATTGTAATTTCTCCTTTTTTGGGAACCATTTGGTTTGTGTCCTGTGTTGTTTTCTCAAGGATGGAGACTCTGATAGTGGGGATGACTCAGATAAGAGGTCTTGTGAAGAGAGTTGGAGACTGATCACTTCCTTGAGGGAAAAGCTGCCTCCCAGCAAGCTACAAACCATAGTGAAAAAGTGTGGATTACCCAGCAGTGGGAAAAGAAGAGAGCCAGTTAAAATGTACCAGATCCCTCAGCGACGCCGCATCACTAAGGACTCAAAGTGGGTGACCATCTCTGACCTGAAGATTCAGGCAGTCAAAGAAATCTGTTATGAAGTAGCACTCAATGATTTCCGTCACACACGACAGGAAATTGAAGCACTGGCTATTGTGAAGATGAAGGAGCTTTGTGCTAGCTACGGCAAGAAAGACCCCAATGAGCGGGACTCGTGGAAGGCAGTGGCTCGAGATGTTTGGGACACTGTAGGGGTTGGTGATGAGCGTATTGAGGATGTCATCACCAATGGGTCTCGAGCAGGAGGGGCTGTTATGGATGAGCTAAAAGTGCACATTGATAAACTTGAGGACATCTTGCAGGAGGTGAAGAAACAAAATAACATGAAGGATGAGGAGATCCGTGCTCTCAGAAACAAGATGGTCAAAATGGAAAAGGTTCTTCCACTAATCACTCCAGAGGGCCAAGAAAAGCCTCCCAGCATAGGCACTTCTACTTGTGCAGCCAGAACTCCGAGCCCCCTAGAAGGAAAACCTCCTGTGCCTGAAAAGCCTGATGCAGAGGATGTCGATTCACAAACCAGCCAAAGTACAGAAGATGACTCAAACCTAAAGCGAGGCCACATGCGCTGGATGCGTCAAGAACAGTTGCGCCTCAAGAACCTTCAGCAGCAAGAAATCTCCAAGCAGCTCCGCCGGCATACTGGACCACATCGCTTTATACCCCCAGAGGACCGCAAGCTACGCTTTCCCTTCAAAAGTAACCCTAAACACCGCAACTCATGGAGTCCTGGTACGCATATCATAATTACAGATGAGCAAGTCATTGAACTAAAGGTGCCCAAAGAAGCTGTACAGGAAGAAGAGGGAGAAGGTCAGGCTCAAGAAGGAGTACAGCCTATGGAAAAGATGGCTGCTTCAGTTATCCAGGTCTCTTCTCCACCATCAAGCCCAGCAGTCCAGCGCAAAGGCAAAGACTTAGAGCAAAGTTTAAGCCAGGGTCAAAGACATTATTATAGGAACAACCAACATCAGCAGCCCCACGAACGAGGCCGCAGCAACTCTTTTAATCATCGCCAGCGATCCACTGGCTCCATGGAGTCACTGCAACAGTCTGAAAGCAATAGGAGGCATATGCAGCATTTCTACCAGCCCCGCCAGCATCAGAACCAGCCAGCACATCCCCAGCCATACCATCAGCAGCAGCCTTGCCACTATAATAGCATGATGTATACTGATGGCAACTTCAATGGCTACCAGCAGTACCATCACACTGAACATGCTAATCATCCAGTCAACTTTCAGGCACCTCCGCAAATGCGCAGGCAAATGTCTGCCCCTAATCTAAAAGCCAGCAGAGAGACGACAGTCTGACTGAGAGCAATGGAATAAGGAACTAGTTTCAAATACTTTTAGTAGGCAAATACATTACAGATCACAACAGCTCAGAAACGTGATTCAAACAGCTAAAACTGACTGACTTTTGCACTTGAACAGCATGTTATTGGTTGATCCAAAAGTATTGTATGTATTATAAAAAGACATTTTATCATGATTATCATAATATATGCCATTTCATCAGTTTTTGCTGCATTGTGTGCATGTTCATCACTAGCATTGGGAGGTCTGTTATAAAGAACTGAAGTCAACAGATGAGAAGGAGCCATGCATACTCTATTCATTTTTCAGCATGTGTGACAAATCATCAATCATGCCTTGATTTGCCAAAATTGTCTTGATTGAATTTCTGATTCTATATATTTGCCATTTCAGTATTGATTTATCAACAGTGTTTTAGCCACCACGGTGTCAATGCTCTGAATTATTGAATTTTCAAGACCTTTTTTTGTTGCTATTGTAGCCCAAATTACAAACGGAGACCACCCAATAATTATTTATTTCTTAGAACCACATAAATGAATGTTAGGATGAAGATCCAGTTCTTGTCATAATTTTGGATTTTGTGTTGTACCTCATAAAACATGTGTCATAAATTATCACTGGCCTAGATCTGGAATCAAAGACTAGTTTGTTGAACAGTTAAACGTTGATTATTGAATAATGTGATGAACAATTATTTGACTGCCTTTTTAATATTATAGACTGAAATTGCGGTTGAAGAAAATGGTATTCAAAAAGTGCCTTTTTATTCACTAATATTCATTAATTCTTTTGTGCATTTGCAACTTAGTAATTTCTTTCTCTTTATATGCTCCTGCACAATGTTTCAGATACATTTTGCAAAGGAATCTTAACCACAACTAACTTTTTAGCATTAACACACTAAATTTTTTAAAGTCATTTGATTGCTTGATCCCAAACATTTTTTCTTTCGTATTTCAATTTATTTCCGCCTACATTTTATATATTTCTAATTTTATATTGTTCTCTGGGTATTTTCATTAGCAATATGTTGTCTCTGAATCCTGGAGTTTACTAAAGACCCTTTTAAACCACTATGCTGAAATCTTAGGTGATCCTAGGTCTCTAAGAAAAGTTACTCAGAATTATATGTATTAGAAAGTACCACTTTAACCAGTTCATAATAATTGTGTTTTTCATCATCATCATCATCATCATGTACTGAACTCTGATTTTGGTTTATGCAGTCTTTTAATTACATTTAGTTCACTGAGTAAGCAGAGTTCATGTTTCGAATGGATGTCCTACAGAGTGTTGTCATGGTTTCCAAAGTCTCGCCTTATAAATGCTGGGGGAGGACAAAGACTTTAAGTGTTTGCCTAATGTTATTCAGGACAAATATCCATGTCAAATGAGATTTTTAGGAAAGTCTTGATTTAGCTCCATCAAGGGGCGTTCATGCAACCTGCATATATCTGTCAGAGTGATGGTATATGAAATATCGTCCAAGTCCATGTTGCCTTTCTGCTTAAGCTTACGCTTGTTTGAATTTGCAGCAAGTATGCCTGACAATCTGTCTTTTCCTTGCTGCATTTGTAGCTTTAAAATTATTGCATTTCAGTACCACATGGCCTTCAAATCATTTTGGAAAAACGATGACCCTCTGCAACATGGGACTATTGAGCATTATGTTTAACTTGGGTTAAGAATGATTAAATAATTTTCTATTTTGAAAAGTATGAAAGTAGATATTTTGCCTTTATTATACTGTAACAAAAACCAAAAAAATATGACATGCAAGTCTAGTCTATCCACCCTTTGCCTCATGTATTCATGACTATCTTTGTATGCAATAGCTTACATTTCTTCAGCTGCAATAAATGTTCCATTAAAGAATGTTATTTAACAAATGTACTGGTGCTTATGGTGACCAGGTAAGCTGGAACGTATATGACATCAAATGGATTATGTACTCTTATACTCTTCTTTTGAAATATACAACAATATCTATATTGTATACATAATATCTAGTGCCTCATTGTGGCTACAACACAATCAAGCACTTTGTGACATGCAAACATACAGTACATATTGGAACAGTATTGTTCTTAGGTTTAAAAAGAGTTTACTGAATCTCTGTTGCTGGAGATTTCTATTCAAAGTATGACTGAAATAAAATGACATGCTCCAAGCGCAATTATTTGTTATCTATCAGTGTTTTTCTCTGCCAATAAATCACTTAAGGAATACAATCAGATCTCTACAGGTGCACACTACACAAGTTGTCATTGAGACACTGGACAAGACATGTTAAACATACTGTAAATGTTTAACATATTTCTATCATATGCTGTTTCCTATTGATGTTATCATTTAATGCTACATCATTGAAATGTCCCATGTTGTAATATGGAATGGGAAATGGAAAATTTTAATTTGTGGGTGTTTACTTCATTCAAGATTCTAGATTCTTTGTCACATACGTAGTTAGACAGTGTACAACATTCAGTGAAATGTATCCTGAGCCGTTCCTTTTTAAAGACTGTGCAAACTTTACAAATTTCCAATTAGGTTAAAGTAGAAAATGTAAAAATTTAAAGTGTAAAGGTAAATAAGAATATAATAAGATAAGATCCATCTACAACAACAGCAGAATGTAGAAATAAGTGTTTAATGTTGCTTTATTTACTGCTTTGCGTGAGTGTTTATGGCACATGCTATGTTACATAAAGAAGTATGTATTCAGTAAAACCTGCTCATCATTTCCATTCCTAAATCAAGAGAATAGGCTTTGAGCAGGGAGGAGGTTGATGACGAATAAAAAGGCTCCATTGTCTTCTCAGAAGAC
The DNA here is from genome assembly GCA_032353495.1 of Ctenopoma kingsleyae. NCBI lineage: Eukaryota > Metazoa > Chordata > Actinopteri > Anabantiformes > Anabantidae > Ctenopoma > Ctenopoma kingsleyae. The sequence goes on along the minus strand of JAUBNQ010000026.1, from coordinate 10,551,166 downwards.
ACTGAACAAACAGGATGAGGTCATCGGGACCACAGCATGTCCTGCTCTGATGAGGATGGCACCCCTCATTGGATTACAGTTGACTCAGCTTCTGCCAGCACCTCTCTTTTTCCTCTTCAGCCATTTCTTTCAGAATATAAGCATGAAGCTTACTTTACTTAACGCTGTGTACTGTCTGCAGGAAAAACAACACTGCAAAAGGGTTTTATTTTTTGAGTCTTTGTCCACTAATAAATCTCTAAGCATTTTCCTTTTATTTCCTTGTTTTATGAAGAATTCATCTTATGCAAAGCAGAAAGTGTAAAACATTAATTCTTCAAATTCAATATACATATGAGATAGCTATAGATATAACAAAAGCCTAATATGTAAGGTTCCAGTATACATGCATGAATAAACTAAATTATTTTGTATAGCTCATTGAAATGGTAAACCAATTTTCATATAACATTGCATTATTTACACATCCAACTAGATCCATGTGTCATTTGGACCCGTTTTAGTGTTATTATAGAAATGTGATTCTGATTGCTAGCTGAGCTCACCTGTTGTTGCAGCTGATGGACGGGTGTCCATGTTTTCTTTCCTCTTCCCTGTGTGTTGATGTCCAGGTTTATGAGAGCAAATTGCAGGAACTTCAGAAACAGGTGGAGACTCGTTCACTAGTGGCTGAGACACCTGATGAAGAAGAGTTGGAGGAGGAGGAGGAGGAGGAAGGTGTGTACTGCAAAACTCCTGCTCTGTAGACAATTATTTCATATACCATATGTAAAATGTTCTGTATGTTTTCTTCTGCATTTTCTGTCCAGAACCTAAACTACTTGGATGTGCGTATAGTATTTTCTGTTACATAATCAAAAAATGTAATATCAACCTCATTCATATTAATTTAGAAGTAATAATATTGCCATACTAATAACCCTTCAAGGTATTCAGTCAAATGCTTCATAAGTAATATATCTAATCTAATCTCTCTAAAAGAAAACATGTCATACAAAACAACTTGTACTTGTTGCCTAAAGAACCACACGTTATGTTTTTTCTTGTTTTAGCCCATCATCTACAAACATCCTATAAATTACTGGCAACAATATTCCAGAGCCAGCAGTTTTTTAGTATAAATGTATTTCCCCTCCTTTTCCCTACATTGGCTTAAAATATAGGTGGCAAAATATTCTACTAATTGCAGAACAATGGATTGGGCTAGAACAAGCAAAATTATGGGTATGGTTCTTCTTGGTTTATTTGCATTTACTTTATGTGTGTTGATATGTGTATACATTATGTTAACCTCGCCTCCTGTCTCCCCGCAGTGTCCTGGACTCAGCATGAGTATGAGCTGGCACAGTGGGCCTTCAGGAAGTGGAGGTACCATCAGTTCACCTCCCTACGTGACCAGCTGTGGGGAAACGCCGTCTACCTGAAGGAAGCCAATGCCATCAGTGTGGAGCTAAAGAAGAAGGTGAGTAAAATCACAGAAATGACATTGGTTAGCATTGGTTAATGTTAAGGTCACCAGCTTTGAGAGTTAAAAAAGATTTAAACATGGATTATAAGCCTGGTGTAAATAAAGAGTTTTTTTACCTTTTCTGAAAGACAAATATTAAAATATAGAGAAAAAACATTTGGAGACGCATTTTCGAGACTCTTTAATGTGGTAAAAAGTCAAATCATCCTCCCAATTTATTCACCTGGTAGTTGTATATACAAAGGTGGATCATCCTCATAGCCTTTTTACATATGGTTCTGGATGTTTGACTGTGACTGAGGCATGTCATGAGAATAGCCACAAGGTTGACTACAATTTCTCAGCCCCGTGTGAAACTAGTGTTTTTTTGTGTTGTTGTATCATTCCATTCTTTAGGTTCAGTTCCAGTTTGTGTTGCTGACAGACACACTGTACTCACCACTGCCACCTGAGCTCCTGCCCCCAGAACCGGAGAAAGAGAACAACATCAGGCCTTTCCCCCGCACCGTGGTGGCTGTAGAGGTTCAGGACCTTAAAAATGGAGCTACACACTACTGGTCCCTCGATAAACTCAAGTAATCACCATAACATACCTTAAACCTATCCTTAATTATGTATATAGAGGTGCAGCATATTATTTACATTCAGTGTTAATAAAAATCAATCCCCACAGTCTATTTTTGTTCAATCAGCCTTGTCAGATCTTTTCTCTTTGCTTCTGAACCAGCAAAACACTACAGAAATATGAAGAATTATGAGGCTGATATCTGATATCTGTATATCTATCAGCATCATTTCCCTTTGTCCGTTACGCTATATTCTTTTTCAGTGTGTCATTAATATTGAGGGCTTTCTGTCGTCATTTGCAGGCAGAGGCTGGAGCAGATGAGAGAGATGTATGACCGTGCTGGTGAAATGGCCTCCACACATCAGGAGGATGGCGAGGGCACTCTGACAGGAAATGACCCGTTCTACGACCGTTTCCACTGGTTTAAACTTGTGGGGAGGTATGTAATGCTACCAATGAGAATGAGCCTGTTGCAGCACTACATCACCAAATATTCTGTTTAAATGCTGTTGGTTTTACCTGTTTGAATTTTAAGAGGTTTTGTTGTTAACAAATAACTGTTCAGTTAGCTTTTGTGATCTATTTACTTAAAATCAATCTATTTATTTACTGCCATCCCAGTTTTTCATTGTCACGATCAAATTTGTTTTCATTGTTACTGTCATATGTTGGTTTATCATGGTTTATAATACTATATATTTCATATGTTGTTTTGTTTCTTGTGTAACATCTTATTTTTGATGTTGTCATGTGTATATTTTGATGTTACACAATATTTTTATTGCTTTTGATATTTTGTCACTTGTGTTAATTTATTTTATTTCACATTATCACATTTTAAGTTGACTTTTTTATCATAATGTCATTTCCATTATCTCATTCGTTGAGACACAGTTTATTCATTTATTTATTCATTCATTCATACAAACTTATTAACAACATAGAGGATTTGGATAATGTGCACATTTATGGTATTTTGTATTATAGCCTCTTTCAGCCAGCATACATTACAAGATTTATATGTTAATCCTTTTAAAGTGGCTTTTGGTTTTGCTATAATATGGTCATGTTTCTATAAACTGCTGTGACACCTTGCAGCTTCTTGTAATACCTACCTCATGAAATTAATCCTGTTACATTTGAAAATGTATTTTCTCAACTTCTTGAATTAGTAGTAAGAAGCTACAAACAATCATGTTACTGTTTGTCAGAAACCAATGAGACCAATGACTGTTTAACTCCTTTGTTACTTTATTGTTACCTTTCCCTGGTTCTTGTCACTGTTCCCAAACTACCAACTCTCTCAGCTCCCCCATCTTCCATGGTTGTGTTAATGAGCACTTGGCCGACCGCACACCCTCTCCTACCTTCTCCACCACTGATTCGGAGATAACAGAGCTGGCAGATGAGCGCCAGAGCGAGATGTCTGACTTGATTGATGATGAGGCTTTTGTGGATGACACCAGCTCAGATACCGGCACCGAAGAGGGCTCGGACATCTTCAGCGATGGCCAGGACCCCTTCTATGACCGCTCCCCCTGGTTCATCCTGGTGGGAAGGTTGGTGACTGGCAGTGGTGTTCCCACATCCTCCACACACAAGCTGGGAGAGGAGTTTGGGTGGATGTTAGCTTACTTTGATTTATGCTAATTAGTCAGATACAAAGCATATTGAAATAAAGTCTATATAAAGATTTATCTGCAGATGTTCATAAGAACCTATAAAAATACAGGAAAAACACAGCATCATGCAAATAAAGAGTAATTAACATTTTATAAAATGGATGGATGGTGTTATGGATGGATTCATGCAGATGTTGAAATAAATGCTGGACAAGCTATTGTTGTACCCAGCAACAACGCAGTGATTTAATGGCATTTATGACACAAGGCATCATTATTTTACATCTTATTTTCATAGATGGCAAAAAAAATGTTGGCGTATAACTTAATTTTCAGTTAAGCGCTTTTTGGAAAGAATATTTCAGAATCAGATCAAGTATTCATAACAGCTTTGCATAAATTAAACCCGTTTTGATTTGAAACATGATTAGTCATACTTGTGCAGTCACATGCTTGGTTTTTATGAGTTACTTTTCATTTAGACTCAGTTTCCAAAAAAAGAAAAGCCACTATCCATTTTTCTCCACCTACTTCTCCCAGTGTGATGTCTCATCCTGTGCCTTTATCACCAGCACTGACTGTATTAACTCCCATCTGTGTGTGCAGTTACATGTATTTACATGTATTTGTGTCGAAGTTCCATTGCTGTCATTTTATGTTTTTTATCCTTTAAACTTTGTTTAATTTGCTTCTTGTTTCAGTTTAGCATTGTGGTTAAATCATTTGTTTGTTATTTTTAACATTGCTCTGGAAAATATTAAATGTATTGTAGGTATATAAACACAATGGTATTTGAGAGTCATGTAATTACTTTGTATTTGTTTTAATTCATTGTTGTATGCAGCAGCAGCAAATCATAGCACACGCTGTACCAAATCTTCTGCCTCCACGCTAACATCATAGCTTAGTAATAAACACTGTGTGCCAATCTCAGAATAAAACGACAAGCCATCCAGACCCTCTGCCTCTGCAACAGTCATAGCTCAGCTACCTGCGTCACTGTGACTTCAGAGATTTTACAGATTCATATCTTTCCCCCGCCTTAGCCTCCCAGGGAGGGAACAGTTGAGGGGGGAGCGGGGGGGGGGGGGGGGGGGGGGGGGGGGG
>JAUBNQ010000026.1:10531901-10543774 GCA_032353495.1 Ctenopoma kingsleyae | reverse complement strand
TTTAGTTTGAATTTGGACTGACTTTAATTTGTACAAAGTTTTTTGCTATTTTCTAGTTTATATTTTAAAGCTGTCCATTTGCTTTTTATTTACAGTCCACCAACGCCATCAAGGAAATACTATCCCATTCCCATGCCTCTATCTAAACCAGGTAACACTTGTAATGATCATTGCACCATATACTCAAATGGTGTACCTGTCATCATCATTTCAGCATATTTCTTGTGTTCGTTTTGGTTTAATAAGCACACCTCATATTTTCCTTCCACTTGTCTTTCATTTCTCGCTTCCTTTGGATTTTTTTCGTCTGTTACTTAATCTCCCCCCGTCCATAATCCTCTTACCGAACTCTGTCCTCCCTCTTCCACTTCCTCTTTTTCACACATCCCTTGCATATTTTCCTCACCATATGTACAATGTCATACATTGCGAACCCAGACCACACCCGTAAGATAGAGTTAATCCGCTACCTGATGAGCGGTTATGTGAATGGCAAGGTGCTGGACACACTGTCCGAGCATGCTAACGCTCTGGCTTCCTCTGCTGTGGCCAGTATGGAGGACGAGGCCAACCAGCTCTCTCACTTCCCCTTCCTCCCAGTGCCCAATGATCCTGTGCTGATAGTGCCCAGGCACCATGGTTGGTACAGCAGACACTGTAGTTACTAAATGACCAGTAGTTGTATCTGTGTTGTAGTTATTAGACTAGTGCTGTGCTTTGCTCTTGTGATGGTCTGTGACTGCAGCACAGTAAAGCTCTGCAGTGGGTTTACTTTATGTGCTGCACATTGCTGCAAGTCTATTTAGGCCCAGTCAGCTCAGTCCAGCCCTCCCCTGCTGCTTAAAAAGTGACCTGAGCTGACACCTTCAGGTAAATGTGCTATGTGTGCTCAATCTTAAGCCAAATAATAAAATGAGTATTTATCATAATCATAGTCAATTACTGACAAAGCATCCACAGCATAAATCAGACTCTAAGGGGTTTAGAGCTTTGACTGCAGTCCAATTATGATAGTTTTCATATGGAATAATGTTCATTTCTGCCAAATTGAACATAAATCATTGTAGCTGTGTGCCTCAGAGATTAGCCTGGAAAATAATCCTAATGTGCCAGACAGCAGGATGCTGTCATTGGTGGTGTAATCTGTGATTTAGCCCCTTATAACATCTCAGTATGTGCAGAATTAGTTTTGGATATCATGTGTTATATTCTCAGTTTTCTGTGTCCAGCTTATTTCAGTAATAATGGTTTTTATAATTTAACACATACGTACGTGTGTGGGCTCAGGATCCATACTACATTTATGTATCCAATGTATATAGTTACTGTGTATTTATCTATATATCATACATTTTCATTCAAATTCCAATTTGTCATGTTGAATTGTGTATTCATGTGTCAGTTCCAGCCACCAAGTTGAACACCATCACCAAGTCCAACCTGGGCCAATGTGTAAGCAAGTACGACCTGCTCGTCTGGTTTGAGATCAGCGAACTGGAGCCCACCGGAGAGTGAGTGTCTGCACGAGCATTATGTTCACTTACAGCATGTGTCATTTTAAATGACATAATGTGAGATTTCATATTGGTTTCTAGCTAATGTTCTAACTAATAATAATTTAACATACTGTACATGTACTGTGTCAATGACTCTAGACAATAAAGTTGTACATTAAAGTGGTACAACACCTTTCTGAAAATATGTCCCCAGATGTCAGAGCCTTTTAGTGTCTGGTTGCTTCACACCATGCCCACAGACGCAGTAAAATTCTAGTAGGGTAATAAAAATAAAAGTTGTTAGGTTATGTACAGTTGAGTAGAAAACAAACAATTTTTGTTCCTGAAGCATATTTTAGCAGCATATAAACATTATATTCATGTAAACCATGAAAAGATTTGAAAGGTTTGCCTTCCAAACAGAATAGATTTAGTGTTTGTGTACCATTTAGCAAAAACCCTCAGAATGAATATATAAGATACATTGGTTGAAGTGTCCAGGCTCAGTATGATCTCCCTCCTTACACAGGTACATCCCAGCTATAGTGGATCATAGTGGAGGACTGCCCTGTCATGGCACCTACCTACTGCACCAGGTACAGGACATCCACACCTCTCCCGTTCAATATACACCTTAGTCACTACTTCTACGAAGCCACTTTGGTTTGTGCACAGATTCAGATTCAGATCTTTTTCCTGTTAACTTACAAAATCTAACGTGACATATTTTCTTCCTTATAAACTAGTAAATGATATTTCTTCATGTGAAAGTTTAGAAGATTAATTTGTCCTTGCTGTGTCGACACTGATCTTAAATCTTAAGCTCCTTTTTGCTGCAGGGGATCCAGCGGAGGATCACGGTGACTCTCATCCATGAAAAGGGTAGTGAGCTCCACTGGAAGGATGTCCGTGAGCTGGTCGTGGGTAAGTACTCTTCCCACAGGGATTTCTAGTTCTAACTTTCAGTAGCAAACTGGCACAGAGTTTGTTTCTGTGTTATTTTCTTCATTCACAAAGCAGGTTCAGTGTCACATTCACTTTGTTTCCTCATTAATGATCCCATGTGAAAGTTGTGTCTTTTTTGCCTCTACCTGTAGTTTTTGGACCAGATATTTCCATTTTGCATGTTGAGTAACTGATTGCCATATTATTCATATATAAACTATCAAATTAAGTCTCCTGAGCTCTTCTGATGACAATATACTGATTTTTTGTTCCATTCTGTGTCCTACCAGGTCGAATCAGAAGCAAAGCTGAAGTGGACGATAGCGCTGCTGATGCAGTCCTGTCCCTCAACATCATTTCTGCCAAGAACATCAAGTCGTCCCACAATTCCAACAGGTAGGTAAAATGCTCACAAAGCTCTCACTATATTAAGTTATTCTCAATAAACTGCATATATTCAGTAGAGTCAATATTTGAGGGTGCAAATCTGTTGATTTGTTTTTGACAAAGTGATGATTTATTTCTGCTTACAGTATATTTTGAATGATTCTCACCACAGGCCTTCCTGCTTGAGATGGTTGAGAATCAACATTTTTAAAACGCTGCAGAAAAACAAGAAACTGATGTATAATAATATGTAATAAAATTCTAATTAATAATCAATTATTACTATGTACTGTAGTTGGTATATAGTACTTCAATGTGTCACAGCTTAAAAACAATATGTGGGAATATGTTTTTAAGTTCATGTATGTGTCCTTGCTTTTATATTTGCTGAAGCTTACTTGGGAATCATTGCATGACCATTTCCATTTTCACGGCAGTTAATTTTCCTGTTAATTTGCTCCATTGTCTCTGTTGTCTGACTCTTTGTGCTTCTCTCTTTCTTTCTGTGGATTCTCTTTTTTCCCTCTGCTGCGACTGGACTCTTGATTGTGCTCAGACTTTCTATTGATAAGGATATTGATAGGTACCAGTGAGCAGAGAACATAAGGCTCCTTCTGTGAAAGACCTTTATGCTTCTCTTTAGTCCTGTAGATTCATAGAAATAAGTTGTCCAGTGTTGGCGTGTTTGTTTGCGTGTTGCATTATGTCTTCATTTATTTCCATCAATTCTTGCCCACTCAAACTCAAACCCACTTAGAGATGAGTACATGCAGTATTATATGCAACTGCAACCCATGCTTTGTATTGTCATTTTCTGACACAGTTCAGTTCCTACCATAGTGATATGTTGACCTTCTGTGACACCCAGAGCCAATTAATGCTTCCCATTTAGCTGTTACACTGTTTGTATTAACTCAGTAACAACAGTAGCCAGTGAGGCACAACAGTTCTGGCTCCCTGTGTGTGGGTAAGAGCGCCCCCTGCTGCCAAAGACATGAAAATATTAAAGTAGAATAGCACAGGCACACCTATTAAACAATGTGCTGTGAAATAACTGTAAAGTAGTCTTCACATTTACACCATAAGTTATGTCTTTTGCATTATAGTTTGAACATGACATGCAGAACTTATAAACCTCACACTCTGCATGCCACTATTGCCATTTGTGCCAGCAGTCACGCACAACGCTCGCTGCACTTGGCACATTCCTGGCACTCTGTCACCAACTGCTGCTCGTGTTGTGTCTATTGTCAAGGTCTCCCTTCAGTGTGTTTCCTCACATGTTGTCATGATTAGGAATAAGTGTGAGGTACACTTCAGTCACTGCACAAACTTAACTGCCTAATCTCACTATCAATAATACAATTCTATCTGAGTCACTGTAAGGCTATTTGTAAAATAATCCTCTGCTGTCTGCATATAGATCTGTTCGTGCCTGATTAACTAGAATTTCATAGCAGATCACGTGCGAGTCCATTGCTTTGTATTTTTGTTGAGACCAGAACATTTGTTAATTTTCCCCTTCAGAACTTTCTACCGCTTCGAGGCAGTGTGGGACAGCTCCCTGCACAACTCCCTCCTGCTAAACCGAGTCACTCCATATGGAGAGAAGATCTACATGACCCTATCTGCATATCTGGAGGTCTGTTACTGCTCCTGCTAAGTTGTATCTTTTTCATTGAATTCCACATTTTACCTCACTGCATGTCAAACATACTTACTGTGTGTCCTTTTCGCAGCTTGACCATTGCATCCAGCCTGCTATTATTACCAAAGACATCTGCATGGTCTTCTACTCCAGAGATGCAAAGATCTCCCCTCCACGTTCCCTCAGGAACCTCTTTGGGAGTGGATACTCCAAAACCCCTGACTGGTGAGACTGATATTCAGATACAGTCATTTCTATAGCCTAAGTTATAGACAGTTGGATCTTGTCTTACACAAAAATAATTTCCTCTGCTGCATTACAGCAATCGAGTTACTGGCATCTACGAGCTGAGCTTGTGCAAGATGTCTGACACCGGAAGCCCAGGTGAGCACAAAGAAACTCATTAAGATAAACGTTTTAAACCAGCTTCTTGTCTGTGCTTGTTATGATTTTTTTTTTTAGGTCTTTGTCCTAATGAGTGTTTTTTTTTCCTGAGCAGGGATGCAACGGAGGAGGAGAAAGGTTCTGGACACATCAGTGGCTTATGTGCGTGGAGAGGAGAACCTGGCTGGGTGGAGGCCCAGAGGAGACAGTCTCATTCTGGAGCACCAGTGGGAGCTGGAGAAAATGGAGCAGCTGCATGAGGTTGGTCTTTGCAGTCTTATTGAACAGTCAGTTTTCCACACATCACATTGAGAAGAAAAACTTCCTTATAACGGAAACTTATTCTGTGTGCAACTCTGCCCATGATTGGTTCAGGTGGAGAAGACTCGTCACCTGCTCCTGCTGAGGGAGAAGCTGGGGGAGGCAGCTCCAGTAGGAACGGCTCCTGCAACAAAGTCCCTGAGCGAGTCACTGTCTCCAAGTTTAAGCTCAGGCACCCTGTCCACCTCTACCTCCATCTCCTCGCAGATCTCCAGCACCACCTTTGAAAGCGCCATCACACCCAGCGAGAGCAGTGGCTACGACTCCACCGACATCGAGAGCCTTGTGGATCGTGAGAAGGAGCTGGCTACCAAGGTGAGAGCAAATTTTACACTACGTCATATTGACAGTGAGGATTGATTTCATGCCACATAATTAACCGGTAACATCCTGCTCTCCTCTTGTGCTATGGACTGATCATTCTCATCTTTGCTGTGTTGTAGTGCCTGCGCCTCCTGACACACACTTTCAACAGTGAATATAACCAGGTGGTCAACAGTATCAGTGACTGCAAGGTGAAAAATGATATGTAGAGAATATGTAAATGTAATTTTTTGAGTCACACATATACATTTTGGTACCTGTATGATAGTTAAATGCCCCTTTCTTTCTCTTGTTGACTGTAGCTGTGTGACATCTCACCAATCGGACGTGACCCATCAGTCACCAGCTTCAGCAGTGCCACCCTCACCCCCTCCTCCACCTGCCCCTCTCTGGCTGATTCCCGCTGTGGTTCCATAGACCAGAAGTAAAACTTTAACATATTGTTTTAAACATGTACCACTATCAAAATCTAAACACTTAAATGATTATTGGCAGGTTGTTAGCATGATACTAATTTGTTGTACTTTGTTCCTAAGGACTCCAGAGAACAGCTCTCGTGCCTCCAGTCCCTCCTGCTCAGACTATGAGAACTTCCCAATAGTTCCCACTCTGGAGACTTCTTATCTAGCACGAGCTGGAAAGAACGAGTTCCTCAACTTGGTGCCTGATATTGAAGAAATGAGGCCAGGGTGAGTAATGCCATGTTTGTCTTTGCTGTTATTTTAGTCTTAATGCTTTTCTTTTCACCACAGTTTCAATATGAGAAGCATCTCGCAGCCCACTTAAATGGATAGTCCTGTTTTCTGATCCATGCAGAAATTATGTGAATGGATTTGAACTACTGAACCTGGATGATTTCAACTGGAAGAAAATCAAATACTGTGTCCTGACTGGAATTTTTTTTGCTCCTTATCAGGTCTGTTGTGTCTAAGAAGGGTTTCCTGAGTTTCATGGAGCCGCGCTCCAACTCATGGGTGAAGCACTTTGTTGTTGTACGCCGGCCCTACGTCTTTATCTACAACAGTGACAAGGACCCGGTGGAGCGGGGCGTCCTGAACCTCTCCACAGCACAGGTGGAGTACAGTGAAGACCAGCAGGCAATGCTCAAGGTACAGAATAGCAAGTAGAATAACTGAACATTCACACAGTAAATACTCTTGCGTGAATTGATATAGATAAAACTGTACCAGAGTTATCAATACATCTATAAAAATAACTTTCATAACATGATACTCTCCTTTAGTGACCTAAAACTGTGTGTGTGTGTTTTTTTGATAGAACTCCTAAAGATGTGCAGTATGACAAATATTCTTTTGTTTTCAGACTCCCAACACATTTGCTGTGTGCACAAAACATCGAGGAATCCTGCTGCAGGCCAACAACGAGAAGGACATGAACGACTGGCTCTACGCTTTTAATCCTCTGCTAGCAGGAACGATAAGGTAAACACCTCATCTCTTACACTACACTTAACAGGAAGCAGTTCTACTGTAGATCTTTCAGAAACGATATTCTCACCTCATCACAACATAAAATCCTGTTATTTCTACAGATCTAAGCTGGCGAGGAGGCGCAGTGGCCTAATGAAGAACTGAGTGAGTCGAGCGGCACACGGGAAACCACGGCTTCCATTCTTTCTGAAAAGCCTTTGAACATAACAAGTGTTAACACTTATTAATCATTGTGATTCTTGACAGTTTTCTCTTGTAAGTAGACTTGTGGCTTAAGTCTCCTTTCATGCGACTAAAAGTTTAATTTCCAGAGAATTTTTCCTCCCCTCTCCCTCCAACAGTCCCCTCCCAACTTACCTTCCCTCCTCTCAATTTCTCTCCCCCACCTCCTCCTCAGCTTTTCGTGTTTTTATTTTTATGACAATGTTTGGGTCTAATTTTGTTCCGCTTTGTTGTCATTCCCTAACTAGTAGCATGTTGTAATAGTCTACTTGTGTGTGCACGATTCTTCTGAAACAGTTTTTTTCTGGCCACTATTTTTCAGTTTGCCAATCATCTGTGAAAATTGTCTCTATCAGTGTTATTTGTCTGCTGAAAAGAGTTTTATTTTGTTTGATTTATATTTCTTATTAATATGCCCGCATGATAACTGCAGCAGTCCTCAGGAGAAGATCAGGTTTGCTTATTCAAAAAAATTTGAACAAATAAGATAACCTACTGCAGAAAAGGCAAGGCTACTTCAAGAACTAGTGCTGCTAATGAATTCATTCAGTTCATTTTTTTTTCTCTCTGAGACCTGCATTAGGCCGCTGCCTCTTCTTAAATTAAAGTCCTTTAGAATCAAAATGTGAAAAATATCTCCCAACTCTGCAAGAAATGAGAGCAGCACTGGTATCCATGTGATATTTAGATCCCACTCCATGTACATACACCGACTCCAACCCCGAGTAGTGCCGTCAATCAGTGAGTTATTACTTACAATCATGCATTTGTGTCAACATCAAAAATACATGTTAACTGAAGAAACATGCACAACAATAATTCAGATCTCAGCAGTGAAAACATGATGGGTTGTTCCTGCAGAACATATTTGTCCCTGTTCTTTTGGTATTTCTTCTCAAGAGAAAGCAGGGTGTTGAATGGCACATGAGGAGGAGGGAGATGGACAGTACTAAAGAGAGGATATTATTTGTACATACAGTCTTTTCTGGGATCGGTGTGGTAGTCAACTCTCATTTAAAACATTCCTCTAGCTCTTAGCAGTTTTCTTCTAAAGCCAACACGTTGAGACTCAGACCTAAACGGAGACTCAAAATTTGCTAATGATTTACTTAACCGTCACATCCTTGTGACACTGAACACAAAACAAAAAGAAGAAGTGAGAAAGTGGATGAAGTTGCAATGCTGTAGCCTCGATTCTAGTAGTTAATTGATGATGCTGTTTGCGCACAGCCTGCAGGACAGATAATGACACAGTCTACCCCATGACTCCCCTCACTGTCACACCAGCGTCAGGTGGAATCTCTATAAATGAAGTACTTACTGTTCAGCAGCACCACAGATTAACGTGTTTATTTTCTGTTTGTGTTCTTGAATTGAAACCTCATCTTTCACTGGGTTGAGGGTAGTTTTTTTTTATTAACATTGTTTTTTTTTTTTTCTACTATGCTCTTAATCATTCCACAATGAAGTTTTATATGAAATGTAACAGAGGGCATTTATTTCTTGATTTCTAACCAACTATATTGGTGTTTAACCTTATTTTGCACATCAACACATATCTATAGCAAGACAAGGGCAGATCACACATGTTCAGTGCAGGATTATCTCTGAGTATCAGGAACACTGATAACAGCACATATCAAGGCTACACTGGATAGCTGTTTCTCAAAAGAATCAAGTGATATATTAAAGGGAGGGATATAATGAAAGCTTTTACTTCTGATATTATTTATGAAAGTTTTTGCTCTGTACATGGTAATACAGCTGCTACATTAGGCTTCTGGCAAATTCTGACATATTTGGTGCCTCCGTCTCTACAAAAGGCAGATCAGTGGTAAGTACAGATGGGCATTAATAAACTCTGGCCAGTCAACCAGTAGTAAGCCTACTGTAGCGTATGAGAGGGATGTTAGTGTTAAGTGTGTTGAAACAGAGGCACCTGTTACAACTGTTAGTGGATTGTCAACATATCTTCATTTTTTTTTTGTTGATGCAAATACAGAAAATAATTCCCCTAGAAGTCAAAATGAATGAGACTGTCCTCAGGTCAGCCAGCCTGCTGGTCAGGAAAACACTGTTGAATTGTTTCAGAGAAAATATTTTGTCTATCAAGGAACCCGTACAGAAAAAAAAAAAAAACTATCTATGCACTGATCAAATCTTGAAGTGCAATGTACCTCACATTGACCTCAGCGTACTCAGCATGTGGGCGATAACGTATCCATATGAATAATGTCAGAGCAAACATTTTCACTTCAGTGACTAATTTGCAGAGATATATTATTTGTGGATTGTGTATTTTTTATTTGCAATGTATATATTAGTTTGCAGCTTTTTGCACATATATTAATAATAAGGTTCAACTAACTGATCAAATAAAGCCTGTGCGGTTTAGTTGTTCTGCTCAGAATGAACCAAATGTTGGTGTGGTAGCCTGCTCCAGTCTGAACTGGGAGAAAGTTGAATGTACAATGAAGATGTGTTTTTTTTTTCTCATCATTAAAACAAAACAAATGGAACCCACTGCATCTTTTCACAGGAGGTTAGTTACAATAATGCTTCCTCTTCATTAGAAAGTGGTTTGAGTGAAACTCTGCTTTTGATTTGAAGAATAATTACTCACTACTCATACTAACCAGCCATCCTAACAAAACAAAGATGGTTTCTAACTCATTTTATTTTCATCTAATATCAGGGAATATGATACAACGTAGCTAGTGACATCTAAAATGACAGTATACTATTGTTTGTACTGGTGTCTTGAGTCACCTCAACACTTTTTTTCTGTTGATGCCTTTCAAACAAAACTAGCCATGATATTTTCCACCTTCCCCCTCGACAATATCAGTTAACTTTGTTCCCTTTGAAAGACACACCATGACTTTAACACTGTACATTAGATGTCAGATTGGTTTCATTTTCATACTTATTTTGTAAATATCTGTGTTGTATGGAGCTTGAATTAAAATGTAAATATGTTTACTGTATTTGTAATAATTATAATCCATTCGCTGTATAGCATAGATGTGTCATGCAGATATCCTAATTCCGTGTATGGTAAACTTGCACCATTGAACTGTTTAGTGAATGAGGCAACAATAAAAGTGCAAACTGTGCGTTAGCAGAACAAGTGCTCCTTTGTCTTCTCTTTTGTGCACAGCCTCACTTCACCTTCGCTCACTTTTGGTGTAGGAAGTCAACGATTTGAATTAATTGCTAGTTTTTACTATGAACATTTGAATTATTTCATAATTCTGTTTCTTTGCATCTTATGTATCTTAAGCATCATTTAGTTTGACTCATTATTTCTTAGTTTGGACTGAAAAAGCTGTCATGAGGTTAATCATTGAGTGGATGTAGCCAGCTGTGAAGTGAGTAATCCCTGGTGTATCAGTTTACAAGACTGCTTGAGTATACACTTGTACTGTATATGTGGTTTCTAGAATAACAGAAATACAATTAACTACAATAACAATAATTCAGCTCCAGTTATTTACACTAAAATTCCAATTAAGTCTTGTCCACAGGATGTAAACGCAAATCAGGTGTACTGATAAAGCTAATGTAAACAGAATTATAAACTAAGAAATTTATATCAAGTATTAATTTGTAAGATTCCACAATTATCAAATTGTGACTAATGCATGGACAACTGTACTTCAAATACAATTAAACCAGTTTGGTGTAAGTCTCAGGTGAGTTAACATTCTGCAGGTACTAAGCCACATGCTGTACACTGCTAAACTTTCTAGTCTAATATGACAAAGTCTGAATATGAAAACACTGAAGTCTCATTCATCCTGCATTTACAATTAAAATATAATATTACTTACATTTTAATTCATACCCACATACTGCCATACTGGCAGCAAGACAACTTTTATCCCCACATCTCAAAAACTTCTTCTCCAATATACAAATTAACACTTGTTTGGTAGTTTTAGTAAGTAGTAGTAATATTAATTTATTAATAAGGGTCTTGAAATGATTATCTGGGGAGACAGAAGAAAGATCAATGTTTTCCATGTATGAATAAAGATTATCCCACTTTTCTCTGTTTATGTCTATTTTACCACTTTGTGAACTTGCTAATTACTCATAGAAATCTCATGACAAGAAACAAATAGACACTATTTTTATGAAAGGAGTCACAGGCCGAAAACGGCTTGAGCAATGTGCATTTGAATATGATTTGATTTGAAAAAGAACTGACAGATAAATTAATAATGAAAATAATCTTCATTAGCTAAAGTTATATGCTGGCTTATCATAGCTATGTTGTAAATAATTAGCATATTCTAGTAAATCTACTCAGTTTTTGTTAAATTTATAGATTTTATTAAAAAGTCTCGTCAAACAATCGCCCCTATTCATTTGAGGGTGTGTGACGATACTGAATGAGTGACGGTCGCAACAGCCAATAGGAAAACGCATACGTCTGCTCAGGTTTATGGACCAATCAGAAGATCGCTTTAGCTCTCCGTTTGACCTCTGATTGGTGGATTCTGTACGTGCGTTGTTCGTCACACATGTGACGTTGACCATGAGAAGGAGGAAGTGAAAAAGCAGCGAGGAGGAAGTCTGAGGTGAAGTCGACATCTGAGTGAGCTCGACTGCCAATCGGACACTGTTACTTCACACGCAGTACATCATGGCTCAGTAAGTTTCTGACGTTAATGTATTTTACTTTAGATT
>JAUBNQ010000026.1:10467387-10505356 GCA_032353495.1 Ctenopoma kingsleyae | reverse complement strand
TTTCCCATATCTTCTGTGTCGCTTCTGCTGAGCTGGAATGTGGTCCTCTGCTCACACACACACACACACACACACACTTACACACTTACACTTCTTTTACACTATGACGCTAACTGCCAACAGCGCGTGCCTCCTCTCCCTCTCTCATTAACCGCAACTGTCAGATCCTCCAGATGAGGAGCAATTAAACCAGATAATAAACACTCACCATCAATTCCTGTTTGTTGATGCTGTTGTTGTTGTTATTGTTGATGTCGACGAGCTGGGGGCTCCACTCCTGCCACCTTTGTGCTAACTAGTACTTGAATAACACACAAGAGCAGCAAGGGAGGAGTCCATCACAACACTGAAAAGGCCTTTACCTGCTGCATGTATGGCAACACCAGGATGATAATAAAAAAGGTACAGTGAATGTTAACAATTAGATCCTAATCAGACACAGCTCACAGAGGCTGCTCTTTTATCCCCAGGCTTCACAGAGAAGGCAAACAAAGAGCTGCAAACTGTCAAGATAAAACAATACTTGGGATTGGTTGTGTCTTAGGGCTTCTTAAAGGGCAGTAATCTTGCCATGTGCTGCTTCCTGAGACGACATGCTGTAAAGACTCCTGTGTTTGCTCTTGTGTTGGAGTGATAAGGCCTCTCCTCATCACGTCTCGCTTCTGATGAGGTTTGTCTCCCCTGACGATGAGAAGATGGGGAGGCATTGGGGGAACAGAGAGGGCAGCCATAGAGTTTTTTTCCACTGTAGACAATCAGGTGATGGCAGAAAGAAGGCCAGAAAAATATTTCTACTGTAATACAGGGAGTAGAACATGAAGCTATTATTATACGGGAACATCCTGAATTACAGAGTTCCCTTTTTATGTTAATGTTCATTGGTATTATAAGAAAAGTGAATGTCTGTTCTAATGAGGTGAACTGTAGTTGACCCTGAGAGTCAGGCAAAGGTGCATGTTCACTCCTGATTGTTTAGCCTGTGAAAAAATAGTGCCTGGGATGGTTTTCCACTTAAATTTGAAGGCTGGACAAAGCATTCTTAGGAATTTAAAGACAATACCCTTTCTTTCAAAGGCTACAAAAACATGTATACAGCTGTACAAGGAGTTTCCTGATCCAAGGGCAAAATATGGTGTCAGATATTCCTATTACCAATCAGGATGGCGTGGCCTGGAAAATAATGTACAAGATGAAACTGTGGCCTGTTCAGAAAAAGCAGAAAAAAACTGATCTGATTTCCCTTTCTCTGTGGAAAAATAGACGTGGCCTCTTGTTTTGAAACCATATTTCCCTCAAAAGCACTCTGAAAACTAAACAAAATTGACAGTGTTGGATTTATTGTCTTCTGCTCTTTTGTCTTCAGTGGCCACTGTTTGTGCATTTGCCATGGAAACGGCAAGGTTATTTATCTTTACAGCCCTTTTACAATAACGTCCCTTTCCTGACCAAACAACAGAGGAAATATCAGGTCAAGCCTCTTCCCCCCTCTAATGATCAGGTCAATTCAGCCTTAGTATTTCAGACAGCTCATGCACATTCACACGTGTGCCCACACACAGTCATGCTATTGATGAGAAA
Organism: Ctenopoma kingsleyae; assembly: GCA_032353495.1. Lineage (NCBI taxonomy): Eukaryota > Metazoa > Chordata > Actinopteri > Anabantiformes > Anabantidae > Ctenopoma > Ctenopoma kingsleyae. The sequence goes on along the minus strand of JAUBNQ010000026.1, from coordinate 10,503,778 downwards.
CATACAGACTGTGATTTACATTTCCGTCTCCTTAGAGTGTGTGTGTTTTTTTAGACTTTCTTTTTTCCCCTTTTTCTATTTGTTGAAGGAAAAAGGGGGTGATGGTTGTCTATTTATGCTGTACATGTCTGAAAGCTCAGAAAGTCAGTTCAGACAGAAACACTAGATGGAGACAGAGAAAACTGACTCTCACGTTTCATTTCAGACATCAGGTTTGAGAATACAGTTCACAGCATGTGAAACATTCTTATAAAGACAGACTTGAATATATTGTTTCTAATTTTAGGCAGATCCACTTCACTTTTGTTAAAATCATGGCATACATGCATGCACAGGGTACTTTTTGGGATAACCATGACCTGGACTGACTGAGATGATGACTGAGAATCTTCCTGAGACACTCAGGTTATTAAGTTTACAGGAAACATAATAAATTTTACTTGCTCTGAATGTTGTATTCTTCCTCTTCACAGGATAAATCTAATAATCTACTTTCCCCAGATAAAATGCGCTTTGTGCAGTCATTTGCAATCATCTTGCAAATCCTTGTGACTTGTATATACTCCAGTATACTTGAGCTGTCGGGTGCTGTCCCCTCTCTTAGCATGGGGTAGACGAGCAATTACTCCTTTTAAGGAGCTGTTCTCATGAAAGTTGCCAAGAGTATATGTAGACTACTTCCCTCAATCCACAAAAACAGTAGAGATAAGAGAAGAAACTGACATTTTAGATGAGGAGGAATAAGCATAAAAGCATGAGGTGTGTATAAAGTGCTTGTCACAATTAAATTACTTAATGGGTGAAAGTCCCACGATAGATCACATATAATTTACATCAAGAGTCACTGTAATAAAGACTTTGTAAAACTTACATTGAAATTCAATTAGAGTGTTGAATGCATAACCAAAGCCGTGAAAAATGAACTCATTGGGGGTCCCTTTTCATTACTGCCCTGAGGCAAAAGAGACCATTAATTTAATACATTCCATGTTTTTTCACATGAGCATTTTTAAGTTAGTGCACAATTCTGTCCTAATGTATCTAATACAAAGAGAGAGCTTGCCAAAGACTGCATTATACAAGCAGCGAAGAACCCCGCCACCCCCTCTCCAGTTGTTACCTTGAGTAGTCAGACCACTTTCAATCAGTCAAGCTTGAAAAACAACCTGGCCCTAAAAAAACAAAGCAACAAAAGAAGAAATTATGATATTGTTTTATTGATTCATAGTCATAGTGAATATTCTCGTACTGCAGGTGCCGCTCCTGGCACAGAGGTGCATACAATGGTGCTGACTTTGACTGTAAACAGTTAAACGGCATGTCTTAATTAAGATATTACTGTTTTATCTTAGAACAGTGGATCTGCACCCTTCAGTCAACCACAAAGCCAAAACAAAACAGAGACCCCTTCAGATGTTTCGCCCTTAAGAGGAGTACTAATTAAAAGACTATTTCATTAACTGTTCCAGCTTGGTAAATATAAGTTTACTAGGGGTCAATAGACTTTACAACACATAATGATTTGGAATATAATTACTGTGTAAAGGGAGCCATGAAAAATATCTTCAAAATGAAGCAAAGTTGTTTGTCAGTCCAACAATGACCCCCTGTGTCATTCTTGGTTAACAGAGTTCACAGGGTGGGTCATGTTAGCTGCTCTCAACTTGATGCACCAACAGTTTATCAGCCTCCGTTGCACCTTTATACAACACACGTGGCAGCGATTGGGTGAGCGGCTGGGGAGCACCAGTAAACCACAGGCTCTAATACTATTGTTGCAAAAAATTACAAGTCAGTTTATATTATATAGAAGTTTGTTCTTCGGCAAAGAGAATTAGGAGAAAACGCTCAAACTGTTTTAAATAACATTTAAGTGTCTTTACTCACACTGCAGGTGTGAAAAGATTTGAACTTTCAGGCACTTTTTAAAAGCTTTTTTGTGCTTGGTGAAAAAACTCCAGTGATAGGATTTTCAAATTTAAAAATGAGTTTGTATTTCACACACAGTGATCTTGCTCAACTCATGGCTCTCGCTCCTTTTCCTATTGTTTTTTGTACACACAGGCTCCTAATGAAATCAGGCCATAGAACAATGCTTCATGCAGTCAACAGCTCCTTTAATGAGTGAATGCAAACAGCAGAGCTGCATGTGAAAAGTCATAAACACAGATTTCTTTGAAAGGGTAAAGATGAGAGCGACACTAAAGCCAGTCTGGACAAGTCCTTGTGAAGCAGGGGAAAAAACATGTATTATTCATTGAAAAACTGTGAATGTTAGTGCTTCTTTTCCTTGTTTCAGCACGCATTTTTCCATTTGTCTTGTGATGCTAAATTTTTAACGTTTTCCCCACATAGCATTGACGTTGCATACAATTAGTGATTTTACAGGAAAATCACTTCTGACACCACTGTGCTCACAAATTATAATACTTCAGATTGGGAAAATTCAGCTGGGGGTATGGGGCTGGGAAAAATATGAGAGTCATCTAAATATTATATGCACTGCCCTGGAAAAGTGACAAAATCATTTGAATTAACAGAAAAGATGTGAAAGCTAATTGAAAACTCTTGGTTTATTTATATACGTTTAGAAAGCTCATCACGTTTTCAAGAGAAGGATGTGCCCTCCACAAACATGACACCATATCCTAAGCAGAAAAAGAGCAGGAAACGCTGAAGTGCATATTTGATTTATTTATTTTCACCCAGACGGATACTCAGAGCTTTATACAGATTTTGCCATTTGGAGGCTGAAATAATGGATGGGGCGCTCATTCATTTTTAATTCCTCCATGTTGTGTGAAGGGTAAACATGCTGTTTGAGATGTCTTTTCTCTGCTGAACTGTGTTTTCTCATTATGAGACTGTGTATAGGGAGCAAAAACTAGTCACGAAAGTGCTTAAAGTGTATTGCAACAAGTCATTGAGGGTGCCTTTCCAATAATGTTTATTCCCAAAAGCCACTCATTTCTGAATATCTAAAAAAAAACCCTCCATAGGTACTCCCTGTCACATTTTATGTATGTGTACAAATTCAATGATGGTTGTGGTTTTCTTTTAATTAATTTGTAGTGTTCTGTGATTTAAGGACAGGGATCTTTGTTGACAGACTATCCACCCATGGGAAGTTATTCTGCGAGTAATACAGTGCAATAGCTCTCAGTTTGGACCCAGACACCAACCCACAGATCCACCGATAATTTGGAATCATTTTTAATAAGTCATAATTACACAGAGGGTCTGATTGTGCTCTGCAGCCCTTGAAAATGAAATATGTTACATTGGGGCCTGATGGTAAAGGATATTGCTTGCTGTTCATACATAATTGAGCGATCCTGAATGTCAAACCAGTGGGAGAAAATGCAACAGAAGCAACAGTACACCTCACCACAAAGCTACACAGCATCCTCTCCACTCTGAGCCAGCCAGCAGAAAGGAACATGTGTTATGTGGTGTACCAAAGTGCCCGAAGGAAGTGTACATTGACAGGATTTGTATTCCCGACTACTTAAGGCACGACCAATCCCACTACTTACTGCTGCTCTTCAAGTAACTACTTTTTTTTCAGTGATCTTCAATAGAAAAAAGATTTTTACAAAAAGGCCAAGTCATATATTTATACTTGAATAAACTATAAAATTGGAAAGATTATTTTTTTCATTTCAATTAAAACAAAGCTCAGATAATAAGCGATGTGAATGTCTTCCCTCATCTTTTGTCTGTCGTCTTTTTCTTCCGGTCTCTTTCTCTCTGATGGAGGTGGACATCTGGCAGGAGGAAGAGAGTTGACTGTAAACAGATAACCTGACTTTGTTGGTAAATGAAATACACAAAAGCTTCGGGATGGAAGCTTTTTATTTCCTCCTCCTCCTCTTCATAGATAAATGACTCGCTGTCTCCTGAGCAGGGAGCCATCTTTATATTTTTGGCGTTTTCCTGTTTAATGTGTTGTATGTTTTATAAGGCCCATCTTTATGTTCTGCCTTTTTGCATTTTCCTTTAAACCTCAAATGTAGTTATTGATGCCCTGCCTCCAGTACATTATGCATTATTTCATAGTAAGTACCATTTTTGCATATTGACGGTAACAAGAAAATGCATGTATGGAAATTCTAATATAAATTGACTTATATGTAAAGGCTTAGATTCTGCTCGCAAAGCTCTTCTGTAAATAATATATAGTTCTTTATGCTGCTAATCCAGAGGAGCAGTTTTAAAGACTGTCAACGTAAACAGGAAAGAAAAAAAACAACTTGGACCTTTAGCTTTTAAAGACTTTTATCTCATATTACAGGAATGACAGACTGTTCCTCTTTCTAAGTCTTTTATGCTTTGTTTCAAGCAGAAGCGGGGGAAGAGAGATGCATAAGGAGACGAAGGGTGATATTGATAAGGATGGAAGGTGCAGAGGAGTGTACTCCAGTGTAATGCAGCTTTATGATGCCCTTTTTCATTTAGCATGAATGGTTTTTATGTTTCCATTTCTTGGGTGAACAGGGATGAAAGCAGACTGAGAGGTCGAAACTGACTGAGGACACACCGGGAACATCAAAAACACTTTTGCCTTTTTCACTGTCAACACACAAAAAACCTTTTTACTCAAAATGTCTCAACCAACCTCAACCGCTGAATGTGTAAAACTGATATTCAGGGAAATAAATGTGAATGAATTTCACTGTTAACTGAATTGTTTCCCCTCAGATAGTTTTTCCTTATAAAGCTTGCCTGATAATAAGCTGCTAAAGCTGCTCTGAAGGAAATTCACCCCTCATTAACAATTTGCTTAAGTTAAATAGTTATTACCTTATAATCAGATTTTATTTGTCGGGGATTTTTGTAGTGTAGAAAAAAAAGTTTTTCTCAAAGCAGCACATTTAAAATAATGAGCACTTTTCTTCTGAGGAGTGATTTCTTTGCATTTCTATTTATAATTACATCTTGGACATCATCCATAGCTGAACTCTAAATCCAATTTCTGCAGATTTTTTTCTAATGGCAAGACAACTTATAGACATGATGTTGTCTTTGTTAGTCAGTAAACCAAAAAGTTTAATTAATTTCACAAAAACAACTTTATATACTATAAAATCTACAGTAACAATTCCCAGCAGAATCAATACCACAGGGTAAACAACACCATTAGTACAAGTACAAACTGTAGGTTTTTCACATAGTTTTTTGACATAGTCATAAATGAAGCCGTGATTACTGCAAAAAAAGTTTTAGGATGCAGTGACAGACACATATTTTTACTGTGTTAAATATTACTCTACAAAGTAAATTAAGCAAATAGTACAAAATATCTCTGAAACACAGTAGAGTAGAAATTTTGCATTCTGAGAATCGGGATACTAATAAAATACAGTACTTAAATGTCTTTTACTTTCCAGCACTGATGTGAAAAATATGAATTGATGTTAGTTTCTGTTCTTATTTTAAACCCATCCCTCTTTTCCCTTTGCTTAATTTGTTGGCCATCTCTTCAAGTAATACTTCATCAGATAACTTGCAGTCCAAACCTCTGACACAAAGAGTGTGTTGCAGTTTCCTTTTCCTCTACACATGTTTGCCAGCACTTTGTGTTAGCTCTGTAGTGGAGATAAGTAAAAAAAGGACATGAACTTTTTATGGGCTGCACTGCTATGACAGGTCGTATATTTCTGATGCCTTTGTCACTTAATGTTCTTCAATAGAATTATTTCTCCTATAGATAAACATAAAATCATACTGTATATTTTATTATTAATTATGGCTTTTTATTGTATTCAAAAGTAATAACATGGAAAGAAAAGTAAAAGTTTTGTATAATATATTATTATATTTACTATTATAATGTCACATGGATTCATAACGTGGCTCAAGGGCAGATTCTGCCTGACTGTATGCTGACTGATAGACTCTGTTACATCTTTATCCACTTCATCTACTGGCACTGAGTTTAAGCAGAACAGCTGATATGTTTCTTAACAGGGAAAATAAGGAAATTGTAATAATCTGGATGTACTTAGCATCTGATAAACTCATATAAATTCTTTATATCTGGAAGTGAACAGACCTCCACAATGAAACAGAGACCTGAAAAGGTTTGTAAAACATATTAGATGGACGACTACCTTGATCCTTACTTACTCATCTCCGCTCTGTGATCCCAATATTGATACTAGAGTTTAAAGCATCCACTTCCCAGGAACAGGGCATCATTTTTCTGTCTCTCAATAAGGTTTTGCGGTTTTATCCTCTGTGTCTAAGGCACATAAAGGCTTTATAAGGGTGCTTACAGACAGACTTGAGTAGAATCAGGCTTTTTGAATCTGTTTAAATGATTTTAAAGGTGGGGCTGAAGGCTATGACTCTCTGATTTATTGCTTCCCCCTCTTAGTTCAGATTGATGTTTTGCTTTTCCATGCCTTCCTGCTTTTATGGCATCATCTTGTGTCCAGAGATGTGGCTCCTCCAATAAAGAGCCTTTTAACTTTGCTCACATTTCTATAAAAACAAAAGGATGAGAAACTGTTTTGAAAACTTATGGAAATCTATTATATTTTACCAGTATCTGTACACGTGTGCACAACGCATGTGTGGCATGACTGAGAAATTTTGCAATTCCTGTGCTCTCAGTAACATAATACAACATAAAAAAGAAACTACATTGATATTTTATTACTGGCAGTATATTTATAATTCTCCTTGAGGCTTTCAGCAAGGGACAGCCAATCACATGTTATTTTATGCTGCCGTATAAAGACTCATGCAGCAAGAAAATCCTCTGAACCACAGCGTCCTCATGTCATAAGTGTCACATTGGGCTGTTGTCTAAACAAAGACATGGCCTGGAAACAAGAAGGAGTTAGGGGGACAGGTTAGGCACAACGAGAGACATCCATTTTAATTAAATGTTACACAGTCCCACTCCCAGGCCTTAATACAAGTAGGCTTACTGCAAAGATCTCATTTAGGACAAACAAGATGACTGCATCTTTCTCTAACTATCACCCACAGCCGAGGAGCGCCCTGTGATGCAGGGCTGTAAAATGACTGATGTTTGTAAAAAGAGACATTTCTGCCTAGTAAGCACTTCTACAGGGACGCTCCTGAGTTTTTATGTGCGGGTTCATAAACTCCCAGACTAATGCACTCTGACACTCTGTTTTGATATCATTACAGCATTATACTCATCCTTTTTTGAGTGAAAAAACGCAAGTACTTAGAAAGTCGAAATTCATAAATAAATTTATGTCAAACTGCACTTAATATTGATTTTGTTAGTGTACAGATTCAATAATAAGGTACAGAGTGCATGAATATTTAAATATAATCTTCATTTCTGCATCTCCTAATGGCCTTTTCTCCTCTACACTCAATTTAAACACAATTTGGAAACTATAATGTATTGAAAATGACTGGAATTCAGCAATAAATCATTGCTGGGATACTGTGGGCCTTTTAAAAGATAGTCTAATATTAGTCCCCAGGGAGATCTGCACAATTAGATTTCTGTTTTTTAAACTTAGCAATTATTATTTCAACCATTGTTTGACCAGAAAATGTTGTCTCCCCTTCCCCAATTTCCATGCAGAAATTGAGGAAATCCTAAATGTACTATAACTGGAAAATGTCAAAGGTCAAATTACAATCTGCGAAACCTCAGCCTCAGCACACAACAGAACATGTAAATGATCTCTACAACGTTACTTTGTTTTCACTGTTTGCTTTAAAAACTCATCTACCTGCATAAAGTCAGTTATTGTTAACAGCTAATGGATAAAAGTAAAAGAAGAGTGATGCGTCGTTCAAGGCAGCAGTCCAAGCTAGCGTAAATGAATGAACAAAACCCTCTAATAGGCATGTGGAGCCACAGTGTGCGATCCATATGATGGCTATCAATAATTCATTCTTGGCTTTGGCCTTTTGGGAGACATTAAGGTAATATGAAGAGCAGTCAGGCCAAATGGTTTGCAAATCCTTTTTAAGCAGGATATACTGTATCATTTACCTGATTTCTACACAAGTAGCAACTTTATAGTGAGTCTAACTGTTATAGAAAAGCACAATCAAAGACACTCGTGTTTTGCTTTATTTAAAAGATTAGAAGTGAGATAGCAATATCAAAACAATTCAATTTTGCTCATAGTGGTTGCTTTTATTTTATTTGTGTAATGTGATAAACATAAATGGGTCTCACTAATAATAGTAGAAAATAAAAAACAGTTTGCAGTAGCACACAGAGAATTTGGAAAAAGTAAGAAAAACTACATGAAGGATTTTTGCATAAAAGAAAGGATTCATAAACCAATTAGACTGGGACCAAACCTACTGTGGCTCCTACAGTATGTGCTTCGCACTCTGCCATACTGACAGCTGCTAATAGTTTGCTTCTGGAGCGTTGTGTTGGGCCTCTGTAAGTATCAGCGCCCCAGCCCATGTGGTTCTGGTTCCCTAATCACACTTTGTTGTCTTTACTCACCCTCAGAAAAAGCACCAATTCAGCATTAACAATTGGCTTTTTAGAGACATTTGGATTTGTCCCTGCATTTGCAGAGTCATATGGATCTGATTTGTTTTGGAGAAACAGGCTTCCATTCACACACAAACATGCTCAAACCGTCAATTGATCTCATATGATAAAAGTTAACAGAAGATTAGCAGACTATAATCGTTAGCCCAGTGGAAGGATTTTCCTAAAAATGGTTTTCCAAGTGGCACTTAATGTCTCTGTGAAATATGAGGACTGTCTGTGTCTCACCTTGTTTTCTTTTCATGTGGACAACATGTACGCACATGCAATAGAGACTTAAAGCAGTCTGACTCTGCAGCTCAGCGATTAGTCCAGAGACATCATATTATTTAAAGGTGGCCCAGCAACAGTGGCTAATGGCCTCCCTGTCTCTATAAGTTATGGATGTAGCCTTTTGTAGTGCAGGGTTACACATAAAGGCCCCCCTTTTTAATTCACAGTAACCCATGGTCAAGCTAAATGGCTGACAGTGGAATTGGAGGCCCACGTTTACTCCAGTATTCCCACACACTTTGTTTAAAAAATGGCTGTTGACACTGACTAAAGAGCTCAGTCTGCTTTTTATCCAGCGTTTCTACAAGATTAAAAATCCAACTGAATGTAGTACTTTTTTGCTTGTGTATGAAAAACATCTTACTACAAGAGATTAATAGAGAACATTTCCTGTAAATATGTACTTTAAAAGATGCAGCAAAGATCACATTAGTGGTACAACTGATGATGAAGTACACACAAACACAGCAGTCTTACCAGTGTTTAAACCTGTACTGTATATCTCTGTTATTTATGTTGAAATTAAAGACTGCGCGTTAAACTTCACGACTGCTTGTGCAAATTATAAGGAGATATACAAGATATCTACAGTAAATAGATTTAGAGTGCGTGCTGGTTGTAGAAAAAATAGATTTCTTTTTATAGTTTTTACTCGTAAAAACATGCCAATAAAGAAGCATAGTCTCGCGGCTTTACATAAACATCGCATGCAGTGTGGTACAACATGTACACCTGGCAGCCATGGTTAGTCTCTAATTCAAGCTTCATAACATAAAAGCTTGGCCTGGCAGCCTTTCATGTTAATTGTGTCTGTGCCTTGAAACAAAGCTTGTTTTTGCAGCCTAACACTGATTACAAAATGTTGCAGAATCCTGGTCTGTGCATTTCTGAGCAGCACTTCATTTTTTTCTTGAGTAGATTATTAAAAATTGATCATTCTTTGTTATAGCCTCATTTCTGTCGGTTTTCATATTTTAATCCTGTTTTAAGGAAAACACGATGCATTAATCAAATATGACAGAACATACTCTTAATGTAATCATGCAGGGGAATATGAATTGCAAATGCCTCACCACCACCACCCTCCTCCACCCCAAATGTACTTCCATTAATGTTACAAAATAAAATAATCATGACCATTTTAAATAGAAATCAACTACATGGAATGCAGTGGAATATATTAGAATTGGGTTTGTGTGAAATGGAGAAATGCAGAGGCTTTACATCAAAAGCCAGCAGTGTAATGCTGTGAACAAGCGCTGGTGCCTTGGGACAGCAACTCAAGACAAATGCGAGATGACGCATGCTTCGCCAGGCCCCATTTCCTCACTGATCGAGATGGAACACAAGTTTTCTGTGTCAAGAACAAAGATTCTTCTTAGCTGAGATGATTCTTGACTAATGGTACATCATCACATCCTACACTGCCCTTGTTGGCTAGAATGACAGGTTGAGCCTAGGAGTCCTGCACGTACAAAAGTGCACTGCTGAGATTACACATCTCTTCACTTAGACTAAATGTTTAAGAAATTTAAGATTAAGGCACAAGATTAAAAGGGGAATTGAAAGTCTGCCACCAACTTCAAAAACAACTGGTGCTCTGGAGTTCCTGAGAACTGAAAATTAGTGCACTGATGACATCCTGCAATTAATCTAATACATTATGAACGTCCAGGCACCACTATAGATCTGTACAGGATTGCATTTACGGACTAAAATATCTCATCAGCATTTATAAGTTTTCCTTAAAGAGATTGGGACTGAGCATTCCAGAGACATTCACTTGAAATGGAGAGGCACCTTTCAAAACAAGTCAATATTCAGCACAGAAGAAAGAGGTCCTAATTAGATTCATTTGCCTCTTGGATCAATGTTTTCCTAGGGATGTGAGTTATAAAGTCAGAGTGGAGCATAAATAATCAAAAACAAATAAAGATGTGTGTTTGGAGAAATATGGATGAAAGTGCTCATAAAATCTCAGCCCAGCAAAAGCAGAATGAATATTTAAAGATGGGAAGGAAAGAAAATAGCTCAGGTAGAAAAAAGGCACTTTCTAAAAAGGTCTGACCTTGGCCACAGAGTGGAGGAATCCTTTAGAGGGTACCTTGGCCATACTTAGTGAAAAGTAGATAATTTGTTAATGTCACGCACTTGTTGGAAATGGCAGATAAATGGATTTCAGCCATTATTTTCTGGCCTAAGTGAAGTGAAGGAGGAAACGTTGCGGAGAGGACAAACCCAGTTATGACTGATAAGTGTCTAAAAGCTAATGAAGGCTGGCTAGGCCAAGGTCAATGGCTGCTAGTGAGATGCTATGTGCTGCTCCGTTGTCCTGCCGCTTAAATATAGAGGAAATATACATTGAGCTTTTAACACCTTGAAACATAGGAGAGACTGGTATATGAAATATGGGCATGTAATGGCTTTTTAATGACGGCCTCCCAGCCCACTATTCTGGCCTGAGATTGGAAATCGGAGGTGAACCTTGATATCACTGCGGTAAGTGCTTGTAATGCACCGTAACTTCTGGCCATCCTGTTGAGTGAGACAGTTCAGGCCAGGAGATAAATGCCCCGTACTGGACAGGGCCTCTGCTGGCAGGAGGACACTGCACTCCCTGTGATCCCAGCCAAAGTTACTCGGTAGTTCACAACAGGAAGATGTCCACATGTATAAATAAAAATGGGCTGAATTTTGTTTGTTATTTTTAGGCATGTAGTTGGGTCCTGCTTAAATGCTGTTGAAACAGCTGATGAACTATAAGAAGTATAAGTATTTATTGAATTTCATAATATTAATATATTGTCATTATCTATGAATACAAAATTTAACTTTTAATTTTTCTTAAATTCCCTTGACACAACTTTTCCTCTCACAGGACCCAGGAAATACAATTATGTCATTATGTGTAGCATTGTAATGTAAAAGTGTAAATCTATCCTTGGTAAGATGACAATACCTTGTACCCCTGAGTCCTTGTAGCTATTTTTAGGTGAACCAGGTCTTTAATGATCATCATTACAGATCATCATTGCAGCAGTACATTCACACACCTCACAGCACTATCAGAATACATAGACATAGAGGAGAAGATGCTTGAAATCCTTCTGCTACAGTTTGGATCTGAGCTGACCCTTGGCTGGACTCTCAGTTTTGACTCCCATAATCCAATCAGCTGAGTGAATAATTACAAAATAATAACACCAGTGCAACATCATCTTGGCTCCATCCAGTAGAGTGGCTTCCCTTCCGCCACTTGTGTGCTTAATGTCCTCTAAAGACCCATATTACACCCCAATTAGATGGCACTCTTGTTTCCTTACATCAAGGGCTTGACTCTACTGGCTTGTCACCCTCCCTTGGCCTAATCAATTTCATTACTCCAGTTACAGCCCCAGCCCCGGGAAAGCTGTGCCCTTAAACTTCAGCTCCTGCTTCAATCGATCAATAGCCCACGTCCCTGCCAAGGTTCCATTTAAAGTTCATTTATTTCAAGCCATCATATAAAACAAGACAGAGCATCGATGCAGCCCCACTTTGTTTTATTTGACTGAGGATTTCCACCATGACACTCAAATCCACTCCAGTTTACTCCCAAAGCTGTTCTGGGAATAAGCACCAGGTAGGATCACAATACGACCAAGCTTATTTACTCCCTGTTTTCCAACCCTGTGCTCTGAGTCACACATGCACCTCTGCTCTGTGTACTGTAATACAAACGATTTGCTGTTTATTTCCTTTTGATGACATGAATCTTATTTTGCTGCTAGAAAACTAAAGCCTGAACATAAACACACCTCATGACTGTTCAGAACTCACTCACGTTCTTCCTCTTTGGGACAGATATGATTTAAAGTTACGTTTTAGCACAGGTAACAAAAGCTGAGTATCAAGAGCAAACTCTTAAAGTGTCAGTGAGTTTCTGTGAATAATCACACTTTTAAAATTTCACAGAAATCTGTGCACCTGCCTTCACAGTTCCTCATGGATCCTGCAAGTGTAACATCCTATATTATCACAAGTTAATTAATTTCAATGATTAATGAAATATAGCTAGGTCTGTCTCCACCATTACATACTTTATTTGTGAAGTCTATAGAGATGCCAAGCTTTGGTGTGCAATTATACACAGAATTAAGATTCTTAAATATTCATAAGGGTTATATAGAAGATGATGATCATGATTGTGAAAGCTTGCATCTTCAGCCCTTCATTAACCACACAACTTCATTATCATTCACAGCTTGACAAATCAGTGGCATGGTTTTGGAAATCTAATGAAGATAATTTGCTTTGGATATTGTGAATGAGGTCCCAATTTACATGAAAGTGGCCCCCAACATTGACTGAAGTGGTGTGTTTTACTTATTTTGCTGCTTGGAATGTGTTGCAATGTGAAGCGTATGGTGGGAAAGGAGTAGTGGTTTGGTCCAGAAAATAACTTGCCCCTGCAAATTAAGAATTTTAAACAAACAAATTAGGATCTAAAGTTTCATGACAGGTGTCAGGAGGAAACTGAAGTGACTCTTCAGACTTTGTTGATTTGTGTTGCTGGTGAGTCAATGCTGACGGTTAACCAGAGCCAGACTCCTCAGATGTCCAGTCACTGCCGCATGAGAGTGACTACACTACCTGTCAGAGAACATTTTCACACAGCATTTTTTATCTTTAACCAGCTGCAGTCACAGCTTTCAGTGCACACTTTACAGTTTATTTTAATTACATTTATTAATCAAGACTCAGAATGTAAGTGTCTTTTTAATTTTAGAAAATTGATCAGGATCCAAACAGCCAATTTGAATGAACACTGACTATAAATACATTTATCAGATAAACATGCAGACTTTTAATTTGAAGGATAAAGTCAATTTTTTTACTAATAATATTATCCCATCCCTATTTTTTCAGTGTTTTGCACAGCTTTAGCAGGTAAACATTCCTTTAAAATAAATAATAAAATCCTTAGCACACCGTTCTTAATGTAACCTTGTGGACCTCTAAATCTCCGAAACTAATACTTAAAACATCCTTTAAGATGACAGATTAGCAAAGGCTGCTGAGAAAAGCATTAAATATATATTAAACCTAAAACTAATGAGGAAATGAATGAGAATCAGCAACATTTTTTTCTGCGTAAACGTACTTATTTTGAGTGATTAAATAAGTATAGAATTAAAGGGTTCTTTGTAAAAATTACAGCTATGACCTAAGACTCCATGAAGTTTTAATAATAGCTCCCCCAGTTTTAAGAGCGATGTTTTGTGTTGACCTGAATGGCGCTGACTGAGCTACACTGTGGTCTTTCAGAGCCCTGCTTCGAAAGTGGAGGCTTGTTTCAGTAGCACATTTGGTTTTAAAGCAAAAAAAAAGAAGCTTCCTTTGGTACAATGAGCATGTCAGCTTTGCCACACATGGCAAACCCTACTGCAGTAGGGCTTGGCAGGGAGAGGCTCGTCTCTGGGAGTGATTTCTTCCAAAGCTGGCCCAAATGAAAGCATCTTGTTTTAATCAGGGATTCTGGCTGCGATAGCTGCAGTGGGAGCTGTGAGGACTTGGCAGTCGGTTGCAATGCAGACTGTGGCACTCGTACAAAATACACAAATATTTCCACAGTAATTATGTGTCAAGTTAAACAAGCAATTGAGGGCTTGAGCTGAATGTGTTGGGAGGGAGCGCTAAACGAAAGAGCACGGTGTGTTACTTGCATGCAGGGGATTGAGTGAGACCCCAACAAGACAAATTAGGCCTTGAGACTTTGATAGGATTTAGGATATTTTTTGGCTCTGGCGAATACAACAGACCGCACAGTGGATTGAGCAATATCATGTGGTATTGCCACGTCTCGTTCAGTGGAGGAAGGCGCTCTCAGTTCAGAAGATACAGTTCAAAGACTGGGTGGACGGCCAAAGGGACTAAGTAATTGTGAGATTAGTGACTTGCGCTTTTTTGTGGTTTCTGGTTTATACAGGCACATTTGTAAATCTACATTGGCATTGGTACTTGAAAATGAAATATGATAACTGTCTGACGCTATGATTCAACTGAAGCTGCTGGAAAGTGTGGAAACATAGAGAAATGACTTCAAAGTTAATGTGTATATAATATAGTATAATACAGTTTTAACTTTATTGTTGCTGACATGTTGAGAATTCTTTTATTGTGCAGCTGGAGCCAGTGTGCCTCAAAGTGCACATTACATCACAGAACATCACAGAAGCAGAAACTTCACCCAACAAATTCTAGTAAGCAAAGAAATTCGCACTTTGTCTCTTTTAACAACGTATTGCGTCTGCACCAAAAACACGTAACTTGTTCCGTCGCCCATTGTCTAATTTTCCACCATGTTTTACTTAAATCTTTAGAGATATACTGAAAACTAACTAACAAATACCATTCTGTGATAACAAATACAGGTGCAGCTTTAGGTGCAGCTGTTTTCATCGACACAAACACACAAATTAGAAAAAGTATAAGACAAAATAGACGTTTACAAGTCATCTGAAGAGTTGACCGCCTGACTGAGAAAGACTTTGACAGCCACTCTTCTACACCAACTATGCCAACTTCCTAGAGGTTAAGGTCTCTGCTTAAGTGCTCAAAAAACTCTGGCGATATCCACTTTGCAGTAATATTAAATGGATAAAACAAAGCAGAGCAAATTCTCACATTTGAAAAGCTGGAGTTTAACCACTGACTGATCTGTTGTTGATTATAAATGGACAAATTAATAGATCAGTTTGTATTAATTTCAGCTCTAATTTACATATATTAAAGTAAAGTAGCAATACCCCAATGGAAAAAAAATACTTTTTTTCATGATTAAAAAGTGAGGATTAAAAGTCAAAAGTGAACATGCACGTTGTGATAAAGTTCAGTAAAATTATAGGTCAAAATCACACATAAAAGTGTGGTACATGTTAGAACAGTACATGGACTATAGCTATCCAGATCTCTAATTTGGAGATGTTTTACAAACAATTGAATGACCACGTGCTCTTCTACAGGTTTAAAAAAACACATTTTATCACCTATTGTTCTCTGATGTTCCCTGCTAGTTGGGAACACCGGCATTTTATGGACTTATCTCCTGAGGAATGTAAAAATAGCTACTTAAATCTAAGAGAATATCCACCCTGAAATGAAGTGAAGGAAAACTGAAAAACTCACAAGAATCGCCAGTGACGCTAAATTTGTGCTTCAGTACTGTACTCGCCTCTGCTCAAGTGACCAGCATGCAGCTGTTTTTGTCGAACACAACTGAACCAGATATACAGTAGCTGAACCTATATATACCTATAATTAATAATATATAAAGACTGTCTTGCAGCAACAGAGTCTGAACATCTCAGGCCTCGCTGTACGGCATGTCTGAGCTCCACCACTGAGCTTCTCACAGCAGTATAGCTGACACTCTCATTACACTCAATCCAATATAAGCCCCCTCATTTCTCTCCATATTGTATGGAACCAGTGCGCCAAAGTGACACCACCTCTCAGAAAGAATATGCTCATTAGCAAAACCAGCTAACAGTAGATCTCCCCATGTCTATTAGTGTTACATTTACCTCTGGCGTGACAGTGATTCATCACAAATATTAGCTTTGACTGGAATCCTGTCTCTGTACACTTCTATTGCTGCTGTGACAACCATTAAATCACCTGCCACAGTGCAACCACTTTAGTGATGCTGCTGTTGATGCCTGGCTGACCCATCTAGCCCCAGCAGTACATACTTCTGTTTTATGTCACATACAGTTCAGGGTCAGACAAGTCTCTTCTTGTGAAATACAGTTTTTTTCCCCTGCATTTCATTCAGACAAAAAGAAAATGAAACTTACGTGAGGTGCACAGAAAGATTTTTCAGATTTACCACATATATCTGAAAAACAGTGACATTCTTTGCTTAATTTCACTGAGTACATTTTATTCTTTACAACTAAAAAAATGTGCCTGTTTCAGTTTTCTGCTCTTTTTTGTGTTGCTTTCATGAACTAGTATGGGAATTGAGAAATAAAGTAAACAGTTGGGCTCAGATTCCATTTCTTATTTAAATGCTCACATTGTCTGCGCCAAAACCATGATTTCCCTCCTCACTCTTCTACACACAAAGCCTACCTTCCCAGGTGCCAGCTACAGATGGTGATAAAAGGTATTTGCTTTTTGAAGACGTTGTCTTGGGTTGTTGTGTAAATCCATTATTTAGGATATCCTTGGATGGATGTTTATTGTTATGAATTTTGAGAAAACTTCTTGCTTCCTGGTGGTATGAAGCATGAAGGAAAAGGCCCTCAGGATATTTCAACTGTGCAACTGTGCAAATTCAAAAGTTTGAATGAAAAGTGAGACAAGAATGAGAACAGTTTATTTACAGTAGGCCCTGCAGGTTTTCACCCCAACAAAACACTGCAGTGCATTATTTAGCTGATTGGCACACTTTTAGATCGACTGCTAAAATCATCCAGGGTTAGCTGGGAAATAAACCTGCAGGCCTCTGGGACTCAGTGGCACATTGTTAAGGCACAGCTGTAGCTAGGATCAAAATGTCCTGGTGGCTCATCTGGTCATGTAGTTTGAATTCAGAGTAGGAACTTTGTGGAATCATATGCCTTCCATATTTCTTGCTGCTCTTCACTGTAAAGTTGTCAATTAAACAAAAAAATGTGCCCTAAATGCTTTTCAAAACAATTAAATAAAGAATATACCACACAACACATTTTTGGTAAGAACCTCTATTAACAGGAGCTACACAAACAGAATAATCAAGTGGGACCAGTTGGGCTTTTTTAGTGGGTAAAACTGAAACCAAAGTCTGACTTGTGCTCCCATTATGTACAGACTGTCAGAAAGATTGTTCTAGTGGGTAATTTAATTAACTAGTGGACGATTGCACTGACTAGTATCTAATTTTTCACATGAAACAGAATCTAAGGAACATTTGCAATAAACATTCACAGAATCCACCCTTAAACAATAGTGTAGACAGGTAAATTGTAGTTTTTCCAGACTGTCAGAATTGTTTTAGGAATCTAATTTGATCATAATCGTCACATGGTCTCATCTCTCTGTAAACCAAACCAAACTAATCCTGCTGCATCGTCATTGTGAAATATACACTATTTTGAAACATACTGTCATAATGCTTTAAACGGGGCTCCCTCCTCGAAACCAGACCGATAATAAGAGTAGAAGTTGGTCAGCTGTTTGGTGAAGCATGCTGGGGAGCTCTGGTACTGAGAAGCGCCAGTGGGAGGCGCTTTAGCCGTGTTGTATTGAAACTCCCGTGTGCAGGATGGAGTGGCTTTTCTCCTGAGAAAAGTTTTTGACAAACACTTCTTTTGTTTTGTTCGTCTTAACAAAACTCGGCACGTTCGTATCCGTTTTTATAATGTGGTGTCATTATTTAGGGGATGGTTATCATAAAGAAAAATGCCTCAACAAGACACTTTCTGACACTTTGCTATGCATTTATTGTTTTTTGTGTCGGAAGAGGACATAATCCGTAGTTGTGTCTGTGAACTCGATGGCATGGTACACATAACAGATTTTTTTTTTGTATATGCCACAAGGACGATCAGACTATGCACTATTTATTTATCTTTTTACTGGATCTGTTCGCTCCTTACTGTACGCGCACAAGTTTTGCCGTTTGGGAATCTTTGCATCTTCATCATTACAGAGAAAAGCTGCAGCGAGCTTTACTGCTCTGTTGTTCAAAGGGCGAGTAGTTTTAACCAAAACACGTGGCAGTGGACAAATTGTGTAAGACTCAAACGGCCAAATATTGTTTAATAAATTAATAAAGTTCTTGCAGCGAGTGACGGATGAGCCGAGGGTCAAGGTGCTGTTTCTCACATTTCAGTTCATTTGCACAAACACAGTCAGACGCCTCGATCCACTGCCCGTCACTGTCGTTAATAACAAAGGACAGGATCCATAGCCTGTGTGACAACGCCTTGAAGTTGAATGCGTCTCCAGATAAACGCGCAAATGTGGAGAGGCAAATCCACACAAACAGAAATGCAAAGTGCAGCGGAGTCCTGTAAAGAAAAGGGTGTTCTAGCACCTAAAGGAGACTCTCCCAGGACTCTCGTCATGTAGCTGTTTAGCGTTATCACGGGAGACCTGCTACAAATGGCAGGTAGGAGAGAAAATAGCTGAATGCAAACGATCTGCTCTCTTCTCGTTGGGTATTAAACACTTTATAGAAAATTAAACCTTTCAGAGGTAGCAGTAAAAGACCCGGGTGCATCTGTCTTTTCTCAGCTATAATAAGACATTGGTATCCAAACAATGCTGGGATAATGCATTTAAATACAAGTCCTATTATTTTTTATTGTTATTTTGCATTTTCTCATTCCCTGCATCGCATCTTTGGCTACCAGATGTGTCTCCACATTGAAGAATTATTTCTCCTCCCCTGAGTCAAATAAATGCAATCAATATGAGTATTGCTCTCAGGCCTTGAAATATTACATTAATGTTCCATGTGGTGACATTTTAGCTGGAATTTCCAAATACATCATGAAGGCTCAAATTAATATTTATCAGCAAGAGGCTTTTATGCTTTGCAAAACAGTATTAGCGTGAACTCCAATAATCTTGTCCTCTAAGCAGGGAAATTGTGTCTGTATATAGGCTTGAACAGGTTTGGGATAAGCCCACCAGATGTCTCATCTTTGTGTCATTTCAGTTAAATTCACTAAAAATACAGATTGTCTGGATTTCTTTTTGTTAGAAACAACATGTAGGCTCATTAATAAATATTTACATTTCACATGTGTTTATTGTTTTTCTCACAGGAGGTTTTCAAAATCATATTCACTTGACTTAAGAAAGGGGGGGAGGTGGTTTAGCATTGATATTATTATTTATTCTGGTATGTTAAACAATTTGTCCTTCCTGTCTTTGCTGATCAGAGCAGAAAAACGTAAGAAATTCAGAAAAGATCGATTTCTCAATATGTACTTGAACTCACCAGGTAAAGGTAAGAGCCACTAAACAGGGCAAGTGTGTTTATGCACACACATATCTAATGATATAATATGTGTTTTTTTTTCCACACAAACATCTGCACGGCTCCTTGGTAAAGCTTCAGATTCATCTTGTCAATCTAGCAAATTGTAATGCATCTGTGACCACAGGGAATAGCATTCTATCGTTTATAGATCTGTTTTAAATTATTCTTGTCATTGAGCCCCAAATTTATGCTACCATTGATCCAGTAAGGAAAATATGAAACGAACTGGGGTTGCTATTTGATGACTCGCAGGTCAAGGAGATTTTAACATTGGTATTATTGAGCGTGGCATCTGTCATTTTTCACCTGGGTCACTGCCCTCTTCACTTTCCCTGCTCTCTGCTGCTGTAACAATAACAAACACATTTTAGTTTGGTATGAAACCTTCAAATCACCTGCAAGGTGATAGCTGTAGTTGCAAATGTGTGTTTGTAAATCTTACAGCAGTCGGTGACAGTGACAACAGTCATTAAGAGTTAAGTATTATTATTAGGTAGTAGCCACAAAAACATTAAAATTTAAAAAGTTTAATTCACTTTTATAAGCTATTTGATGAAAGGTGGTGATATGAATGATAAAATATCATTGACACGTTTGATAATATAGTAAAAAAAAAGGCTAACTAGTTAATATGACATAAGTCATAGTGTTTAAGAATAAGTATTATATATATTATATAATATTCTAAATGCAAACATACTGTAATGTAGACACACAGTATGTAGAGTACATAGTAGAAAATTCATGACTCCGGGTCAGGATTGCACAGTGCTCTATATGTCCATAAGAACAGTGGATCACGTACTGTCATTGGGCAATGTCTATTTTCAATATATTTTGTTCTATTTTCAGTCAGATAGCCAGACTGTGGCAGAGCATCACCGCTCTGCCTCCAAGCTCCGCACAGAATGAGCCAGGTGTTGTGGTAACAGACTTCCCCTGTGGCCCACTGATGAAGAACATCTGGAGTGCTTCTGTTCCGCCACTTCTTTCCTGTCCCCAATATGACCAGGCGATGTAGCTAACAGTGCAATGCATGTCGACACATGGCTCCAAGGTCCCTAGATAGGGTATGAGATGCTCTGATATTCATACCTGATGGGGCTGTCCCATTGACACGCTGTACACTCTTTCCATATGTGTGGCTGGTGTTGGGTGTAAGGGTGCTTCACCCAATCAGAGTTTACAACTTTACAGGTAACTGCTCCAGTAACTCTTTCAAGCCTGAAGTGTGACACACAGCAGTGCTCGGTGCAACAACACAAGTGATGTCTGAAAAGCTGAGCTGTGACATTTTGTCCCCAGACTTCAAAGTGAATACAAAATATAGTATGGAAACTCCTCTCTGTGAAGTGTTCCTGAATTAAATTAAACATGTAAAAACACATACAGTTTGGTTTGTGTTTTAAACACACATTAATATATGCACAGTGTGTCACAGTGCATCCTGTAGTGTATTTCTAAATAAGCCAGTTTTGCGTCATTCAGTCTTTTTTTCACTAGTTTGACTAAAACATCTGCACTGAGAGATACTGTGAGAGCTGTGTGTCAGTTTTCAGCTGTAAGAGCATTTCTGTTTTTGACAGCCTACATTTACAACATGATTAATAGCTGGGAATAAAATTCTAAAGCAAACAAAGTCACACAATAATACAACTTTTCTTTTACAATACTGCAGGCCAGTCTGACTAGTTTCATCAGTACTGGTTTACTGAACCTCAGATACAGATTTTCACAAACAAGCTGTACAGATAGTATACTTGTGACAGCTATTAATCTCCTAAATCTTTTAGATGTGCATACACTACATCATCCTGCCCTACATTTAGTTTCATGAACAATGCATCAGTGAGTGTTTTTGTCTTTCTCCTCTCTTGACAGCTGTAGCTATAAAATAGTTAAATCTGCTGGAACCTTGCCCTGTTGGCCAAATTGAAAGGCAAGCACAGTGATCCAAAACAGCCTCTACAGAAATAAAACAATATATAGAAATGTGCAATACTGGGATTTAATTTTCCCACCACCATCCATTTATATAATACATGAAATGAACCTCAAATTAATTTGCACCAAGGCTCTAAAGTAACAATGTAATCTCGGTGTTATAGCACAGTTGCAAATGGATTTCTGTCTCTTGTAATTTTATAAGAAGCACTCCAGGGGTCACCTTAAAAGATGTCGCTATTTTTTAAAAGCCAAAACTATCCCATGGCCTGTCAGCAAAGGGAATCACTGCAATGCAATCTGTTTTGAGCCATCGATTTGTCTGGTATTGCACCTTGTCACATGGTTTTCCTGTTAGGTTTGCTGCTATTGGCAGAGATGACTAATATTATACCCAGATGTCTATAATAAAGTGTGGAGTATCTCCTTACTGGTCCGCAATCTGGTCTTTATAACTTCCTGACTTGAACCCAGCTAAACGTTAAAGGAACAACATTGCATTACATGGCACAAAAAAGGGATGAAGGGGTTCAGCAGAATATGATGATGCTTCTATTAGTGTGCTCTTTCTGAGGAAGCTAAACAGACTTTGGCAAATTACACCATGTTGAAACACTCCTCTAATATTTTATTCATCTGTTTTGTAAGCTGTAAAAATTTTCATCAGACATAAGGAAAACTGAATTGTCAGGGAAGAAACCTAAGGTCAAATTGTGGTCAATAATAAATAATTAAACTTTGATTAATATACCATATGTATTCAGTCATTTTTAATAAAACACAGAAATGGTTCGGAGGCAGTGAAAAGTCATAAAACATGTATCTTTCCCTTTTCTAAAGGGCGCATATGTGACACTTGTCAAGCACCACCTGTCATGCTATCAGTCACTTCAGGTCTCTCCCGTACTATAATGTATTCCATCTTATACTTGAAATCCACTCTGCATTTCCAGAACTTTTCATACGTCACATGAGCCCAGCCAGATATCTCTTTGGCCATAGCTCAATACCTAAATTTAGGCAATATATTAAGACGATCTGGACTGGACCTGATCTTTTTTTTTGGGGAGCAAAGCATAGCACTTACCAGTCCTTTGTGTAGTGTTTAGTTTTCTAATTACCACAAAGACTGAGTGAAGGTCACTCAGATTACACAATGTGATGTGATTTAAAAAGTGATTTCATGATAAGTGATAACTTTTTTTACTCTGTGTTATTGTCCAAAGACTTAGACCTAAACACAGTGAAAGTCCCGCGATCAGATGGCTTGTTAATTTTCTCATTTCAGGGTTATATGGATTTTCCAGTTGCTGCAGTGTTCATAAACAAGCACCCCCCTCCCCACTCTTCATGTGTCAACATTTTCTCTGAAGGAGGAATTTAGAGCTCAGAAAGTTTATAAATAAGCCTTCTATCAAGTTCCACAACAGGTGTGACCCCAGTGTCCTAAAACTGAACACTTTCTGTGGTGCGGTTCGGTAACTCAGTAAAGGAGGACTAACTATTAATTGTCTTATATCATGTAGGAAATTCACCTCAATTTATGACAAGTTTCTTTTAGAAAACGTGTTTCCCTTTTGTACACTATCTCTAAATTATGATAAACTGTTAAAGAAGATCAATTTGATAACACACTAGCTGCTGTAGTGAGGACAGACATATGAAGTTCTGTCTCTGCCAGGGGACTTTGATATATTCAATGAAGCTTTCAAGGATAAACGCCATATCAGGTGATATACTGTACCCAACAGCACTCAACATGACACACTGAAAAGAACACAGCTTGTCCCTACGGTGTTTCAACAAATGCAGTGGGAGGGGGATTGTGGAGCTTGCCAGGAAAGTTATGAAGGACCAACTTCTTTTCAACACCTAGCCTCACAGTTAAGCAAGCACTTATTTACTATTACCACAGCTCTGACTATTGCTCAAGGTGTAAACACGCAAGCGAAAACTAAATAAGACTTTAAAAACATCATTAAAATGTAAAATATAGGGTGGCATTTGGAGACGTATTACTGTGCAGCACGTAATTTCACACAACTCAAGATCCAGAGCAAAGCATTAAAACAGAGGCCAAAAGATTTACAGTATTTTCCCAAAAAGGACCATTTAAAAAAATGAAGGAAGAAATAATGCAGTTGTGGAATTTGTAGCCTATGAATAAATAGAATATCACAGTTGTAAGGCATAAGTGGAGCACAGGTGTACCTGCATGCATCTGTTCATGACACCTAGAGTAAAAAAAAGTGTTTGTTATTTTCTCTTTGAAATGAGATGAGATGTTTGAAATATTTGTATCTATCTAAAGACAGTATTATCTACTAAAAATTATTACTTAAAACAATACACCACAAAACATTCATTTTCCGTACATTCCCTAAAGAAAGTTATATACCATGTAGTACAGAACTAGAAGAGAAACGTCCTTAAAACCAGTTTACCAGCATTTTACCTGTGAAGGAGAATTCAATGTTGTGGACATGCTAGAAATTTGACATGAATTCATGTCAAAGGGTACAGATCGTACGCAGCAGCAGCTAAGTTCTAGTACGATGTTACACTTTCTTTGTTGCTAAAACGTTGATTGTGTGCCTCATGATTATTACAGACACAGGGTTTAACACACCATTTTATTTTACCACAACATCGCTGGTTAGAACAGCCGAGAGATTAGAGACAATGGGTAATGGTGGGTAAAATGTTCTCCTCCATGTCACTCCCATGTCCTTAAATGTCCCTCCCTGTCCCCTGTCAACTGAGAGCAGTGTTAGAATTAGGAACAGGTGAGCCAAGAATGAAAGCTGACTGGATTACTTTACATTATTTCAATCAATTATTCAAATGCCCCCACTGCCTCCATGATGGCTTGACGAGGCATGCCAAATAATGATCCCCCCCCCACACGCAAATGCTTGCAAGTAAGGACACATGCTTACGCGAGCTAAATACTCACTTGCACAAACTCACAACAACAGTGAAACACTTAATTTCAGTACTGTTGACTACTGTGGAAAGAAGTCTGCGTCAGGTTGACCTGTGTGTGATCAGCACCAGTGGGTACTAGAACTAGTTGCATTTAATTTCACTGTAGTCACAGACATACAACTAATGCAGCACACAGTGAAGAGGGGAGAGGAATAAGTACAACCAATCAAAGGCAAGAGGAACAGGCTACCCTTTATCCCAGTGTGTAACTTTAAAGAGTGTCAAAAGCTAATAAATATTTTAGAATTAGGTGTATGTCAGGGGCAGGCCCACTCTATCAGGCGTCTGCTCTGTTTACTCTCCCAGGGAAACAGGTGCAGCCACATGAAGGAGAATTTCATTTCAAAAATAGCATTTAGCATTTTACTCCTCCTGGAGGCCTTCTCTGAGAGAAATTCTCATGTAATCATACACCATGGTTACTGAAAACTTCTGAAGTTGATCCACCGAGACATATGGTGTCTTAGAAAGAGGAGGAGACGCAGGGGCTTGAGGGACATAAATAGGATTTGGATGTTTGGTTTGTGATTATTTGTAAGGGGCAAATTTCTGTAACAACTGCATGATATGACTTGTTTTGCTGCTTCATAATCCAGGTCTTAAAAGTAATTGTTTGCAGGTTTGCAGGTATGCTACAAGTGTTCTTAAAATACTCATCATTTTCCACTAGATCTAAAAGCATAAAAATATTGCAAAACAATATACTCAAATTTCATGTCCTTTATCCAGAATCTTGAGTTGCAGTATTGTAACATGTTTCTAAGAAAGCTTTGTGGAGAGGGCCTGTTTGTTTTCATCATTAGAGGAGTGTGCTGTCTCCTGAACATCCAGGTCGAGCTCCCACTCCCTCTGAGCCTTTGCATCTTGTTTTTGAGTTTTTCCATTCGCGTCATCAAATGCTGCCTGCAACATAATGAGAGATGTGGCAATTAATTTTCTTTTAATCAAGGTCGAAATGAAGTAAATTGGTGCAGCTTGGCGAGCCCTCATTTTCTATTTTTGCAGTGATGCAAAACAAATACGATAAAATTATGGCCCTCCTCACCTTCTGTAATTAGAAAGCATGGATGATCAGAGGGAGATGATATGTACTATACAGTACCTCCAACCATGCCTCTCCCCCCAGAGACCAGATTTCAGCCCTTCTGAAACAGATGACCATATTTTCCTCCTTTTGCCTCTTTTATTTTTCTGTTCTTTCTTCCCCGTGCTGGAGTTACAGACAGAGGGAGCAGCTCAACATGACACTGACTGCAATGTTGTTGTAATGCCTCTCAAATCTTATTAAAGACCACAGCTGTGAAAGACCTTGCTGACTATACACATTTCCATTAACTATGTTGTTTCAGTATCTCCTCAAGCTGATTAGGAATTTATTAAAATTAGATTTTACCTGGGTATCTTATCGTCGCCATATGGTGCAGTGACCACCACTGATGAAGGAACCATTTGGTTTTTTTGCTTCGACATGTGAGTGCAGCTTTGGTAATTGCTTCTTAAGCAAATTTAGGCATAAATTTCAAAGGACTGTTTTGGATTAAAAATACATCTTATCTCAGAACATACAGTTTGTCTTGAGAAAGGTTCAGATTGGTGTTATTGCTGCAGTTTTCATGGAAGACCCACACCTTAATTTCCTGTTGGAAGTGATTGAGGAAGTGGCCACCTACTTCTTATTGTCTGCTGTTTTAACATGCAAATAGCTTAGATGGAAAAAAACATGTTCACCCTGGATGAAAAGACAAACAACTACATCCACAGAGAGTTTTAAAAAAAACACTTCTGTATATTTTATTTTTGCGAAAGATACTGAACTGTTTCAGAAAATAGCTTCTTATTTCAGTATGGGCCTTTTTCTTTGAGGTCATGAGAAATTCATGCTTACCCCTGAAGTTTGACAGAAAGAGTAATTCACTGGCTAAGGCATTTCAGCTCTTGCCCTCTGCTGCTCATGTGCTGCGTACATCTGTCACACCAAATGTGTCTCTGTGCGGCCTCAAACACTAGGTGTACACAGTGTTGAAATGCACTGGAAAAATATATACAAAGGCTTGATCGAGCATTAGCTCTAAGTCAGCACACTGAGGTGGGTATGGTGACAGCTGTCCAATCTTCCCCTCTCCCCCTCCTGCCTCACCAGCCACCATCACTTTTCAAAAATGTTCCCTGTTTACCATACATAGGCAGCTGCCACCACTGTTAACTTCTATAAGACAGCCACCTGCTAAAGGACATTTGTACATGTCTTTGTTTAATTAAGGTGAATGCCAGTTCATTGGCCCTCTCATGCAATGTGACTGAAAATAAGTCGGTCTCAATCAGACTCCTGCCAGTGGACTGTTAGGAGGCTTGTAGGAGGCACTTTTTGTGATAGAGAACTTTTCTTTGTCACAAAAATGTTAACAGTGTGCTTACGTGTGATGCTGCCAGTTGCATATAGAAACCTAAAACCTAACAAAATGTCACACCCATGTTTAACTGTATTTTCATGGCCCACGAAAATACAGTATCACTTACTTTGTGAAATTTGAGCTTGTTTTGATGAACATAAGACAGGTATTTGAACTGGTGCAGATGAAGGGCACACAGAGATCTTAGCCAGCTGCTTTCCAGCTTGTTTCTTGATTCATGTCATTTTTTTTCTGAAAAGCTGCAGGTTGTGGTTGGATTGTAAAAGTTTATTTTCATACCATTATTAAAATACGATTACATGACAGTACTTTCATTTTGGATTACTTCTTTCTCATTTACTCATTTTGCTGTGTGTGTATTTTCAATGCATACTTGGGTGGTTGCAAGCACAGGATATGTTATTAAGCCTCTGAAGGAACAGTCACATATTTTGGAAAAAGTGATAACCACTATGGATGAGTTTGATCTCAATTTCATCTTGGTGTGTTCAGCTGTGAGATACTGTAGATCAAGTCAGACCACGTTTAGACCAGCAGCAGTCACTCTGCAACTAAGAACATGTTGGCTCTTCAGTTTTTAACTATAGCAATATAGGTATAAAATTCAGACATTGTGATTTTTAGGAGCAGGTGCATGTTAGAGCTACTGTATTTCTCGACTGATGGCTGCTGGAAGCAGTGACTGCACACAGCATCTCAAAAGCGCTGTCCTTATAATGAGCTTGTCTGATGACTAGTTTACATGATAACAGGACAAATGATAGTACTGTAAGTGAAAGACTTTTTCGTGCCAGTATTGTCTGTGCTGATTTAACATACCTTCCTTTGTTATAAGCTTCTCTATGAATCTGTATGAACACATGTACAATATGTTCTCTCAGGATGAAACTGACTCTTTAGTTTAACCAAACTGTATGTCTTTACTAACCTTGGACTGCTGTGTGATTAGCTTTTAATGTTTTATAATTAGTAGTACCAATGGCAAAGGAGTCAGCAGGGCAGAGGTGGGGTGGGTACTGTATGCCCTTGAGAGCAGGCCTTATGAATCAAGGGCTGGCAATAAATGGACTGGATCATTACTGAATCAAGTGATCTGCAGAATAATCTATTGATTTTCTGGTCTTTCTCACTTCTTTATTATTCTGTATCACAGTATTGCAACATCAGGAGGAACCCACTGATGGATGGGTTGCTTGGACCTCTGCAGTGACCGTGGGGGGGTTTGTAGCATAATTATATAGCATGTTCCAGGGTATTAGACATAAAATACATAGCGAAACTTGAAGATTTGTGTCTTAAAAAGTATGTTTATGTTTTTTTCTTAAATTGATTACTGACATGCTTAACTATATACAGAGAATCAAGTCATGTTGATGTTTTAGTTCTACTGTAGACTTGGTGGGAGTCTGGGAGACAATGGCTGTAAGGCCTTATCAATATTAAATATGTATATTATACAACAACATACAGTCACAGACAATAGGAGATGAGTCTGAACTATGGACGAGCTCTACAAAAATATATTAAAGAGATTTTTAGGGTGAATTTATTAAAATCAAATAGTAAAAGGTTAAAGATTATCAATTTATAGAGAAGGGTCAAATGGCAATGAAAACCTTTAATCTCCTTAAAAAAGCATGGGGTAAAGTTCTTCTGTGAAATGATTCAGCTTAACCTTGAATTTTTGTGAACTGGCCATTTTGGGTTCAAATGCACAAAAGTTTAAATGGGACGGATTTCATAAATGAGACGGTAATATGTCAACTCAATTAACAAATGTCCTAAAGTGCTGGAAGTACTGTATATAGAGCAGTAGGTCACAATCCTGAACCCTACAAGGAAGGTAGAGATTAAAGGACCTACCTTGTTAGTTGACTTTGCTATCGATCCTCTTGATTCTTTATTATGTACAACAGGACACATCACAAAACTGCTAATTGGCAATAATCTGTTTGTCAATAGTTCACAAGACTGCAGAATTTAGATAAGGAAAGTTCAAGTTTAAAATACATTATCACAGCCTCACTGTTCCTATGGGCTTTAGCCCTGGAATACCTTCAAGGAGTCTCATGCTCAGAATATTTTACAGTAAATTATTGATGTTCTATATGTTAGGTGGTAGGAAAGGAGAGAGAGAAAATGAAAACAAAGAGAGGAGGTGACATTAGTGATCTGCCAATAGGAAGGTAAACTTTAAATGGACTGTTGTAGGCGACATTGGTAACAGAGATTTTCTGTTGGGACTGGCTATGAAACGTACACCACACACATAAAGAGGCAGACTTCTTGTGAAATGACAGAGGACAAAATGTTTTATATTTTAATTTAAAGATCTAAATAATGCATAAATATCAATTATGCCACAAAAACAACCATATTAGCTGTAAATGAGACATTAATCTCAGTCGTAATGTGTCTGGATCTGGCCTAAACTTTAAAACTGCACTAATTATTATATTTACCGCAGATCAAATCACTATGTGTACTGTGAAAGCAGTCGCTCATAGTAAAGAACCCACAGAGAGAATACTTAATATGGATTCATGCAGCTCCTCTCAGTTCGCAGCATTTTAACTCATTGTTTGGCCCTTCAGCGTCACGGTTTTGATTCAGTCTCACCGCTCTCATTAATCTCATTCAGATCCTCTACATACATCAGAATAGCAATACCATTATGTAAACATACTCATTACAAAGACATGTTTTTAGATTCAGACTGTACCTAAGTAAAAGAACATGTTATCAACAAGTAACCCATCCATCCAACATACTAACCACTTTTGCTCTTAAGGATCGTGTGAGTGCTGGAGCTCATCCCAGCTGTCATTGGGCAAAAGGTGAGGTACACCCTGAGTGTTTAAAAGTAAAAGTAGTCACAATACAGGCAAAACAGTCCTATTCAGTTATTATATAAATCATACCCTAATATTTGAACAACTTTTTGTTATTGTAGGTGACTTGGGTGAGGGAGATTCTGGATATTTTATATTTCACTGATTTGTTCTGCTGTAGGCTACAGCAATGCAGAATATTTAATATAGCCTACTGATGTTCTTCTGTATCTATAGCTGTTTAACTAATTTAGTTTAGCCAAAAGTACAGTGTTGCCTGCTGAAATGTGGGTATTTGATAAAACTATAAGTTAGCGGAAATTGAAACTCAAGTAAAGCACATCAGAATTGTAGCCTTAAGTACAGTGATTATTTGAGTAGATGTTAGCGAAGTTACTTTCTACTGCTGAAAACATGTTTTTTTTTTCATTAACACTCTTTAAACAATGTTCCTGGAAATAAAACTGAATTGTTCCTGCTTTCTGTGCTCTCTGGGCCAAACATAATGTATTTCTGTTACAGGTACACTGAAAAAAACAACAACACGTAACACCTAAATGATTTAAGTAAATTGAACTTAACTCAGTTAAGTTTATCCAACTAATAGTTAAAGCAACTTAAAACATTTAATTTGTTCTAACTATTTAGCTGGATAAACGAAACTGAGTTAAGTTAAATTTACTTAAATCATTTAGGTGTTACCTGTTGTTTTTTTCAGTGTAGTAGAAATTAAGTATGGCATCATTTAATCGTCATCATTTAGGAACTAGTTCCAACAACAAATCAACAACTACAACTCCTATGAGTATTTGGCAGATAACTTTATATTTCAGGAGCCACTGCTGTGGCAGGTGTTGGACAGAAAACTCCACTAAATGATTTCACCTTCTTATAAAGACAGAAAATTATGATAATGGAAACCAACTGGTGATTGACAGCAGATAGTTGGAGGGAGGCGGGACTTGAAGTGTGGTAGTAGTAAGTACACAAACATATCAGGCTAAATATAGATATTTTACCTGTTTGCTACAAAAACAAGAACAAAATGTCGGGAAACAATAGACCTTTGTGTTGTTTTATATGTTTAGATATTGTTTTAGATGTTTTATACAGTGGGTAATAGAAATTAGTATGTTCCATGCCAGTTTACTAGCTAGCTAAGTAGGAAATGCATTAACTTCACACATCGTAATGTAGTGCTGAAAAATCAGTCTGTAAAACTATGTTAATTTTTGATGGTGAAAAGTTACCATCGCGTTACCTGAACATGCAGGTACAAATAAGTTATGGGTGTTTGTAGGTGGATCCTCAGCTACACCATAAAAGTCCTAAAAATCTCACTTTATTAATTAAAAACATCAATGGAACCAGTTCTGGAGTAAAAGACAGTATTAAAGCAGCCTGGTTTGGCAAGGTGTCTGCTGAGACCACAGTCAAACTCCAGGCCAGGTTTTCCAAGCATCACCTGCTAACCGAGAAATTCAATTAAGGACTCCTCTTCCCACTTGGAGCCGGTCTCCAGGGCAGATCTTCCGGGCAACTCGCCCTGTAAGAAATTAGAAAATGCTACAATAAAGCCCGAAAAACTGAAAAAAAAAGTGTCAACTTTAATAATGATAGCTCTCACGCCGTCAGCGGTAGACACACACACGTCCCCTAAGTTGGAAGTCAGCGAAAGAAAGCGAAGTACCACAGGTAAGAGTTTTCCTTTTCCTCTACAACTACTCTACACGCTCATTTCATTTCCAAACACATCAGCGTCTGCGGAAAAAGCGACGCCAAAGTGCTCCTTAGCTGCAACAGTGTCACCGAGAACGAGCATTAGTGAGGAGTTTTAAGCGCTGAAGAAACGAGAGTGAAGCAGGGAGACAACACGGTGAACACGGTGTGAGTGTGTCAGCCTCGACGCAGCAGCAGCAGCAGCAGCGCCGGCGGTCTGGAGCGTCTCACACGGGCTCTTAGTGAACCCAGTGTACCTTTGGAAGTACCGGCGACACGACCAAGCTTTCCTAAAACTTCAAATTCAAAGCTGTCAAAAACCGGATGAAACCTGCCGGCGATCAAGCGTCAGCCTCGTTTTGAAGTTCAGAGCCATAGTGCAACTTTTTCTCTCATTCGTACTTTTTCGCTTAAGCGAACTGAAATAGTCGCATTCCCAAAGCGCAGTGTGTAGTAGAAACAACAACAACAACAAAACAAACAAAACAAGGCTGATATGAGACATTTTATTAATTATTCAGCAGCTCAGACCCACAGTGCTGTCCACTGACACTTCTCTGAAACACCAAAAATGACTCAAATGAGCTAAATGCGGTGCGACTTCACCGTAAGTCCCAGTTTTTGTTTAGAAAAACTTAGTGAAACTCCGCTGGCTGCCACTAAACAGGTAGTAACCTTCATACAGTATCATTTACTGTAAATAGAGGAACTACTATAAATGCAATCAATATTCAAAACCTGAAATGCGGAAGTTCTGCTGTTTAAGATTGTAAATAACTTTTCACAAATGTTTTTTTCCTCATCCTGCATGTGTAGTTGGTCATTTGCTTCTGTTGTGTCAGCAGCCAAAAGTGTAACTGACTTCATCACTGTGTCCCTACTAATTATATGTTGTAAATAAATACCACAAACAAGTATCACCGTCATTTTTAAACGGATTTGGAAAACATAAGCAACTGCCCAAAATGTTCACTTTTCACAGGTTATATACAACACACACACACACACACACACACACACACACACACACACACACACACACACACACACACACACAGACTGTATTTGCTGTAGTAAATATGATTTTGATATGATATGATTTTTTTTTTTTGCTGCTGTTCCTGCTCTCAGTGGCTGCAAGGCAGGTTTTCTGACTTCCACCTAACTGCAGGACAAATACATACTTTGTGTGTTTGGTTAGTTGTGATCACTACAAAACACCACTATGATGCGAGATTTAATTTAGCGTGCGTTTGTAAAGGGTCACTGTTTGTTCTCTGGTGCATTTATAAATGTCTGTACTGTGTGCTTGCCACTGTGTTATTATTCTCAGGGATGAAGATAAGGACAGGAATAGATCACTGGCACTTTAAACCCGGAGTTCTCATATTCTCGCCGGATCTTTCTCCTTTGCTAATTATTGTGTTGTTTTCAGAGCAAATATGTCATATCCATGGCGACCAGGCAGGTTTATTGTCTCTCCCGTGCAATAGCTCACAAAAGTAATTAATTATCCCTCTTTTCTCTCCCTCCTGTCTTTGGTTAAACAGATCATTCATGAAAAGCCATCTTCTATATTAAAAATGCCACTGCTAGTACAACACAAGGTAAACATGGAAGTTTATTTCAATTTTACTGTTTTGATGTCCCCTTTTATTCTTTGTCTCACTAATCAGTTGTAGATTAAATAATTTTAAAATATAAAAAAGATTCATTATGTGCATAGTATGTGCTTTTGAGGTATTTTCCATAATGCCCTCATAATGCTGCAGCTGTGCAGCCTAACTGTTGCAGATGTATTCATGCATGCAAAGCAAGCACACACTTGACACTTAAACAGGCAAGCTTAAAAACACATGCTTAGACATGAAATCAGCATGCATTTTGTGTGATATGAATAGCAAGCATTAGCTAGACTGAAGATAAGTTTACTTAGTGGTGGCTGTTTTTATGAGGTCACTAAAAATAATAATCAACAGCAGGTGAAACAACGGCGCACAATAATTCACATCAGTACACTGCAGGGTTATTGTACATGCGCCTTTACGCATTCTGTCTAAAGAGAGCTGTAAAGTGATCAGCTGAAGCAGTTTCCAGCTCTTAATCCTGTGTGCTCCCTCAGTGTAACTCTGGAACGTGATGGCATGTGTCCGCTGTCCAGAGGTCCATCTCTTTCTGGACACTACCCAGCCTTCGCTGTCAGACCAGCGGTACAGGTCCTCATCTCTCTTCGGCATTGATGAGACACTGCAATATCCATCTGTCAAACATACTGCCATCTCTACCTCTCTTTCACTCGCTCTCCTTGCCATCCTTCTTTCATAAATTTTCATCCCCGCTGTAGGTGAAAGTAGAGCTGGGTAAATCTCCTGAGCTGAGAAAGCTGAGAACCTAATTGTCCATTTCTGCTGTTTTAATTGCAATTTGGTTTGTGTGTTTAGTTCAGTGTTCATTGATGTGGTCCTATAGGCCTTTTGATTGGAGCTCTCTCTGTCTTTCTCTCACTAAAATAACACTTGAAATGCACTTGAAATGTTGCCTATGGTATTTGCTCCTGCTTCACTTGACTAGTCGAGAATCTCATTGTTGTAATCAGTGTGCGATGCCTCCAATGTTCATATTTCTTGTAGCCCTATCAATCAGTGGAATGCCTCATGTCTCATAAGTACCCATCCGCATCTGTCAAGGGATGTGTAGAATTAAACCCATGTGTATTCCTTCACTGTTTGACCTTGGCTGTGGACCTTAGGTCTTTGATGTCAAATAAGCATCAGCAATCCCAGGCGGCATTTGACAGGCTTCAGGAGCCATTACTTTTGTTTCCCAACATATAAGCTTTATCAATTACCCTCAGTGTAATGATTTTGTATACAAATTCACATTACCACAACCATAGTGTTTTGCTTTGTAAAAATATACTGCCTTCAACACGTACTGTTATACTACCACAAATAGCACACATGTTTTTTTAATCATCATTATTGTTTTTATTTTAGTGCTGAGGAAATGTCCTTTTTGCATGCTTGATCAGCCAGTAGAGAAATCCAATATAATGGAGGTTCAAGGTGAATTGCATCCCGTGCTTTTCCCTCCTTCGACTGCAGGAATATTCCAGAGCAAAATAAACAAATCACACAGACAACAGTAATATAGGGTTGATTTTGAAGGCATGAAATAAGTATCGATTAAATCCTGCAGTTCATAGATGAAAATGGCCTTTTTGGTAATTTGTCCTAGGTCCTTTCAATACGATGCAGAAAGAGAGAGAGGCATGGAGTGGGGGAGAGAGACAGACTGCAGAAGGGGTGGAGAGGAAGAATAGAGAGAGGAATAAGACAAGTGAACAGCGAGAAAGACAGAGAGAAGAGCTTTCACGGAGTTGAGAAAGGAACATGCTGCCCCTTTCCGAGCTCATTATCATTCTTAATAAGTCTTAACGAAAGAAGGAGCATTGAGTGTAAATGCACGGTAATCCTTACACTGGCCAAGGTTAGTAGGGACGTCAGCACATGCACGCCGTTCCCAGCTGGCCACTTTAAGACAGGGAGGGGACCAGAGGAGCACAGTTAAGGATAGATGTTCAAGGAGAAAGTGAGGACATTTAGACACTGTATAAAGGTTAGGCCCTTTCCCCCAGCCTGTAGCTTTTCAGTGCCTGCACCACCTGGCATTTAGTGAGTAAACACTTCTGCATCCAACAGAAAACAGCCATATTTAGCCACAAGACCAAGTGTAGGTTGTAATACCTCAGAAGAAGAACTAAGATTGACAGGTGAGGAGAACAAGGCTTGATTTAAAAAAATCTAAATAGGACAGTTCAGAGTTTGGCACCAATCACCATAAGTAATTCATCCCTGTATGAAATGTAACCATTGGCTGCAGTGCATGTCTAACTCATTATTGTTTGGGTGTGGTCCAGAAACAAGCATTAAGATGAATTGGATGAACTGGTGACCAATTAACTCACTCAACAAATTACCAGTCACTTGAAGTGGTTGTTCAACTATGTTTGCTTTAATGGAAATCCAATGCATTATTTACTGTACTGAGCTAACAATCCGGTGTCGTGTCACCCTATGCATTCTACAGAGTCAGTAATTTTACAGTATTTCTGTTCATTAATCAAATGAGACGTGATACATGTCTGGCACATTAATTTTAATCCACATTGAAACCACACCAGAAGGTGATTTTTATACTTCCACTAATTAGTACATTGAGTGTTTTTTCACTTTGTCAGTTTTTAAGCCTTGTTTTAAATCTTCCACATTGCAGTCCAAGAACCTGTGATACTTGACAATATAGCTGCACGATGATGTGTTTTCATACACACCAATATTGTTAAAGTGTACTATTGTCTGGTTGTCACTTATATTGTTACTGCAAAAATATTGTCAAATATTGTGATAAGTCTATATCACCATAGACATAAACAAACAAACTTAAACCTCTGGTCTGTTCTGAATGATCAGTGTCACTAAATGGTGATCACTGATTGAACTCTGTGTCTCCAATCACTGTTAGCACATCCGAGAGGTTGTTTCCATATCTGAGCCCTGTAATAGTCCTGTCATTTGTTGCAGGACTATTAGAGAAAAAGGAGAAAAAGGTAGCACTTACAGTCATGGCTGAAATTATCAGCACCCCTGGAATTTTTCCAGAAAATGCACCATTTCTCCCAGAAAATTGTTGC
>JAUBNQ010000026.1:10423338-10450350 GCA_032353495.1 Ctenopoma kingsleyae | reverse complement strand
GGTGTCTGCCTCCCGAACTTTAACTGGGAGCTGGTTCCACAGGAGAGGAGCTTGATAGTTAAAGGCTCTGCCTCCCATTCTACATGTGGAAACTCTAGGAACCACGAGTAGACCAGCACTCTGAGAGCGAAGTGCTCTGCTGGGATAATAAGGTTCTGTGAGGTCTTTAAGATATGAAGGGGCCTGATCATAGTACTTTATAAGTAGAATTCATGACACACAGATTTGAAAACTACTTTCTGCTTGTTTGTTTTTCTTGGGGAAAACAAGAAACACACACATAGAAGACAAACATTCATTTTCCATCAGCGTACACAATCTTGGTATTAGTTTTGACTTTACCTGTGTATCACTGGAATTAACCAACTGTTGGTGTTGAACGCTTTTATTAAAATAATTACATCTCTCTTCAGTAAATAATAGTTCAACCTGTCTGTCCTGTTTTGTGTTCTTGAACACATTTTGTCTTCCTGCATATAAATTGGCTGTTTTCTTAACTAGGACAAGTCGCAGGGCAAGTTTCTCAACTGAAACATATTTTTTTCATCTGTCATGTTTTATCTTGAGCTCTGACTCCTTATGCACAATGTAGTTAATGTTAATATACAGAGTTGTAAATATGTTAGCATAAACTGTGAGTAGAATATCCAGATTTGAATGAAGGATACTATATTATATACAGTGGTGCTAGTTACACAGCTATTTATCCTTCTTAAATTCGGCTGCCTGGTTTGCCCATGCAGGCTTTTATTCTACATGACATGTAAAATAGAGTCATTTTTCGAGGCATGTCTGAGAATGAACATTCCATGCATTCTGTATGCTTGGTTTCAGAAGCCACAGAACACATACAAAAGTGTGTCCCTGGCATTTGCGTCATAAAGCAACAACAAAAAAAATTGTACATTGTGTTTTTACAGAAATGCAACCGCACCTAGGGGTTATTACGGCAAATGCTGTTTGAGTCAGCTCTTATGTAAGTATCTTTTTTTCCTGTGGTATTGTTGCTTTCATAAGTACATATCACATCAAAAGCTTAAAGTGTTCAGACTACTTTCTCAATGGCAAAGACACTAAGTAGTTGTGACCTGAGTACACTTTTTTTCATTGATCACAGCCAATACATGGCTTTATTTTTTAGGATTAATTTTATTTCTGATGACTGGATGGTGAATTAATTCCATTATTGTCTGGCGGTTTCTTTAAAGGTGGTGTCATGTAACGTCTGCAGTGGAACCAGCCTCATCTTACCCGAACAAGATCCCTTTTATATAGAAACATTCAAATGTTTATGAAATGTAAAGTAAATCTGCCATTGGTAGGTTAAGTATAGGAACACTCAGAAAGTTACAGTTTTGTTTCATCTGTATTCTAAACACCTGAAACTTCCTCCATTACATTAATAATTTTTGCTGGGTTAGACATTTCTAGTGGACTAAGAACTCACTGAGTAAAATGTGTTTTTAAACAGACGGCTATTTTATTGTTTTAGGTAATGTACAAGGTAAAGTGCTTTGAAATCTGACTTTGGTAGTTCATTAAGTTGCCAAATAAGGATGATCAGTAAATGACAAGTCTGGTATAAAGCTGCATAGTTAATAGAAATGTTTTGGATAGTGACAGTGCTTTATAAAGGAATGTGATGACTGCTAGCTGCTCTTCAGTGTTCAGACTACAGGCACTTAGTGCGCCAGGTGTTTTGCCCAAGATTTTTCCACAAGACTAATGGAAAAGTGCCATATCATTTAAACACCCCATTAATATGTCTTATAAGACTCACCAGTACTGAGAACCAAAAGCTACATTTTATTATGGTTTCTTGTTTTTGTCAAGCATAGCTTCCAGGTTAAGTTTTCAGGTAATTATAGCGTTGTGCACACTAGAGTGGCATAAATTAGCACCTTGGGGGGAGAATCAGTTGGCTGGATGCCCATCATTGCCTGTATGGCCTGGACATGATAAACACACATGCCTGTGAAAGGCCCCTAAAGTGTGCGGCAACATTTTAAATGAAGATGTGTCTTTGATCTGCATGATTCAAGACTGAATGTTCTGTTTCTCTCTCTTGACTTTCCACTCACCTGAACCGGCCAAGGCAGATGGCCATCCACCCTGTGCCTGGCTTTATTGGAGGTTTCTTCCATTAAAGAGAGTTTGTCCTCTCTGTTGTCGCCAAGTGTTTGTTAAAAGGGAATTATTGGGTTTTTCACTCTGTAACTTTGCAAGGTCTTGCCCTTAATATGCGAAGTGCCTTTAGATCACTCTGATGTTGTGATTTGGGACTATGAACTGAAATGCATCAAAAATATGACTGTTACAGAATAGGTTTTCACAAAGATTATATAAGCAAAACTGAGAAATAATGTTATAGTAAAAGTTGATGTGATGTGACACCTCAAGAATGGCAGTCAGTAGCTGAGTCTTTAGACCTTGCCCGTGCATGTGCTTTATGTGCAAGTTATCATGTGAGATCTTTGATGTGGTTTCAAGAGTTTTTCTATCACACATGCCATGAATGATAACTTATGGAAGTAGTGTATTCTCTGACAGATGACACTCATGGTAGAAACTGGAGAATAGAGAGCAGCAATTCCTCCTTATTACATGTGGAATTTCCTCCCAGCTGATTGAAGTATCAGCATATTGCTGCCATATTCCCTCCCACAAGAGCCCAGAGTTTTAATAATTTGCAGAATGAAGGGGGCAGATGAGAGGCTATCAAAGTCACTTACATTTGTTTAATCTTTGATGCGCTGCCATTCGCTAAATTTTCTAGAACAAGAAAGCTTGTTTATAGTTTTCACTGAAAAGCAATGTTAAAAGCAAACAACTAAAACCATATTAGACAGTCACCATTAAAGAGCACTGTTTACCGAGTGTGTATGTTCTGTAATCAATATGTGCAAAGAAATACTATATGTACTATGTTTACAGTATGATCATGTGGAGGAAAAATAACAATAAGTAATCTCATGTGATTTAGCTGTACTATGCAAAGTTAATGTAATCCTCTAATGTTTAGTGTAACGCATCAATCATGCAAAAATCTATTGTTGCATTAGCCTTGAAAGAACAATAATAATAAAAATGCTATAATGGTTTTAGCTTCCTTTCCATAAATCATACATGGAGGCTGGGGAGGGGGCATCTTAACTTGCCATTTCAGCTCATCTGAGCAGTTGAAGGGATGCTGAATACTGATATGATATTGAGCAATAATCGGAGCTGCAGTTGGTCACTTTCAACCTGAAGTGGTTTGAAATACTGCATGGACGTTGCGTGCTGCTTCTAACCAAAGTTGACCCAACACCTTCTGCAGTGACATAAAGCTGTTTTCTATTCAATAGCCACTCACAAGAGACTGTAAATCAACAGTAAATGCATAAAAACAGTGCATAGCGGAGGATTTATTGTAACACTGCCAGTCCTTGCAGATATTAAAATAAGACCCAAATCAGCCGGAACATCATTTAACAGGTCATGCTCACGCTCATGCTTCAGTTTTGAGCTGGTTTTCCGTAGCTGACAGGCTGTCTGAATAGATTGACAATGACACTTGACTAATAATGCAGCTTTCTATAATGTGCAGAGTGTATATGTCCATTGTGTATGAACAAAATGCAAATAGATGAACACATGATTTGAGTACGGTGTTTGTTCCAGTGGTTAAACAGCACATATTCAGCATCTGAATGTAAAAGTACAAAAGTTAAACTAATCTCCTGTTCAGTAAGGTATCATCATACAGTCGTGTAGCTAAACACATACATATAGGGAGAATTACTGAAGAGCTCAGCTTTCAGGTTTGATAAGTGGAAGTGCATTTCTATCGTGGTTTCAACCTGGGACCTTTACAAGTGCTTGTCAGAGTAGTGCTCGGAGTACTGCCTGAAGAGGCTTTTCGATTTCACAGAGAATACACTCTTCCAAAGAAGTGGGTGGAGAAGATAATTCTCCAAAAGAGTAAGAGGGGAAAAAATACAGAATTAATAAACCTTTTTAGTCTGCATAATCATTCATTTCGAACTTAAACTGAACAGTGCAACAAAACAAATCATTTTTGGGGAAAGAATACATGTATTTTAATGCCCTCAAGCAAAACTAATTAAAGACGACACCTCATTTACATAAATAAGCATTATAATTTGCATGCATGCACAAGGGAATAGAGTCAGAAAAGAAAGCAATATTTTGCAGTCTGCTAATTTCATTTTATACAGGATTTAAGCTTAATAAAGATTCATTTTGGAGGGGAAAGGAAAATAATCAAAGGGGAAATTTGAACTATCTCCAAAGATGCAGCAGCCTTCTATTCAAAGGGTTCTTTCTGAGTCACCAGATGACTCCTAATCTGGAGTGGCACTTCCTGGCCCAGCTCCAACACCAACTCCTTGAAAGGTAAAAAAAAATTTTAGAGCCCAATTTATTAGTATGCAGTTCTGGCATCGGGTGGAGAATTAATGGCGGTGACTGATAATGACTGTAATCGTGGCACAAATGGGGTGTTGAAATAGCAAACAACGGGCACAAGGCATGTAATGGGGATTTTATTAATTACCCGAGGTCCCTAGCATGAGCGGTCTTCAGGATTTACTGTGGCCATGCCAGCCGGTCGAGTAAGGATTGGCCGGTCTAATCTGACAATGAAAGGGTCAATACAGAGACCGCAGGGTGCGCAAAAGTGAAGGATGTTTGCATGTTTATAATATTTTGAAAGTTAGTACTGAAGTGACAAGAGGGGTTGTATTCATTGGGGTCTTTCATTGGGTTTGGATTATGATATTGAGTACTTTACACTGAATAGTTACAAAGAGCTAGACTACTATACCAACAAGAGGAAAATTTGCTCATTCCGCAAGTTTTTATTCACATAAGATGACGGATCAAAAGGCCAGAAACAATTCAGATAAACGACTCTTTCTTCAGAGTTTTTCAGTAAAGTTGTGTAGTAAATGCAGGTATATACAATGAAAAAAATCTCCCTCGAGCTTTATGTTGGCTATTAGAAAAAGAAATCAACATATGGTAGCGCTGTCAGGTAGGATAGCCCATTCACACATCAACTCATCAACAAGAGAGGATTGATTAAAAGTCCTTTTTATTACTCACTGCATCCTTAATGGACGCTAGACTTTCAAAATGGAAGAAACAATTAGAGTTTTACTGCTTTGTGGGCACTACTGATTTATATAAATCACTGCACGGGTGTAAATTTTCCAATAAAAGAGTGAACCACTCCTAGCATACATAATCAACATGTCCACATTTGGTACACACTCCAGACTCACAATCTCTATAAATTGGTAGGACTCAACAGTCACACCAATTCAACCTCACTCAATCAACACCACTAGTAAACATATCCAGTGCTTTAGGCCCAGAAAGATTCGAATCTCCCCAAAGTAAAAACATGGATATGACTGTATTTTTGCTGTTTAAAAATATAATTTGTAATAGTTATAATTGAAAGCTTGTGAGAAGGTGGTTGATCTGGAGTCTTTCTGATACCAAGTGGAATGACTGTTAACATATGATTTTGATGATAACGATATGTAGAAAAAAAAATCCTTTTGAAGGTAAACAGCCAAATATAAGCCAAGTGAAGTGAACATGTTTCTTTTTTCTGGGTGATGCGGTCACTGTGATATCCTCAGTTGGAACATGAAACAAGGAGAGACGTGCTGTGCAAGTAACAACATAAATAATTGCCACTCCCTGTATTATAGTTAATAATCTGAGTTTAAAATAGCATTTTAAAATTGCCTGGGTACCCAGATGCAATTAAAGTGATACCCCAAAATCTATCTTTGGAGTATCACATAACCACCCTCCTCTCAGTAGGCTTCAAAAGTTGCTGTAGTTTGAAGTTCTTATCCTCATTTAGAAAACAGCTCTGGTCAACTTGTATTCATATCAGCTACAACACATCCTAGCAGGGAAACGTTGTCATAGAAGAAACAAAGTATTAGAAAAAATCCATAAAACTTAAAACGCATGCTTCAGCATAGTCAACTTGTCTGCTTCCCATCCTGCTGAGAGACTGTGATTTGCCTATATGGATACATACATTATTCTCTTCACAACAGAACAATGAGGAGAATGAATCACAATCACAGAGTAAATAGTTCTCTTGCACATTTGTCACTATGAGAATGTGTTGTAATCAGCATAGATGCAAGCTT
This sequence comes from Ctenopoma kingsleyae, assembly GCA_032353495.1. Lineage (NCBI taxonomy): Eukaryota > Metazoa > Chordata > Actinopteri > Anabantiformes > Anabantidae > Ctenopoma > Ctenopoma kingsleyae. Next base: position 10,444,168 of record JAUBNQ010000026.1, on the reverse strand, counting down.
TTCCTCTTCACAGAGAAGCGTCAGGTTCAGGTCCTTATTTTAGTCCTTTATAAAAAGTCCAGTGTTATTCTCCCGTTATGAGTTCAGTATGAAGTCAGTGTAGTTGGATCACTCCACTAGGACTTCCACATTATGAAACAACATGAAAACACTGCCCAAAAATGATGGTGGTGTGAGTAGCCAGGACGCAACAGCCAACAGCCACAGTCGGTGCAGTCTGAGTGAAATTTAAACAAGGTAATATGTTAATCTAATAGACTACCAATTTGTCCTGATTTGTACTAAATGCCCTCAGAGTATAGAAAGAAAATGCATGCTCATAGTCTTCGTTCCTTTTTCATCTCACACAGAAACAGATCTACACACACACACTTACAGAGACACACAAGCCTGTAACTTAACAGCTGGATTTTATTTTGAAGTAAAACCAACAGTGGTTGGAAGACTTTGAAATCATTAATAAAACCATGAATGAAACAGTGAGATCTGAAGTGATTACATAAGTAGTGTGGTGTAGGCACAGGATGTGTCTGTATCAATAAAGTAATAACCCTGAAAACGCACAAACTCCATTTAGACCAAGAAAGGTTTAGCTTAATACTGGTAGTGAGTCATATCAATGTTCTGTGAATAAGAATCTTTAAACCGGACTATTTCTCTGTCAGCAAAGTTTAAAGTAAAAAAAGAAAGTATAAAAATCAAGGTGAGCCAGCTGCACATCACATTTATAGGAAGTGTAATGATGAACTGAATGCCTTTTCGCTCAAGTCACGTTGCGTGACAAAGGTGTGTGTGTGTTTATATATTGTACCATATATTTATCTCATACTTACACCCAAGGGCAACTGTTGGTAACATAACCTCATAAAATCTCACCATTCAGGTTCAGATTGTCTCTTTTTATCAGCCACTTGAATTATGGTATGAGCAGTTTGACATACAGTGATCCTCAAAATGTTTATTTGGTAGACTTAAACTCAGATTTCATAAATAATGATTCTTTTAACCATAAATTCAGTATCTTTCTCTACAGTGACTGAACTTATTTGAAACCTTGAATTCCAACTTTCAAGCCACCACAATATCCACTGTTAACAGTTAACACATTTGAGCTCGTGTGATTGCTGTTTTATCACCAAAATCAAAATATGTACTTTTTGAGAAACTTCCCTCATTCACATGTTCTGACAAGGCTCTCACAAGTGGCTGGGCTCTGGGTTGTGTTTATGGTATTACAGCACACTTTGGTGTGCTATGTATTTATTCAAACATTGTTTTTAAAGGCATTGCAGAAAAATGTCACCTTATTAAAACAACTGTTAAACACTCAGGGAAATAGATTACACTTATATACTATTATACTGTATTTGAGTACTGATATTGAGATACTGACCTGCAAATAAAAAGTTATTTTATACAGCATGTTTCTTCTACTTTATTTACTTTGCTGCATTAATAGTGCATGTGAGTGTTAATATTTTGCAATGCAGTGATTACAGTAACAGTATTAAAGGTCTCTTACAGGTTTACTATTAGCAGTTACTGTTAGTATTACAGATCTGCATAAGTTTGAACCTGAAGCTGCCCCCCCCCAGTTATCGTTCTAAACACCAGTTTGAGGCAAATAACTCACAGTACATTTTCCATTTAGTTGTGAAACACTCATATTCCTGAGGCTTTTTGTTTTGTTTTTACCTCAAGTACCTAAGTTCCAAGGGTGTGTACACTTTTTTTTTCAAATTGTGAGGTCATGTGTGAAAAATGTATTGAAAAACAGTCATGCCATAACGTATCAAAACTTGTTTTTACGTAATGATCTGGATATTTTAAAAATCAGCCCCATCTTAAAACACACAACGAATGTTCGTTTGTTTTGTTCCTCCTCTTGTCCTGTATCTGAGGGGGAGAGACTTTGAAACCAAAGTTAGCAACATTCCTTTTCAGTGACACATAAAGAGGTATCACCTTATTGCTCACTTTTTGTACACATGAATAAGTAACTAAGGACTGAACCAGATGTTCAGGTTCAGATCTGAAAACAATAGTATAACAGGAAAAATGTAAGAATTCACAATGTAGTTAAATGATAACTCATTTCTGTTGTGTTTCTGTGCTGCACTTAGCAAATATGTTTTAACTTAAAAAATGGATACTAGATAGGTTTATTTTTATGGAATGATCTTTACAACACTTACAGAACAAGAAATGTAACAGAAAGCTTTTGAAGTAGTGTGCTGGATAAATATTGTGTCATAGAAATAAGCGGGAAAAACACATATGTACCGATTGTTACTGGAAACCAGTGAACAAGTTCCGTGCTAGTCGGAAATAGCAGTCCCGTGGGTGTTGAGGAGATCCCTCTGTGTTCCAGAGGTGTCTCAGACAGGCGTGTTGCCTCACCTGGTCCTGTGTTTACCTCAGATGGTAGGATTAGGAAGCAGCCATGTGGAAGATATGACTCTAATCCGTCGTGCCTTTACTTGGCACTCAGACATGGTCCTCTGCAACGCTTCCGCTCTCCTAAAGGTAGAGCAACGCCCTTAGGGAATGTGAGAAATATCAACAGCATTTTGAGACTCTCAGACTGTGAAACAGCAATATTTCAACAGCCACATGGGGTGCAGTTTGCCTTGTGGAGGAGGGTGGCAGGTGGAGTGTTTGGGGATCAGTCAAAAGGGTTATGATAGGATCTTATAGTGTTTCTTTAGCAATCATCAACCAGTTGATAAAATCAGATGCACGAGATAGATCAGTGCATCATATTTTGTCCTAGGCTTGTGCCTGGACTCTGCCAAACATAACATCGTGTTTTTCTTTTTTCAGTTTTGCAACATGGCAGATAATAAACTCATAAATATGCAGGTTTTACCTTCTTTTTGCCTTTTTATCTTTTTAAGTGTGCCAAAGAAGATAACTTATATAATGTTGTATAATTTTAGGCACATTAATGTACTGTAACATTTTCAAATTGAACTTAAAACTTCATTATACAGTAGTTTTTTTCTCATGTCTGCCTTACAGTATTTACTTCTTTTTGATCATGAAAACTTGTAAATGGAGGTCCAGAGATGCAAAACATAACATTTCAGACCCAAAACACAGTAGGCACTTTATGATAGATACATGCAACTAGTGAGTGTATTTAAATGCTGCTGTAACATGCCTGCAAGTCACTTGTTTGCTGCTTAAAGTGTCAGACAGCAGCTCAGATCAGCTGTCGCTAAATAATTTTAATTCCTTGTTTTAAATTGATGACAGAATAAATGGGCTGTTGTCAGTGTGTGTGCTTTCCGCAACTTGATGAGGGGACAGGTTTTAATACAACACCGCTGTACGTAGCCAAAGAATGTCTACATGAGCTACGAGGTATCACTCTGTAACACCTCTGAACAATCTGAGAGGACCGAGTGTCTCTGTAATCTAGTTCCAAAACCTCTCAAAATGGAGTCAGATGTAGTCTGTAGTAAAATCATCAGCTGATCTTACATCAGTTTCAGAATCACCCAGATAAAATGTTCATATGTCAATAAAAAACAGGACCAACGTTTACAGGTCTACAGTACACTTAATTATTTCTACTATTTACACTGACTATCTTTGGAACCAATGTTTGATAAACTAATATTAAATAAACACATTCACTGTAGTGTGTTGGAGCACTCAACATGTGCACCAGGTCGTCACTTCTCCTACCACAAGTGCTGTATATTCAAATTTTGTGGCGCTGCCACACTGGTCCTGCTTCTTTGAAGTACCTTATGAGATTGCACACATTTTAGTATGATGTTATAGCATCAAAAATGACATTTTATATTGGAATTATATTGGAATTTCTCTTATCATTGTTTTATGTGAAATTATATGGTGTTTCTTTTGCTGTATTTTGCACTTCGGGGCTACCATACTTAAGCATTTTATTGGTGAAATTTCAAATAGTTTAGATTTTTTTAATGGTGAGAAGATAGTAAATGAGCACTTTTTAATAACAACATTAAATATTTCATACAACTGCCCATTTGCTAAAAGGTTTGCATCACAACTAATTTCTTAATAATAAATGTGTTTTATAGGAGACCTAGCTACTGTCCTATGACAACTTTACTTGCTAGCTGATTAAGTTTCACATAGAGCATGAGACATGGTCACATCTATATTTTATTGAGCGTATAACTTACATTTAGGAGACTTTGGGGTTCACAGCTTTATTTTGTGTGTTTTTGGTCTGAGGACTCGCCCTTGATGTCATAGCCACATCACCATCTCCATCACAAATAGTAGAAACCAAAACTTATTTATCCAATGCGCTGATAATTAAGCCGTTCTCATTAGTGACATAATTGGAAATGTAATTAGCAATGGTGGTAATTATAACATTTAATACCTTTTCTCTTTAGTTATCGGGCTCATTCAAAATGGTAATTAGCAGTCATGTGAATTTCATACTTTTTTCCTAATTCATTTTGGTCCCCAATTATTTCAAGATTGCAAGGAACAAATTTTTATCACCCAGTAACTGCAACATTGGCGTGTTTGTTTGTTATGACAATAAAATATAGTGTGTATACTATCATTTTTGGGGCATACAGGTTTTGACTGGATTTGAAATGTGTGACTACTTTGAAGATTTGTACATTTGCATTAAACTGTTCTTGGACACATTGGCAGTAGCATCTTTAGTGCATCTGGTCAAATACTTTGTGCTTTAAATCTCTCATTTCAAATAAACTACATGTGATGGTAAACAGCTGTTTTATGTTTATCTACAGAATTCAGATGGCAGTAGAGGGAGTATTGGCCAGAGGCGATAACTTCTCAGCAGATTTAGCTTCAGTACAGATTGTTCAACAGGAAGGTGAGTCTTAAACTTATTTCCATGTTTCATTTTACATTGTATATCAATATTTGCTGTGAGTTTAATAACAGATGTATTCAATCACTAAGACAGTGATAAAGCGGTAAAAAATATTTCATGTGCAGTATAAATTAGGGGTGGACAGATTTACCAATATCACAAGAACAAGATCAAGATCAAGAAAGTGAATTGTAATTTAGTTGTTTGAAAAAGCACTTCACCCAGTTGTCATTAATTTACTGTCTCCCTCAGTGTGAAACAAATTATTGGATCATTGACTTTACTTTTATAAAACACAAAATCCAGCTTGTAATGTGTGATATTGGTGTCTGTTCTCCATGTTAAAGTTACACCTCTGTTTCATGGAACAACTTAATTGTCTCAAACATGCGCACAAGCAGCACACACGAGTCATGATACCCCGAGGCCTAGATTAATTAAGCTATGAAAACCCATGAGCAGAGAGCATTCAGCAGGTGCCTGTTTGCCTTGGTATGGGACTTGTTTTTGGCAGTGGTGCAGTGGCTCATTATAAATCTATAATTAAGTTACATTTTTATTTGCTTTTTTAACATTCTGTCATAGGGGATCAACATGGCTTAAACTCTGATTCTGTTAAGTGCACTCTTGGTTATATTGCTATTATAAGTTATTCTTATTCTTTATTCTTCCTTAGGAATTAAACTTGACAAATAAGTTAATGAAAGTCAGAGAGTGATACTGTATGTGTCACATACAGCCTGTGCGTCCTACAGGTGTTCTTGTTTTCAACTTGCTGTTTAGGCGCATCTCGTAATTCTTAAAATCTCTTGATTTGTTCTTAATCCAAAACAAGCTGATTTGCTCGCCCTCCCCCTTTCTCCCACTCTCTGTATCTCAGCACAAAAACAAACATTGCGCCCTCCTGCTGGCTGAAGGGATGGTCCTCAGAACCCCCACAGTTCAGCTCACCCCGTGTTGAGGTGCGTTGGCAGCGCTAAGTGAATGTGATGAAGCGGCTCTCTCAGGGCAGCGTCTGTTATTTTCAGTCACCTGCCAACAAATAGGGAGGGTGAGATGCACAGCAGGGGCCTGAACGAAGGATGAGCAAGGCTGTGGGAGAGAATCCCCCTGCCTGCAGGGTGGTCAGACTGAATGAGAGTCACCACCACAGCGGTAACGTTTGCCAAGAGCTCGTTCAAGCTAACAATGAGGCCTGTGGAGGGGCAGACTGGGCAGGAAATTGAGGTTAACAACATTGTTACATATTAAACAGGTTTCTGCTGTGCATATAGGGTGTGGAATAGTAAATCCCTGAATAGTCAAGTGTTGTATTCAGTAATCAAATCTCTAAAAAATTGTACTAAATGACCATAATTATGGTTCTTTCTAGAAACACATTTTAATGAGCTTTTGTTTAAAGAGACATTCAAATTATAGTGAGGTTATACACAGTTTGAGTGCAACACTGTAGTACAGTGTGTTTAATATCTTTGGGTCATTTAATTCTAACTAATTACTGTTACCATAAAACATTATACAGTTCTTAAAAGTCACTGAATTTCAGAATAGTCACAAACAAATGCTCGTGTTAAGTTATACAATATAAGCCTTTTGCAGTTTCGTTAAATCTGAATTTAACCATACATCACTAAACGCTCTTCAAGTGATGCAAGTAGTCAGCGATTGTGAGTATTATGCATTTACACAGGTGGTAATTGTGCATTACAGTACAGGTCTTAGCTCTAGTTTTCACAGCTCAAGCTTTACTACTGAATCTCACCGCTCTCCTTTACTCTTTCCCCCGCTGTGCTTTGCCCAGGGGAGAGACGCCTTCTACATGTTGTAATAAGGGTAGCTGATATAATGAAGGTCATTGTAATCAGAGCTAATGTGCCAAGGAGTCAAGACACTGTAGCTTTATTTGCCAGCAAGGCCCGGCATTTGGTACCCATGGGGATCGGGCTGATAGTGTTATCTTTGCTAACCTAGCTAACCTGACTCTAATACAGGCCTTGCTCCGCTGTTTGAGTTAGTGTTGGAGCTGAACTTTTCCCAGTGATCTCTCTCTCTATGTGTGGATGGGCATGGATTGGGCTCCACTCTGCTCTATCCTGGTTAAATCCCATCCCAAGGTGTTTGGCTTCACTGAGTTCACATACTGTATTTTGAGAGCAGTGCTCCCTCTTGCTCAATGTCTGACTTGGAAAACAGACTGGGCTCTCATAGGCTTCAGTTGAATGTACTTGACATAGAAACATTACATTGACGTCTGCTGAGGACTGGCTCGTAAGAGATGACCTCTAAATCTAATCCTGTCCCTCAGGATATGCAAATGTCCTCAGCTCAAATTTGATTTGTTTTTGTCAGTTCAGGACACAGCAGTTTGTTTACAACTGTTCCAACACAGTGTAAAAACTACATGGTGCAAATAAGTAGCTCTACTTTATAAGATGTTTTACAGCCTTGCTCACCAGACTGTTTTGATATTAAGGTGTTCTATAAATTTAGCTTTTCACTTTGGCATTGAATTTTTTTCTTAGCTAATAATTCTGTGTGAAGATAAATTACAGATCAAGGTGAGGCTTAGCTATTAGACTGAAACAAATCAAATCATAAATCAGTAGTGAATTATTTATTAATTACTCTATTTTGTTGTTGACATGTGAATGGTTTATAGAAAACATGTGAATAACATGTTAGGATGTGAACAGATTATTGTCAAAACTATGAAAAGTGTTGCAGCTGTCTTGGACATAATTATTCTTTCATGAGAGCTTTCAGATGTCTGATGACCCATACGTGACTGAATATTTATCAGGAACCCCAAAGTCCATAAAATCAGAAACAAAACCCACCTCTAGTGGGGATCCTCAGAAGAACTTAAAGGTTGATTACCATTTCTCTCACTTTTTTATAGTTGCCTTTTTAATGTGCCGCTTTCTGTATGAAACATCAAAGACCTTTTTTCCTATTCATCTGAGCACCTCCAGGAAAAAATAGGCTACCCATATCTAACCCCATGCAAGTCTCTTGGTCCCATCATTCAAACTTCCAAGCCTCTCTTTGTGGCTTCCTAGAGGACCACGGTGAAATGATCTCTTTTGTTTCGCATCATTAGTTCCATCTGTTGTGCGAGCAGGCCTGTCTGTTCCGGAGCATGGCAACGTGATGGTCGCCAGGGGCGATTGGAGACGCTACTGTCCCGGTGGCTTGTGGCTCGACCTCCGCCACCACATTGCCTCGTCCGTGATCCCCATGACACTCCCACACTTGCTTGACTGTTTTTACTTATTTATTCATGCATCTGGGGAAAACAGAAGAACAATGGTGCTTCATATGCATGAAACACATTTAATTTAGTTGCTTTTTGAATGAAATACTTTATTGGTGTGATGTTTTTTGTAACTTTATGCATAGTGTTGATACTCTTTAGCTGAAGAGCCCAGTTTATAAAGTTAAGATAGTGAAGCAGTATACAGTTTTTACTTTGTATGCCCACTTTGTGCTGAATACTGACTTTAATAGGTCAGATTTGTGTGCTTATTTTCTTGCAGTTGGGAGTAAATGATGCGCCAAACAGATGTAGCATTTTCTCACAACAAGGAAATATTTTATTCATGATTCACATGAATGATAAATCTTCAGAAATTCTTAGCGCTGATGGGCATACACAATTTAACATCTGTCTTTCTCCGAATATTTAATCACAAACCAGAACACATGGGCCTCAGTGTTGGAGTTTTCTTTTCACTTTGCTTGATCTAATAACGTCTTTACAAAGCAAAGCATCCTGTAAAAAAGTCTGATATGAAAAACATGCCATACACTCTGCTAAAGAAAAATCAAGAAAGGATGCAGGAAAAATCTTGATCTTGTAAGACTGTCTTCCAGCCCTATCACTGTGAAAACATGCACACCTAACCATACCCAAGACAGGGAAATGTGGCCTTACATTCTAATTATAATTTGTAATTCTCAAATGAATATTTCCATAATGTCCCCCAAGTGAATTGCTCTGGCCTTATCACCACAGTGTGAATGTGTAGCACAAGGGCATCCGTGTGCATGTCAGTGCGGAGATCACCAGATCATTTTCACTGAAGATGGAGCCATCAAAGGTCATAGCCATCCAAATGACCTAACCTTGCAATGTAACACCTGGGTGTAAAAGTGGACTCATTCTATCTACTGGGATGGGTGTAATGTACCTCTAATGTATAAAGTGCAGAAATAAAATAAGAGTTATAGTTTGGTAGAGGAGGTTCAGTGTGGACTAGAGAACACTGTAACTCTATAGGGTGAGATAGCTGTGTTGGTATCACCCGAGGTGACAGGCTATTGCCAAAGTGCTGTATTTGTTGGAATCATTATGAAATAAAGTCTGCGAAAAAGGGCAATATTCAGTTTGAATTGATTCCTGGAAAACGCCAGAAGTGAATATGCTTTCATTTTGATGGTATTACTATGGACAAAATGTGTTGTGTCAGTTTCTCCTCGCCATTACTTTGCTCCATTAAGGCAAAACCGACTGATTTTATTTCTGCCCAGTCTATTTTCTGTGATAAAATGAAAATCTGAGAGCTTTATTAAGTCTTGAGTGACACCTAAAGCTGAGAGCCAACAGGAAAATAAGTCATGTGGGATCTAGTTTCAGTTCATTTTTCCTCAATTTCCATCTGCTGATCAAATACTGCACTTTCCAGTAGGGGCCTAATGGGAGTGTCAAGTTCACAAAGGCCCTCTCTCCTCCTCTGACTCCATTACCTGATAACAGCACTCGTTTTGGTACGTATTTGCACAGTGCAGTTAAGCTAGGCTTGTGCTGTGAACATTTGTAGCAGGCTGTAATTGAAGCTGTATTGAGGCCATTTTATTAATTTGTACAAATCTTGCCTGCACATGTTTCTAACTCACTATAGGCACTAACCCATCTCATTTTCTTTCCTGTACTTGACGATTTATACTGCTCTTTTTAGTCAAGCTTTTGAATGCTGCTCTTCTTGAAGCCAAACAAACATTACCACTGATGTCTTGGGTTCAGGGCCTTTCAGACAACCTTTCAATAAAACAAGCTCAGCTGTGAGACATACAGGATCTCTCATGCTGGGCAGCCCCGCTGAAAATACCCTCCCTCCTGTTTCAAAGCCATCAGCTTTTGGTTCCCGCAGGAGAGCCAGCATTATCCTGCAGGGTTTATTTAAACTTGTTAGGAAGGTCTTTCCTTTTTTATACAGTAGGTTATGTGACATTTAGGAGAACCTCACCACATATGAAACTGATTTTATTTGACTTATTGATCCAAATTACGTGACTATATGTGCCGATTTCTGTGACAGGTTTTTGATGTGGTCTGTGGGCTGCTAGGCAGGCCACACCTGCATCTCATCTGCCTGTGGTATAAGCATAGGATAATAGATACTGAGACGTCTGGAAGGAAGGAAAATGACAAATGAAGATAAATGAAAAATGACTTGTTTTTATCAACTTTTCTTACAAATATATATCTACGGTATAACATACTCAACTTAAATAAATGTCATTTGACCAGCTCTGGTTATGGTGTCATACACTGACATGTGGTATTTTTGATAGAATTCATTAAGTTGTGTGGATAATGGCTTTTCTGTTGCATCACCTTATAGTATATAGAGCTGTATTTCACTGAATGTAGGACCTTGCAGTGCATCACTCCTCCGTAACTGCCTCTTAAATTGTCAAACTGGTCAGTTTCAGTGTGTTAGTTTTTTGTAATATCTTGGGAGGACAACTATGCGTTGGCTCAGACATTATTGGACCATTAAACCGCAGCCCCTCCCACTCTCAAGCACTTTCAGTTCTGTATAAATGCATTGGAATTACTTCCAGAGGGGTAGGGTGGGGGTGCAAAAGACTACTGGAAAAGCTACTTGTTCTCTTAATGATGTCTTGTCCTTTTAAAAGTCGTCATCTTCAGTCACAAATGGATGAGTACGGCAGTGAAGCACCCCAGGGACTGAGGTCATCTCAGCCTTCTTGTTTCAGCACAGGAAGTAACTTTCCATGAGGCAGGACGGTTTGCGTTAAAAGTTAAATTTGTTCATTGGGTGTGTGTGTGTGTGTGTGTTGGGGGTGGGGGTACACATATACCACATAGTAATTATTGTGAGAGTGGATAAATCGGCAATTATTTATGATTAGTTTGCTGCCCACTAATAGCTGTGACATGAGAAACATATTTATATTTTTGAATAAGTGCATTACATGTGAAAACATAACTAATAAATTTTTTAACTGACAGAAGTCAGAGACTTTCTCTATAAATGGTTCTGTTGATTATTTTATATAAGCACTTGGCACTGTTAGCATCATCAAGTTGTTGTAAATACAGTGTCTGAGTTTAAGCCTGCATTGTGAAAGAAGTCAGGAATTTTCGCATGGGAGTGTGCACAATGATAATCCATTCATTGCCAAGCGAGGGCATTAAACTATCAACACCCATCTATTATGGTTACTCTCATGATTGCATGAGTGAATAGCTGTCAAATTGAAAATTTGGTTAAACAGTGGAATTTATTAAGACTTTATTTTGACCACTTCTTACTGGGGTAGCAGTCAAAGGGAGCTAGTCAAAAGCACAAAACCCACTGTGAGCAACACATTTTTTTGTTAAACAACACATAACCTCAAATATATTATTATATTAAACAAACAGTAATTTATGGAAATTACACTATAGTTATAAAATACTTAAGCTAAGGGTACTGGGGTAGTAAGTTAAGAGTCTTAAGGCATGAGGGGAAACTGTATTCCCCACGCCATGAAAAATGCTGGGGCAGTGGTACAATTTTTTTTTTAATCCCAGCACCTTTGGGCTACATACAAGCACACATCAAGTGGGTGAGGTGTAGTCAGTGATATACATGACATGCGTCTCTAAGGACCCTTTGATTTGTATAATATCCTTCAGACAAGGTCATAGCAGTGCCTATGTCTTTGAAGATAGAGGAAAGAGAACATGTTCCCCCTTCATAGTGCCTGTGGAATAGAACAAACGTGAGATCATGGTGTCAAGGGGCTTCCACTCTTCAAAGTTGATATGAATCAGACATGAAACGATTTAGATAAAGTGATAGTTATCTTGATTCCAGGCGCCGTTCATTGAATAGACACAGTAATGCATAGGGAAGCTGAATAGCTGTGTTTTAGTGTGAAATCCTGGGGAAATGTATCCATCTGGTGTATGAATAATTTAGATGGCTCAAGTTGGTTCCTGTTGCTGTTGTGTTTGCACTAAGCTTGCTCTCTCAGCTCAGCACCCCCTCCGCCACCCACCCTCCCTCCCTGACATCACTCCTGAGGCTTGTCTGTGATGCTTAAAGGGAAGTTGGGCCACATGAGGAATCGTGGGGAGGAGAGACTCCCGTTCTCTCTCTGCTGTGCTTTCCGTCTCCCTTCTTTCTTTCATAAACCTACACAAATCTCATAAACAGTTTAACACCCACTGACACATATACTCCACACACACGCACACACTGTAGATTCAGAGACTCTGCAGATGTGCTCTAAACATACGGCACACCTTTCCTACCTTTAAAGTTTGAAAGGCTTGGGTTTCAATAATTAAAATCTGATCAGTATAGTGCACTGAGCACAGTTAATAAGACTGAGTATGACTGATAATAGATTTGTACATGGCACTTGCATTATTCAGCACTTAACAGGGATGCATCAGAGTTGGTGAAAGTTTTTCCAATATAGAACACAAACACACATAACACATGGTCACATACAATGATCTTACTTAAGCAAATGCAAATCTCATTCCATCTGAGCACATATACACATACCATTACATGCCAAATGTGCACATATACCTACAGAAACCATATTCTGACAAAAGCATGCAGGCAGTGTTTACGGACATACACTTAGCACACTAACATGCAAATCCTCTAATATGCCAGGCCAGCTATACTTGCCCTGCATTGTTTAATTTATTGTAAAAATGCAAATATGCTCAGGTTGAGTTGTGTCCTCTGGTGTAATCCAGTCCCTGTCTTTAAAGGAACCAGGCAGGATGAGGGAGGTAGCACTCAGGAATAGGAGGAGGAAAAAACAGAGAGAGAGAGACAGAGAGAGAGAGAGAGAGAGAGAGGAGGGGGTTGTGACAGGCCCTTGGAATCTCAACCTCTCTCTCCTGGCGCCCGCACTAATCAACCCCTGTAATTTATGCAGAAAATATGATTTATATTTAATTTCACTACACTTGCATTGTTAATTTGAGATGTAATTAACGCGTCGCCACGGCAACTAATTTCTCAATGCTGTAAATTATCACCGCCTTTTCATCAAAATTCAGTTACTTTGGCTCCTGTGTGCAGTGTTGTGATGCAATTAGGTTACCAGGGCAACCCCAAAGTGTTAATTTTCTTTTGTTATATTGCAGTGAGGCAGAAGTTTTAATACCACAAGTCATTTTCACTTTTTTTGGTGAACAAAGCACATGGATTTTATTTCTTACTTCTTACTTGAGCAAAAAAAAGGGAGCAGGGGTGTTAAACTGTGCCTGTGGAACATGCTGCTCATGAGCACAAGTATACAATTCTCTGTGTTGCTTTTTCTAGCACTTGTTAATACTGTTGTGAAGTAAACTGATTTATAGCTGAGAATTCTTTGCTATTGCAAGTAAAGGTGTTTCAAAGTTGTTCTTTGGTAAAGGGTTTATTTGTCAAAGGGAATCTACATTATACAAATGTGAAATGTTTTCATTGTTAGAATTTAAGAGACTCAGACCTTCTACATTATACAGTCCTCATTCCTCTCTCTCACTTTGTCTTTCTGACATGCAAACATGCTCACACACACCATGGCACATTTTTAGTACTTACGCTCCTTTTATTCCCCCAACAGTGACTGTGAAATGACTCAATATTTTAATCAACTGTATCTAATTTGCACTCCAGCAGAAGATAGGGCCACATGTGTGTTGTTGTTGCCCTGGCTGGCACTGAGTATGCCCACTGGATGGCTCTGAGCCGCCCTGGATTGCCACGCTTGCCAGTCTCAGTGGCCCACTCAGCGTGTCCGTCTCCAATCCTCCCCCCTTAGCTAGTCTTCAGTGGAAATATCAGGTCATTGGCTGCTAAGCTCTGGTTAACTGCAAAGGTAATTAAATTTGTAAGCAGGCTTTTTGAATCTTTTTAGCCTCTTCGGTAATACCGGCAGGGATTACAGCGTTTTTGAACCACAACTCTGTTTTGATGCCCTGGCAAGAAGGGGCCAAGTCCCAGTGACCAGACAGTGTTCACAGCAGCCAAAGCCCCAAACTGTCTGACAGATCCAAAGCCATGACGTCTTCTTTACTGCACAATACACACAGAGGCTTATCAGAAAATGGTGGGTTAAGAGCAGCCTTGCCATTCAGATGGAATGATATCCTTCTGCATCAAACTAGTCAAAATAAGTTTATTTATTATTCAGGTCACCTAACATGTGGTCAGTATATTTGTTTTATTTACTTCCACAGATGCTACCATGGTGCTGATTTGTCTCACTTGTGATACAGAAGAAAAGGAAAACTACTGTGATGTAGAAAATCTTTCATATCATGATATTGTCCCTGTGTGACGTTAAATAACAGTTTGACATTATTTGCTATGACAGCATAATATAAGAGCATTCAGTGCATGCTCTCTGTAGAGGAGGGATCATGTGAGGAGCACCAGCAGTAGCACTCTTTAAATACATATACGTTTCATTTGATTAAAAACACATATTTCTGGTATAATGTTACCTGTTTACGAGCATTAAGCAAATAATGCAAAAGGAGTGATATTTCTTCATGCGTGGATTACATGGCAGCTATTTGATAACTGAAAGCTCCAGTGCTTTGATCCCTCCCTGTCTGATCTTTTAACTATAGATTAACTCCACCACAGAGTTTTAAGCAAGCTTGCACTTGCCTTAATAATCACACCTATGGTAAATACCAAGCATTTAGTAGAAACTAAAATCTATAATGCAATTCATCGTCCCCAGAACAGTAATGTAAATGTGTAACATTTGCTTCTTGATTATGTAGCCACTGTAACAGCACTTATGCATATTTTGTCAACAGCTTGAATGTTTTTCTTAGGCAAAGAGCATTTGTCCACTGATGTCAAATTTTGCCTGAATGACAATTAGAAGTCAAAAATGGGGCTGAACTGCTTACTCAAAAGCAGTGTGATAGGACATCTAACCTGTCTGTTATGGCTGATAATCTTGCTTGATTAAAACAACAGACACAGAATATTATCATATATATATATATATATGATAATATTCTTGCCATTGTCCTGGTGGATGCTAAGTGTGAGTGTGAGGAAAGGTCATCAAGGAAGTTTTTATTTTCTTCGCTCCTTAAAAACACTAAGTTGATTAGACTTGTTTATTTATTCAGGTCCAAAAGAGTATTTGCTTTTGTCGCATTTATTCCCATTTTGCCAGCACAAGGGGCCCTGGAAGACGAGTTACCAAGGAACACAAAATTTTAATTAGTGTATTTTAATCATTCAGGCTTTTCAAGCTAATCCACAGACCCCTGAGAATTCCCAAGATGCAGCTCTGTGCTGCTTTACCATTTATTGTTGAGTCTATTATAATTACTGTTAGCAGGTGGGGGCAGGGAGACGTTTATTATGTTTTTCCATCTTTATTATAATTACTAGAAAAAATGAAAGGATGCTGTTTCATTAAGTTTAGAGATGATGCCATTTTCCCCCTGTTTTTCCCCTCAATCTCCTTCCTGCTTTTGTTCCATAATGCTATTGTACTGGCTTTCATTCCAGGGCTTTCATACGTTGCACAGCTTTATGAGAAAAAAACAACAAAAAGAAACAGATCTCTTATTAAGAACAGAAGAGGGGAAGATGGTCTTAAAGAACTTAATTTCTGAGACAGTTTTACTCTTTCTCTTTTTTTCAAAGCCTAGCAGTACTCTGAGAATGAGGCAGACGCATCCTCTGAAACACAATTGTTTAATAGAGTTGGAATGGGATCAGAACAGAAATGCAGAAAGTAGAATATGTTTGCCTCTCTTCAACACTTGTCAGTAAAGAAAGATAAGAAGACTGCAGTAAATCTTTAAGCCCCATGCTTTTGGTGCTCTGCAGGGATTTTAGCATCTTCCAGAAATATTTTATGTTTGTCTGTTTGTTTAAATACTTTTTTGCCACTCCCTCTTCCCCTTGAGTCCCAAATGTGTGGCACTTGTGTATTTAAAACAATCAGGCAGCTATTTTCAACAAAGTTTTTCATTTTACTTCATTAGATTTCTTTTTGTATCTCTTTTTGTGGTACTTTGTAGAAGTTAGAATATATGGACAACCAACTTTTAGTACAAGACTTGCTTCCAAATGAGGAGAGGCTACAGTTGAAACTGAATGTCTTTGTGTGTGACAGAGAAAACAATGCCAGCAGTTTCTGTGAATGCCACATGGGTTGACTAGTTGAACAGAGATTGTAGTGTGGTTATGTTGGAGTCAACTACATCACATAAAACTTAACGCTTGCCATCATTTTAGTGCCTGTCAAGGGCACCATTTTGGCAGTGGATCTAATCAATTTTCTTAAGTGAGCTGATCTGAAGCTGTCACTTGGCTAGAAAGCTAAAGAAATTTATTTCAGAATGATGTCATTAGACATTCAGTTCTCTGACTGATGTTCATAATCACCAGAATGGTGGAATTCCTTTAAAAACAGAATTTGCATTTCAAGTCAAACCAAATGTGTATAATGGATAATAAATTGATTCACTTGAGGTGAGAAGTGTAGTTTTCTTTGTAAAGGCCTTGGGGACTGTGTTTGCATGTGCGTTTTATGGTTCGCTGGTTGATCTAATGACTTGCATACAAGGATTCACACCTGTTGCACCTGCTACAGTAAACCAAAATGTCCATTTGACATCTTAAACCTTCCATGAGAGCGTTCTCTTGGATCAAGCTTGTTGAGCCAGTTCTTTGTATTCACAACAAATAACTGAAAAACAGTAATATATGCTATATAATATCTGGTATGTGATATGATATGAAGCAAAGTAATGTTAAAGCCTTGCTATCATGAATAGTCAATCTGTGCTTGTGGTTTACTGAGTATTAAAGCTATGACCACTTTTTCATATTGAAATCTATATTCTCCATCAAGCAGAAGCTATTTTACTACAGGTCCCACAGCACGTGGCTGGTTATGAACAGTTTTAGCATATTTACCTACTACGAAATAAGAGCTTGTTTCCTCACAAACATGCACATGCATACTGTAGGTACTTCCTGTCCCATTATAATAATACTGAATGCACACTTTAGGTGAAAGGACAAAGTTCTCTTTAGCTAGTGAGCAACATTTAGTAATCATTAAATAAGTTAATAACATTGTATTTGTATTGAATATATGTATTATATGTGTGTGTGTGTGTGTGTGTGTGTGTGTGTGTGTGTGATAATGTGTATGATTATATATGTATATATGTATGGTATGTTTTTAAATCTGTGGGGTGCATTTTATATGTATGGTGTTGTTGTTTTTTGCTGGACTATGGGTCCGTAATAAAGTATCCTATCCTGTCCTGTCCTATTTTCTTCAGCTGCCCCTTTCTCTCTATGTTGTTTTTGGAACATTTTTCATGATTTGTGATGCTTGATGAACATATTCACCTTTTTACAAATGATGCTAAAATGTGGCTCGAATGGAAAAAATGCTTCTGTGCCAGTGTGCATCACATGATCAATGTGGACGTTGTACTGTAGCAGTTTGGCCTAACATGAAAGTTAAAATATATAGGAGGTGAGATGTAATCAGATGGGCACAGTGCCCACTGAAAATACCTTATGTAAGCCACCATGTTTGCCTATCTGAAATGTGATTCAGATTTGCTGGATTGCTTAAAAGGTGGCAAGATATTTACGGGACATTCACTCACATGAATTTTAAAGGTTGGGTCAGCGAAAGCTTATTGTGAATGAGAACTGACTTTACAGCCATGTACCGTCTTAGAGCATGACAGATTCAGATTACATCTACATTAAGCCAGGTAAATTTGTAAATGCATGTTTCTCTCTCCGTTTTGGCTCTTCCTCCAGACTGCTACTGTAGCTCATTATGAACGATATGCGGAACAGAACTGGAAGTAGTATACCGTTTCTTCTTTGCTTGTTTACCGTGGCTGACTTAATTGACAGTCCTCTACTCAGTAGGAGGAGAATTACCTGCTTACCAGTCTTTCAGCATTTTAATGTGGAGGTACAGTAGGTAAATGACCTTAAGCACCTGGTATGGACGCATGTTGTTTTTGGCAAGTAAACAGCACTTTAGAACATACCCAACTTAATGTTGACGTAGTCCTAGACTGCTGGCTTGATGTTATGGTGTGTATGGGCAGAAGGTTTGGATCTCATCAGGGCTCTTAGTTTGTAGTAACTCATAATTTACAGAACCCGAATGGTAATTGCTTTTGTGTTCTCCTTGTAAGTCGCTTTGGATAAAAGCGTCTGCCAAGTAAAATAAAGTAAAGTAAAGTAAAGGAGCTGCTATGTTGAAAGGACCTGGTATATCAGCTGTTTCATTACTGTTGCAATCTGCTGACTATAAACAGTGCGTGGAGTGTAATCCATGCATGTTCAATAGGAGGAGAATTGCCAGTGTTCTTGTCTATCAGCATTTTAACGTGCAGGGAAGTATAGTAAACGCAAAAATGTCAGGTATGGATACATGTTGCTTTGACACAAAAAAGGCATTTAGTACATACCTGACTGACGTGTATTAAAGACATTTTGTAACAGAAGTTGCAGTGACAGGAAAAAACGAGAATCACTTGTGAAAACAAATCACCACCATTGTTGAAGTTTCTGACGAAGGCAGATATATCAAAAAACACCTTATCATAGACAGTCCTGCCTTTCAGTCACCCCTATTCAACTTTGGCAAGCATTTTAAAAAGTGCCTTTTTAGATTGGCTTTACATTCATTATAGTCAGTGAGATTGAGATGAGAACTGGTTTCCAGCTTCATACTGTAGCTGAAAGTTACTTTGACCTTTACTCCCCTTAAGGCTGCCTCTTGGACTTGAAACTGCCCTCTTTCATTTTACTTCTGAAATTCTTATTTTCATTGTGTATTTAGCACCACATCACTGCTCTGTTCAGGGGTGTTTTTGAGGGCAGAACAGTGAGGGGAATAAGCGGCGCTCTCAAGTGGATATTTTTCATGTTTTCATGAAAAATTCCACATCTTCTCATGAGATGGCTTTCAGGAAAAAAGAAGATATATTTCAGGACATATCCTAGGAAAAAATAATTAATAGACCTTTGACGTGTGAAAGGCCATCCTAATGCAATTATAGAGTCTTTGTGAAGTGTCAGTATTTTGGAATTATAAAATCACTCTGGATTGGCAGCAGTAATTACAGTGGGTGAAAGAGACATTCTCTCATACCTTTGCTGATACAGCTGAGTCTTTCTACTCTGTTTAAGGCTTTCCTAGTTTAATGTGCTGGCACTAAAGGCTTTGTAGTTTTGAACAATTAAAATTTAAGCAATGTGTTTAGTTATGGAAAAATGTGTTGCATTTAGCATAATAAAGATGCTCTTAACTCATCATTATGTAATGGTAAAACACTGTCACTGCTACAGTAATTGTCAGCGTTGTTGATACTATAGTATTTTACATGATTCAGAACTTATTATCTTTCTGTTCTATATGTGTCTATAGGAGTTTTTTTATTTTATCACTTTTTGTGCTGTGATCTTGTTATATTTCATCTAATTTGAAATATGATTAATTTGCTCATTATGCAGGCAAACAATATACTCATGCTCCTTTGTGAAAGTTAAACTGGGGCATCTTTTGTTTGACCTCTGTGCGCTGTTAGTCATTGGTGTATAAACAAGGCTGCACAATTAATATTATTACAAATGCAATTTAGATTTTTACATGTCTCTGCAATCTCATTTACTCATTCCTGCTTTATTTGTACATTAGCATGACAATCCGTACCAAGCTCTCTTAAAGGGAAACTCCACTAAATTTACAAATAAGTCTTCGTAGTTATTACTACTACTACTTGGGGAAATTATTGTGGACAGGCAACCCCCTTAAGGTGCCAAGGGTTCAGGGTTCAGGGTTCAGTGTCTTATCCAGGGACACTTTGACACATGGACAGAAATTGAGGGAACTGGGAGTCGAACTACCAACCCTGGAGTTTGTAGACGACTGCCCTACCAGCTGCGCTACAAGTTTATATTTTATTCCGCACTCCTATTGATACATGTGGCCAGGAGTTGGGGGGAACCGGAAATCAAAAAAATCTGCCACTACTAGAGTAGCGCAACGTCTGACTGAAGTGTTGGTGACAAAGTTACAATGTGGATTTGTTAATGTTGCCATCAGTTTTTATTCTTTTGTAAATTGTCAAACAATGCTGTAGAAGTAACATGCTAAATAGGTGGAGCACTCTTTTAGCTTGTAGCATTTGACAGACTATGTTATACCATGTGAAAAACGCTCCTTGATGAATTCTTCAAGGGGACAGAAACAGTAAGGAAACTAATATGTATGACACAGGGTCTGAAGAGTTAATCTGTGAAAGAAAATGTTTGTGTCAAAACAAGTGCTGTCAGTAAAAACGTGTTATTGTGTTAATCACATTCACAGGCGGTGATTAATCACAATTAATAGCAATCTTAAAATATTAGGCAAGTTGGGGAGAAACTTATTCATTAATCATATGATTAATTTGTGTTAAAGAATATTGATTTGTTAACATTAACATAATCACAACGTGTTGACAGCTCTAGTCAAAACCAAGAAAACTAGATAGTAAGCATGGAAATGTTAAGAAGAGGAAATTAATATGTCCACAGTGAGTTTGAGTTAAGTATTGCACTAGCAGCTGTAATGTGATAGAAATTGTGGAGCAAAAAGAAAAAGATAATGCTCAAAGAAATCTTGATCTTTTGTCCTTTCTATGAAGACATCTTAAAA
>JAUBNQ010000026.1:10392332-10423238 GCA_032353495.1 Ctenopoma kingsleyae | reverse complement strand
AATTGTGGAGCAAAAAGAAAAAGATAATGCTCAAAGAAATCTTGATCTTTTGTCCTTTCTATGAAGACATCTTAAAAAATTTAAATCTGACTGTATCAGAGGTCACGATAAAGCTGACCACTTCTTACTGAGGTTCAAAAAGACATAACTAAGTATTAACATCATAAGAGAGAATAAATGCGGAGTCTGTTGTACAGTAACAGGACAGTTTTATTGGACCTCTCAGTAGCAGCACCTTGATAAGCTTCGCGGAATAATAATGAGTGCATCTGTTCTTCACACGCAGACGCCAGGTAATGTTTAGGTTTTTGTATAATAGTAGGGCAAGTGATTCCATTAACATCAATGATGGGTCTCCTGGGGTTATTGAGGACAGAAAACCTGTATACTGGTTCTGCCTTTTCCTTCTTTTTAATGAGATTGATGACTGTTTCACCATGATGCAATACAGAGCCTCTTCTCCCAGTTTGATTCAAAGCCTGTGTTTAGCTTGAGTGAGGCAGACTAACCAGGCCTGATAAGAGTGGCATTAAACCATCAGACTTCTCCCGTCACACTGAACCCACGTCCACATCATACAAATTACTGCTCAATTTGGCTGCAATCATGCTCTTAACATGGAGCTGGTTTGGAGAGGAGCTTTTCTAATTATGGGCAATCTGTAAAAGATTATTGTTGTGATTACGGCACAGACATGTGCCCTATTGCACAGTACATACAAACTAGACACCAGTATGATAAAAATCCAAAAGTACTGGTTGTACTGCTTTGTCTCTGAAGGTTTTCTGTAAATAAGAGGCTGATGTAGATCACAATTCATAGAAAATATTATTTAAAGAAAATTTCAGTAGCACTAGTATTCATATTTTGTTTACAAAATAGATATTGTTTAGATTTTTTTCATATTTTGTTTACTAAATTGCATATATAGATTTGAGGTTTTCCCACATCTTTATCTGGATTGAACTTTGACACATTTCCTTTTAGCAGTCATATCAAAAAGAACATAGAGACAAGATCAAGAAAATCCTAATTATAATTACAAATTACACAGAGTACAACCCGGGTATCCAGCCTGATAGTGTGTGATAATTACACACATAAAGGTCAAATATGAAATATGGGATTGTGAGAACCTCACTTTTGTCACCCCACAGCTCTATGGATGAACATATGTTTGTCCCTCTTCAAGTTTGTGTCCATGTATCTGTGTATTTTGAAGTGTGCTGTGCTGCTTTGGCCTGATCCAGAGAGGTTGAGTGAGCCACCACTACAGCTTTCAAAAAAGAATTTGGCTCCAACTTGTCTTAGAAAAACTCCTCATCCACCCAAACCGCCACACGTGCCCTTTTCCTGTCTCTGTTTATTACACAGCCATGATCCTCTTATGAAGGCTTCCTCTTCAGTGGAATACCATATGTTTCTAGTTTAGCCTAATTTCTTTTTCTCATCATTCAAGACAAGCGTTTGCCAAGCCAAAAGCATTGAGAAAGCTCCGCTTCTGCCATTCTTTTTATTTTTTTCCTGCCTGACATGTCTCAGAATATTTCAAATCGCTGAGGTTTTAAATTAATTTACAGCCACAACAAAAGAGCTCAGCATTTTAATAGCATTGTAAGTAATTTTAAGTTAATTCAGTAACCTTTGAAATAGAGTTCAGGCAGCCACTAAATTGTGGTTGCTGTTGACGAACACAGAGGTCACAGAGAGGGTTCCAGCTTCTTCATCAAAGGAATTGTGGGATATCAGTTTGGAATTGCCATTTTTTTTTAATCAGATGGCACTCAATGTGTCACTGATACACTGTGGAGAAGTTAAAAAAAACAATCACTAATTTGGTTCAGATTATTTTTATAGCTGCATTTTTTCGCTTTCACTCATTTCATTTCTGAACAGCAAGCATTGTTTATAGAATTAAAGACGTAAAGCAAAATATGTCTTTTTAGAATATTTCAGAGACACATTATGCAGGTAATTTCAGTACACTGACTTGTAAATTGAATTGTGAATCAAAACCACAGCAGCTACACTAAATATTATACACATCCTCTATTATGTGATGTATTATTTTGTTTCTATGGGGAGAACTCATCCAGACAGTTGAGCATTTAAAATAGGAGCACAGCTTATCATTACTAAGGATCCGCATTATTCAAACTATGTTTTTTAACTCCTTCAACACTATCCAGTTTACTTCCTACACAGTATTTCTATCCCTTTTCTCTCATTACAGCTTCATAATCAACAACATAAGTGGTTTCCTTCATAATTTATTCAATGATATGAGAGTATGGCTGTGGTGTCACCTCCTTTTTAGTGTGAATTTTCCCCCCACATTAAATGTAAGCTGTTATAGGGCCCAGAGGAGCCCAGTAGTCTATTTTCCAATGATGTTGTCAGCCATGTGGCTTACACCCCTGAGAGGTGAAGGTAATCAGCCTTTTCATCTCCAGAGGAGGGGCAATGTTGAGGTCCTGGCTGACTCCATATTTTCCTCCGTCATCCTCACAGTGCCTGAGCGAAGCTTATCTCTACTGAATCTTTTATTCTTATGTGAACCTGTCTCTCATCGTGCTCTTGTATATCAAGATATTTTATGATTTTCTTTTAAATGCTTTTTGAAACAAGTGTTTACTTTAGGATTATCACCGCTCAGAGACAGTATGTTGGGCTATCATCTTTAGTTTTCCCATGATTAATGACATAACAAAAGCTGAATAAAACAGCCTGAAGACGGATCTTTGATGTTTGTCGTTTAATAATTGTTTGTATTCTGCTTTTGGATTAACTTGAACTTGAGCTTGAACCAAATTCAAGGATGAAGTAAATTCAACTTGAGACCATGGGTGATTAGGGTGTAGAAACAGTTCAGTTTTTTTATAGTCTTCTCACAATACTGGGGTCTTAAACATTTGTGGCAAAAATAAATGTGTATTAAATGTCAACATCTACCTGTTGTAACCAGTTTCTAAACTACTGAAGAATAAAAACTATAATTCTTTATTTTAGATAATGCATATCAATGTGTTATTCTAATGAGGTGAATAAACAGGAATCAGCACTTTGGAATAAGATCAAAACCCAATTTGAGAAAAAGATCAAAACCTAAATTCCCTTATTAAAGTACAAATTTCTTCTAAGGCTTTGAAGTCACTTTTCTTCTGAGAGCACATCCATGTCTGCATTTCTTTTGTGTAGGTGTTGAAACAATTGCTCTCTTTGTTGCACCTCCCTAAAATAGCAGACGTACAGACCTTGTAAGAAAATTAGTCAATTTAATTTCCTTGAGTAATGAAAATGTCATGCACCATTTAATAAAACTGCAAGAAAAAAGTCTGTGTTTCACACACTGGAGATAGCTGGGCCCCATGGATTTGAAAGTTTGACAGTTGCTCCTTTTGATGTTTTCTCTGAGTTTTGTTTCTTTTTTTCTTGATGTGATTTCAAATTAATCTCAACAGCTTGGATGTAAATATGAAAATGAGACTTGTTTGGTCTCCCCGGACAACCCAAAGCACTGCTGGCTGAGGTAACCGATATCTCATTCCCCTTTAAACTGCAAATTATTTTACGTTTATGAGTTTGTCTCATCTTCAAGGTCAAAAATGTAATTTTTGCTCTTTCAAAGGGTTATAACCTTAAAAGAGAACCTCCATCCTTGCTGATTAATGAGAGACTCCTGCATTTGATGTTTCAACTGTGACATTTTAAACTTTAAATATTTTATATGCATACCTATGAAAAAAATGAAGATATGCATTCATGTGGAATAAACGGTATTGCAGAAAAGAAAGGCTGGGCTGGGTATCATTTTAATAGAACAGTTAGAGTGCAATGGTTTTTCTTGGTGATTTTTATTTGAGGTTTTTATGTGTGCGCAAGCTGATTTAAAGGCACACTAAATCATTGGGGATGGGGAGTAGTGGATTATGCATTTAATCAAGGAGTAGGCCTTGGGAGAGTGGCTGGCCGAGTCACCAGAGCATCAGTGAGGGGTTGGCTTTAACATGGGACCTGCCCTTTTTGTTCCTTGCCATAATGGGCCATTTTCATATCATTTGTAAGGAAAAATTATAGAGCACGAGCTGTTGTTCCAACTGTGTTCTCAGTGATCACTGCATGGTGTGACTGCAGATATGTGTTAAATAAAGAATATCTCTGTCTTTAAGGTCACTTGGAGATAATCTGCCTGAGCAAGCTATAACACATTTTTGCTTTTAGCACAACATATTATTGTTTTTGATTTATTGTGGTTGATTTATTGTCCACCTTGTGCTGTCATTTACTTTGGTAAAAGTCTGTATTCACAGTTACTGTAATGAGTTGCATCCCAGAAGGACCCAATATATCCTGAAATGAAAGGGATTTATACTACATTAGCCATATAGATAGGTGTCAATGTTGCATGCATATAGTGCCTGTAAAGTATTTACCTGCGTTTTCACTTTAGAGTTCTTTTACAACTTTGAATATGTTTTTCTGTAATTTTACTAAGACTCTTGAGTAATAATATTAATGATAACTTCCCATGGGGAAATTTGTGTTGACTGGCAGCTGCAGTTTAGGCGCCAGTGGTTTGGGGTTTAGTGTCTTGTCCAGGGACATATGGACAGAAATTGGGGGAAATGGGAGTCGACTTTGCTGCGAGTCGATATTTTATTCTGGGCTTCTATTGATACAAGTGTCTATTATTTTCAAGTTAAAAAAGTGCATGCTAGTGCTGCTGGCTAGTGCTAAGCGCTGCCATGGCAGTTGTGAGCGGAGTGACTAGTGCTGGTCGAGGTGTTTTCCTCCAGGATGTCTCTATTTGAAGCATTCATTTTACTCTTTAGCCTTCTAGGGGCTGCTGCCAAGAAACATCCCCTCAGCATGATGCTGCCACCACCATTCTTTATAATGGGGATTGTGTGTTTGCACTGACTTGCGGTTTTTGGTTAATTCCAAACAGAGCATTTAGTTTGTTGGTTGAAAAGCTCACTTTGGTCTCATCAGACCATGTAACCTTGAAGTTCACTTCAGAGTCCACATGCCTTATGGCACATTCTAGCTGAGACTTACTATGAGCTTTTTTTCCTTTGCAATTCTCACACAAAGCCAAATAGAAACATGTGGATGGGAAGATAGTGAGCCGTGGATGCTTTATGGCCCCAGAAAACATCATTTTAGCTTAATTATCACCTCCATCTTTAATTGCACACAAACTATCTGAAGATATAAGTTTAAAACCCACTATGTGCTTCTCACGGCCTGTTCACAACGACTGTACAGCCGATTATGAATGGGATTTAGTCATGACAACTGGTTGGACCAAGATTCTTCCAGTCTGGCTGAGTCTCTGCTGCTAGTCTGTCTTTACTGTTTAGAGCCAGATGCACCCATTCGTTCTCATAAAGATTTTTTAAACACATTTAATATTTACGACCAACACCTGAGAGCGATGATGTCACAACCGGGTAAGACCTACAGCAACTATGGCTTTACCTGAAGTTAGCTTCATATTGCAATGTTTACTCAACTCTAATTCCTTTGGTAGGCCATACTGTCTGCATTGTACAGGCCTCTCCATCCAGGACTTTGTCCAAATTCTGTGCTTTTTTGTCTTCCTGTTTGTTTGTTTTTTTTCAGTGCAAATTGCAGGTTCCATGTTTGTTTTGAAAGAAGGACACACAAGAATGTTTGTTCTTGCAGGATTTGCAGTATTTTCTACTGCCAGGACTTTCACTCATTACTGAGCAATTGTTAAGTGTGTTGCCCACACTCAGGACTCAATACTTGGATGTCAGATATGTGCTGCATCCAGACTGCCAAACATTAGAAATCAGTTATCAGCAGTAACAGTCCAGTCTTTGGAACTCTAGCTAGTTGTTAGGTAGAGAGACAGAGCTTTGATAATATGCCAATCCTACCAAGTCCACTTTGGTTTTCATAAAGATGCTATTTTTAACTGTTGAAATATACTAGTATATGTTCTATACTGAAAATGTCTTTCAGTATACTGGAAGCTCTGTGAATTGCACAGTACAATTTTCATAAATCTGCAGTGTTGGTTTGTGTCATCGGTTTTATCACAACCACCATACTGTTCAGTGTGTCAGTGGTTTCATCTTTGACATGGATTGACTTGTGAAGTCAAACGTTTTCATTCAGCAGTACTGTACATTTAGCGGAATTTAATGTGTATAAAACATATGTATGCAAAACAGAGGTTTTGTCTTACTGTGATCAAGTGTTTTTTTTTTTTTGGTGTCCTGTTATCCTCAGGCAACTTGTCATTATCTCCCAGATATTTCCATTACCACCGGTTCTTTGAAAATTAATATGTGTGCTTAATGCTTGATGACTTGCTTTCTTACCGGCCAGCAAAGCTTATTGTTTAATTTAAAAGACACATTGTGCTTTGTATGTCACAGCTGTGCAGCTGTTCTGAGGTCTTAATCAGGATGACACCACATAAATCAAGGATGAATTTAAAAAGCAAATGGAAAGTAACGAAAACACTAGCATTTAAGTTGCAGACATTTATGATTATATTAGGTCTTACTGTTGGCTGGACACAGTTTCAAGTCCAAACATGAAGGAGTTCAACTTTATTTAGCATGACTCCTAGATTCAGTTGTAATTTACACTAAGATAATAACTGTAGTTTTTTTTTTCAAAACATTTATTTGCTCAACTATGTAGCATACTTTCCTAATAACATTTCTGTTCTGTGCAGTTTGATAGATGAAATATTTACCCAAAGAAGGATTTAAACAGGGACATGTTTACTATAAGGGCATGGTTTGCTTTCTCCTCCTATTTTCTCTGGTGGGGGATTAATACTGTCAATCACATTGACTGACACCGCTCAAATCACACCCTTGCAGCAAAGTGGCTGATTTTGTCAGGGAGAGAATGGCGTTATCAGTAGAACCTTGTTTGGAGACTCACAAAACCGCTAAACCCGCAATTCATGGGAGATCTGTTTACAATCTGCACCGGCCATTGACTGCTAAACAGCCCGCGCAGATCCATCCTGGGCCACTCCGAGGAGGAGAGGAGCAGAGCAATTACATCCTCAAACAGCAATCTGAGGCTAGGTCGGCATGCAAACAGACATGAAGTATACACACAAACACTGACTGATTCAGACACAAGCAATACGTTTGTTCAAGACTTTGCAGAGTCTTGTTAAGCTTTGGGTATGAATATGTTTGGCCTGTCTAATGTTTCATGTGTACTGTGCAGTACAGTCATTTTGCTGACATGTAGGTCTGAGTATCTAATTTTACTTTCCCTGATTCAGAAGCAGCATACAGTAAGAAATCTGAATCCTGATACTTAAAGACAACTTAATAGCTGAAAATATAGTGACAAAACCTGTCGCCAGATGTTGTGTTTGAGATCATCGGGTATTAAAAGCAAACAAAATATTTTGATTAAAAAAATGTATGGAATTTATATATAAGCTTAGTCATTTGATACTAAAACACTAGCAACATGACAAGCGTCACTCTGCATTTGACCTGATGTGAGCCAAAGGTTCCAAGTTAAAACTGGACATGTTCAGTTTAAGTTAGCAGTAGAGTGACACACTGTTAAATTGTTATATTTTAGGACAAAATTAAAGTCGTTCAGGGGTGGTAAACCTCCAATATTAGCTGCACTGATGTGCTTCATTTATATTCCATGTCAGCTTAAACACTGATGTTTTTACACTACAGCATCTTGCAGTTGTGAATCACAAACAAGCATTTTCATTAAAAATATCCACACACAATACCATAATTCAGTTTTATTACTTTGTAGATTAAGCAGATTTGAATTAGATCGCTGTCACATTATTTGTAACTGTTTTCAAAGTGTAAGCAAACCTTATTCTTTAAATATGAGTGGACTTGGCTATTGTAATCATTTGATGACAAAAGGAGTGAGAGATCTTTTTATGTTGTCGCTTGTACAGTATACAGTGTAACATTGTATTTTCTTACACTCCTATTGAAACAAATGATTGTTATTCAGATCTGTCTACTAAAACAAACATTTGCAAATGACAACCTGAATACTTTGCAAATGTTCTCTAGACATTGTATAAATTACTACTGTGAGCCATCACAACAACAACACCAATTACCAACCCTACAGCTTGTTTTAGAATTTTGAGCAAGACAGCAGATGCAAGCATGTCTTTCCACTTATCCAGCATGCAGGGTCAGTGGACAGGTGGAGAACAAGACTGTAAAAGTGGGTAAAGTCTAAATAAAATTGTCAAAAATCATGATGTAAAGAGCATTCCAGAAAAACAGAGTCTTTCGCCACTCTTGTGTGAGCAAATCATTTATAACTTAAGTATAACATTTAAAAGAACATGGAGATTTAATAATCTGTAGGACATAATATAATTAAAAGATTAAGAGAATCTGGAGAAATCTTTGACTGCAAGGGACAAGGCCAAAAACCAATACTGAATGGTTGCTTCAGGCCCTCAGGCGACACTGCAATAAAACAGTCAGAATTATGTTGCTGCATTCACAAATGCAAGTGAAAACTCCACCATGCAAAGAAAAAAAAACTGTATAAACAAGATCTGATAAGAGCTCTGAGACTTTTTCTCAGCTCAATCTCATTTAAGATGGACTGAGGTAAAGTTTTCAAACCATCTTAAAACAACACAGTGGTAAACATGCCCCTGTCTCAAAATGTGTGTGAAAACATCATATTCAAAATGTGTATATATTTTCAGAAACAGTCATCATCATCAAGTTTCTCATTTAAGATGTTGTCTTTGAAAAGTTTTCAATCAAATATTGTTTTTTAATGAGTTGCAAACATTCTGCTTTTATTGATATATTATTACCAACTTTTTGGAAATGGGTACCTCCAGACCCAAATGCTTTTTCTAACAATGAGCACAGAGATTTTTTCTGTCTTACAAAGCAATGTTAAAAGCTATAAAGCTATCACAAGAAGATTAAAAAGCATTAGAGGTGATGTCAGTGAATCATTTCATTTTGTTGACTACTAGTCAGCAACTTTTTTTTTTTTTTTTGGTTGTTGTTAAGGACATATGGCTTTTTAATCCAAAGAGGCCGATCGTTGTTTTTACAGCCCCGGAAGTGTTTCTCAATTGGGGTGCACTAAATCATTGTTTCACTTAGTGCTATATAAAAAAAAGCTTTGGAAACAAAGGAACTACTATACAGACAAGTTCTCTTTATTGAATCTCTATCTTAAAAACACTGTAGCGTCACTGAATCTATGTATTTTGGGAGGAACTTATTTTCTCATTATACACTTGAATGAATCACTGGCTCAGTGATCGTTTTTTTTCTTGCATAAGCCAGATACATAAGTTGAAAACCTTAAGTACCTGTATGTTTAAGTGATATAGCTCTACACATATTGTGACATGTCACAATGTGTGTCAGTTACACTTTATGGTTCTTGAAATGTAAGCCCCATTCTGTATAGTGCTTTGGGCATTAAAGCTCGAGGGTGATGCAAACAGCTAAGTATATTGCTTCATCCATTAAAGGATTTTAATAGTTGAGTTACATTATTGATTTTATTTTACAGTGATAAATACATCATGATTGAAGGTTTTTCACGTCAAAGACGAATTGCATTAGTCTGGCTTTTTGAGGAGTTGGAATAGAGAGAGGACGCCTGAAAGCTATAAAATCTGTAGATGTGACACTTAATGTGGGCATTACAACTGTGCTACTACAGCCTTTTAACAGTATTATTTTTATAAAAAGTGGTAATGAGTAATCAGAAGAAGGATCTATATGTAGACTGGGTCTTTAATATGTTATCCAGTGTATAGTACATACAGGAAAGTATGCCAAAATGTACCACTTGAACATACTTTACACGCTCTAAAACTCTTATGTATAGTGATTTAGTTTATATTACATTAATTTGTACTGTTGGAAAAGATTTTTTTAAATTTATCTGCCTTTTCAACAAACCTGTACTGGCACTGGTTAAACTCTCATCATGCCAAAACAAGACATGATGCATTGTACAGAACAAACTAATAAACAAACAAAATAAATACATCTAACTGTATGCATGTGAGAATTTTTATCTGAATTGTGGTATTTAGAAGATTCAGAGTGAATGATGAGATGTGACAATCAGTCACAGCAATTAGTGTTACTGTTAAGAAGCCTTTTTGTTTTCTCTCACCCATACAGAATGTCACAAATAAATCCTCACTTGCATTTGCATATTAATTGGATGTGAGACGTCAAGCATCTTTCATTAAGCAAAATGATCTGCATATTTGGAGACATAAAATAGTTTATTTCAATGTGGGAAAAGAAGTCATTGAAAATTGACCGCATATGGGATGTAAACTTTGGCTGATCCATTAACCCTTTACCCCCTGGAAGCAGATTGAACACAAAGCAACAACAGGCTGATTAACAATGAGATGATGTTTCTCAGACTCAAACAATAGTAAGCCAGATACAGAAAATAAAGCAGCATTGAGATCAAACACTTGTTATAAGGTATTATACAGTTCAGTTCTATCACTGCTTGTTTTTTTCTTTTACAAAAGTAAAACAAAATGACCAATATGGTGCATTGCACATTTTATATTTTACATAATTAACCATTTATGGAATAAAATACACAATCTTCGCATGCAACAACATGGAAATTGTATGACTATATCACAAGTCATACATATTGCTGGTGAGTATGCCATGTTTTCAAGCTTGGAAATACTGTTATTGCATAAATCATACTTGTATTTGAATCAGCAGTTTTGTTTATCTTCTTTTCAGATTAGGCCTTGAGGGAACCCAACCCCATGATTATCGAAATCCCTTGTGTCATCTGCAGTTGTCTTTCAAAGTTATTCTCAATAGCTCCAACTCTGCTCTGCTAATTACTACCAACGACCAACTTCCCTTGAAAGCGTCATTTGAACATAATGTCCTATTGTCTCAAGATTGTGTACTTCCACTGATAAAATTCTCTTTCTCTTAGTGTGCTCTGTTCTTCAAAAGTAAATAAAATCCCAGGACAGTAAGAAATGCCAAACAAAGTGGACAAGGGGGGAACAGCGTTGTTTGTCTGAAATCTTTGTGTGTCAGACACAACCATGCTTTGTCTGCTGAGTCTGTTGGCCATTCTAAAGGGAAAAGTGACATTGGTTGGTTCGATACGATTAAGGCTCACAGGCTGGTAATAGAAAGGCTGTGTATCGCGGGGTCTACATAGTTAGGGGCTAGACTTGTGAATAATTTGATTAGCTTGCAGGGGAATATATCTGGAGGATTATGTAAATGGCGGTGCCCCCGTGCAGAATTCTTTTGAACTCTTCAGAACTCACATCTGCCGGGGTCGACAGCTAGACAGGACGGCAGCCTTCTTGTAGCCTGATTCCTCTGTGTTAGAGGAAGGTGTTTAAAGGTCATTTTCAGTACAAACAGACTTGTCCTGAAAGACCTTTCTATAGTAAAGAACTTCAATTTATTTTTTGTTGATGCCCATGCAATTATCATTTTCTTTGAGTCAACAATAGCTGAGCTTAGGACAATTATTGTTGTATACTAATTAGCCAGACTGTGTGCGTGTGTGTCACCAGTAACCTCTTGCAAGCTCTGTATATGTACACACTGGAATAGCTTTGACCTGTTTACAATATATTTAAGGTTATATCTGCCTCTCCGTCTGTGCTGTCTGATTATGAGATTTTTCCCCCAAGCCTTATTTGGTGTATTTCTGGGTGGGGATATGTTTGTGTTGAGCACTATGGCAACCAAAGTCAAGGTGACCAAGAGCATGTTGCACACATTAGATTACCAGAATACAGGCAGGAGACAATGCAGTCAGCACAAAATACCATTTATCTGCAGCCTGATTGTAGGGATTTCAGAGACCATCCCTGGGCTGGCTGGATTTATTGTCGCGGTGAGTCTGACTACTGCGCTCTTGCACTCTTAGCTCTATAAAAGTAAAGGAACCACTACTTGTACAGTGGCTTCTGTATATAACATGTGCCAGGTCACAAACACCTTAACTGCACTGGACAAGTAGATATTTTGGCTTTATATGGACAAAGGTTGTTATGTTAAAGCAGACTGTTTTAATGCTGTGTGGATAGTAAGTTTCTTTTTTTTCAAAGCCTTGTTCCGTTTTCTTAAGGAAATGTTATCCGTATTTGTTTTGTTGAAAGACCAATAGAGAGAAACAATGTTATCACTTCATTTGTACCATAAT
Source organism: Ctenopoma kingsleyae (assembly GCA_032353495.1). Lineage (NCBI taxonomy): Eukaryota > Metazoa > Chordata > Actinopteri > Anabantiformes > Anabantidae > Ctenopoma > Ctenopoma kingsleyae. Next base: position 10,411,022 of record JAUBNQ010000026.1, on the reverse strand, counting down.
TCATATCTTATGTAAAAGATGTTTGAACTGGACTCACAGAAACTGCATTACACTTTGCTGGAGATGCTGGGCTTATTTAGCAATCTCCAAAAAAACTAAAATGCTCTGATATTAGCAGCTGGTTGAAAATCTGGCAGGCTCAGAGCAGCACATGTTAAGTAACTCTGGCAACTTATGCTCGCTCGTGCACTGTGGCTGCAAGTGTATGTTCGGGCCTTCAGAGAAGAAGTGTTTGGGACTGCTCTGCAGAAACTGAGGCAGTAGCGCCAACACAGTAAAACTTAATCACTTTGGCAGGCCCTTTAGTTTTGGGAATCAGTCCCACTCAAAAAACATGAAAAAGAAAACAAACTGATTTTTACAATGCTTAACCTCTTGGTTTATTGAAATGTCCTTCCATATGCAAACCCCCATACTGTGATGCACATATGAAATATGGAGAATGTCTGCCTTGGTGGTTATTTGTGTTCTCAGTTGGTTTCATCCCTCAGAAAAGCTGAAGTCTTGAAATATTGACTGAAAATAAGCTTGACAAAACCTCCTACTTCCCCTCTTAGAGAATGTTTTTTATTTTTTGTATTTCCAGGAATGTATGCAGGCAGTAAGCGGTTACTTTACCAATAGGAAGGATGATACAAGGACATACTGTAATTATGTTCAAAGATACAGATTCAGCCCAGTTTTTACTTGTAAAACTTGAGCAATCAGTTTTGGAATCTAAAAGAATTCTCTTTTGTGGTTGTCATGTGCTATTGAAAGAGTCTGCTTTGCCCTGGCTTGTGACCACTTGTTGAAGGGGTTGGGAATGATTTAGGGAGGGCAGCTGGATAACAGAGATTTTATTTATCTATTCTAAGAGCCCTTTATTTTTGCAAGCAGTTCTCAGCTTGCAGTTGTCGCTTTCATGACTTTGTGGCAGATTTTATGAATTGTGTGAAATGACTATGACTAAAGGGAGGAACAGCTGAGATGGTGAATGTGTAGAAAAACGTGAAGAAAATGGAAAATGCCAGAGATGTTAACCAGAGGGCAATCTGGCTCTGTGGAAGTGCTGCTTGAAGTGCTAAATGCTGATTTCCTGTGGCTCCAGGGGAGGACAAAACATTTTACAAAGGTCAGGGACTGGGACATGGGAAATGTATAAATGTTTTCTTACTTCACACATGTTTGATTCAACACACTTGTATTTTCTTGTCATAAATGAAATATTGTAATAAATCAGACAAGTTGTGTCACTTTTCAAGGAGTTCATGGCATTAATAGAAACTTTTTCTAACATGCTTTGGTTATTCGACAGTGTTTCTCACGGCTTTGTGAAACCTCTCCAGGCATCTGAATGTGTGATTGTTCTGTGCCGCTACGTGTGTGAGGATAGATATGGAGGCATTATTACCCAGGAGAGGTCAAGGGTCGAGCATTAAGCAAGCTGCCTGCTTGGATCCTTGCATCAGAGATTTCACTCTGTTGGCCCGGGAAATACTCCTGTGTCTTGTCTAAATAATCAAGGAGTCCTTCAGCGTACAAATTTGAAAACTGATAAATAAGCACAAGAGACTGAGATTAAGAGGAAGTATCACTGCAAGGAGCCCACAGTGCCAAAGTGAAGATTTTTCCTCTTAATTATAGATCAACAGAATGGTGTTTACAGGGCCTTGCTCAGGAACAGGAATACCCTATTGGTCTCATGCTGTTCTTAGTTTCATAACAATGTTGTTTGACCTTCTACATAGGAACAGTTTGTTTTAACCTCATTCCTCTAAAAATGCAGGAAAACAATGGAACAGGCTGGGGTAGGAAGTCACATCTCACCATATCAAAAACAGATTAGAAACTGAAGAAAAGGCCAAAATACATGTATGCATGAAAACAAAAGCAGTAGAAATGAAGAATATATTAGCACAGTGCTTTGGTGCTGTTTATGCTTTGTACTATATATGCCAGTGTATTTACATGTGTAATGTGTGTGCTAATAAAAGTTAAAACAGCACATTTTTTAAATTAAATATATTTTACACCAACTACACACAGGCAATTACACTGTGCCCAGTGTGCAATATTACACAGTATTTAAACACCTCATGCATTGAACACTATTGTAACATAGTAGTGGAAATGATGGTACAAGTCTTCACAGCTTTTAATCTCTCCCTTTTACATGTTTTAACTGCCATTCTCAGAAAGATCCTGGCTTGGCTTCTTTTAGAATCTCTAAAGAGGGACAAAAGTGGAGTGAGCATTATCACACAAACTCAAAATAACCCCAGAATTCACACAGCACCTTATTAGGTAATGAATCCACAATGGGAAGGAAGTGAACAAAGATTTTATTGACTAGTTAGTTTTCCTTTGAGTCCAGGCAAAGGACAACATAACCTAAGATGTTCTTGGCTTTGGACTTTACTTTGAGAACAATTAAAGAAGGTTTTGCACACTTTGGTTATGTAGAACTTACAGTACACTAAACTATGCACACACAGTCATCCAGTGTCACTGCCTCAGGCCTATTGATGCACATCACCTGTTTGAGTAATTGCATAAATTCCCACATAATGGGTAGTGAAACACAGTATTAAAGTATTTCCTCTATAAGTCTCTATTGTATAAGGCTACTGTTTGATATTGGTGTCTACACATATGATATTCTAGGTGCTGAACTGTCACATTAAATAAGCTATGAAAACAAGACAGATTGATTCAACAAGTTAACCTAAACTGTGAAAGATCCACTCTGAAAAAAGTGTCTTTCTGTTTCATAACATACCTCACTTGTGGTTTGTTCTATTTTTGACCTGATTCTGTCCTTGAAAAGGACAAGAAAACTGACAGTATTTCTGTGCATGTGTTTGTGTAGCATTCAGACTGGGTGGGGTGTATGGCCTCACAAGTGCTCCAGTTTAGGAAAAGTGACACTTTGCCTTGAAAGACTCTTTGGGGCAGTTAGATAAGGAATTTAGTGGCTTTATCACAAATGCCACTATTTAATTTAAAAGGGTGAGGCACTTAGGATCTGGCACTGGCCTTTCAGTCTAGTGATAAATTTGCAAGAAAGTGGAAAAGATTGGAGCTTGAAAGCAGATTAGCAGGATACAAATATAGAAGTGACATTATAGTGGGTATTAGTCAGGTGCTCCTTTGAACAAGTGGCTGGTTCCTGATAGGCCTGAGAATGGGGCCTGACTACAGGCTGTGGACCAGGACACAGTGCAGAAAGACTGATAATAGTAGTAATACAAATGTAATCTCTTTTTAAAGAAACCCCTTAAAGCTTCTTTATGTAGAATATTTATAGTACGTCAGTATGTCAATCTCAGATTAACTTTGATGGCATTGTTTCAAAAAAGGAGGTCACTGCATTGTAAATTGGTTAATTCTTTGTTTTGGTTTCTGTGTCATTATTCTATTTGTCTCTGGGTACGTGTTGGCAGAAATGTGTAGGGGACTCAGCCAAAACAGAAAGAGCACTCACATTGAATTACTCAGTTTGTTCATTCAGAGAGAAGCTCACAGCATAAGCAACACAGTGTAATTGTAATATTTTTTTATTTAGTATTAATCTTCTGATTATTTGGGGTGGCATGTAGCTGAGTTGGTGGAGCAGTTGTCCCCAGGGTCAATGGTTTGACAACCTGGTTCCTCCTGGCCACTTGTCGAGGTAAATGGTTGGCATCAAAATAGTTCAGGATACATTTTCTGTTGACTAACTAATCACTTGTAAATGTATTGTTTAAAATGAAGCAGTTTGTCTAGCTCCACCGAAGAAAACTGACCTCCAGTTTTGCATTTATTGTAAAAAAAACAAAAACAAGATCCGCTAGGCTAAACTCAGTGTCTAATTAATCCTCTCAGCAACAAAACTATATTTGGTCACACTTTGCAAACCCAGGTTTTTATAATAAACAGCAGCTGACGTGAGCAACTTCTGCTTCGTTAGGCAGGGTGCCCCTGTTCAGTCTAGACCAGTCAATCAGCAAGACGAAGAACACAAATCTTCACATTTGAATAAGAAAATGTTTTAAATGATTTATTTCCTCAAATTATTAGAATCTAACTGATTTAGAGCCGATTGTCACCCAACATCAGGGCCGGCAGTACATTCTCCAGCTCCTTCAGTTCACTTGTCAAAGTGTCCTTGAAGAAGACACAGAACCCTAAGTTTGTCGTGTGTGTCTTTCACTTGAAAGTGACTTTGGATAACTTGGATAACTGCTGTGTTTTCTCCCAGAGTTGGAATTTTAAGATTTCTGATTTCCCCTACTTAAAAAAAATACCATGTACTTGTAGAGCACACCCAACACGCCCACATGTTTACAGCTAACATTCTTCTGAGTCTGTCCCCAATGTCTAAACAGTAGTGTGTTGAACATCTCACCTGAGGTGTTATTCAGGATAAAACATGCTCTTCTTGTGTTGCAATTTCCAAATAAAGATAAAAACTGTTTTGTTAAACAAGTGTATATATTCTCATTTCATGGTACTTTGCAGTGCAATTATTGGATTGGATTGTAAAACACATGTAAGCACCTGTTTTTCACATTTCTGTTGTTTTCGCTCTCATTTTCTGTAAATATGCCAAAATACCCCAGAATTTTGTTTTTATTATTTAATTAGTTCTCTGATGTTCCAAGACAAATCTCTAAATTTTCCTTTTTCCCATTTGTCTTCTATGCCAATCCTTTTTTTTTTTTTTTTTGCAACAGTTGGTGTGTGTTCATCTTGGCAATGTTCCACAGTCTGTTTGATGTGGTTTCCAGAAGTCCTGAACTGCAGTCCCTGGCCACTCTTTCTGTCATCAGTAGACCTGCTGTCTCTTTAGCCTCCATTGACTCCTTTTAACCTCCTCCTACCTTCCTCACATTGAAGCAGCTGCTTTTCCTCCCACTGCACATTTCTGCATGGAAATGATCTGATTCCCATTATTTAGCAGTAAACTGGATTTTGCTGTGTGCTGCATACACAAATGTACTCCTGCAAATACATTTTACTCTCAAGTCGAACATGCGCTACATCGCCGAACATCTTCCAGGCTCTGTTCCAGCCACTGAGGAAACATTCACGAGGGCTATCGTTTCCCTGTTGTAAATATAAATTAGGGAGGCCTAAATTTATGATTCAATTTTTAAGTCCGCAGCTACCCAACACTCATACTTTCTCTCATTCCGAATAAAATGCAAAACCTAAAATTAATTAAAGTTAATCAGCTCTGCTGAACCCTTTTCTACTAGTGACCTCTACACGCTGTAATTTGAGTGATAGAAGAAGGGGGGAGGCAGAGCTAGAAAGGTAGAAGCTTCAAAGAGGGCTTTGTAGAGGACAGTCAGTGACCCTATATGGGCGCCTTTCCTGCATATACCAGCACGTTTAAAGGGAAACTGATAGGCTGGTGAAATATCTGCCACTTACAAAAAAGAGGCAGGGACTAGAGAGGGCAGACAGGACAGAATGGATATGGATTGGGTCACAAGGCTGACAAGGCCTTCCTAAGGAAATGAATATTCCTTGCAAAGTACACTTGGTGACACTTAGGTCTAAGGACAAAACAAAAGAGCAAAGGAAATCCATTCCTCACTTTAATTTGGCATACTAAAGCACTGGGTCATATTTTTTTTTGGTCACATTACACCTTACTCACTATATTGAGCATTTTATGGTGACATTAGCACAAAGTATGCTGTGTTGTTCTGGCACTATTTGTTGTGTTGTGATTTGTAGTACAAATGTAGAAAAATAATTCTCCAGACTTTTCAATCTTCAGTGTAAGAATCAAAAAGAGTATAGAGATAATCACTTGACTTTTTTCGTGGTCTGAAGTGTATAAGTATCTACTTTCACCCCACCAGTGGCAGTACATATTATTATCGGGTGGACTTCCACTTTGTATCGGATGAAGGCGATGTGGTGGAGGCAGAGCTAAACATGCCCAGGGGGCTAGAGTGAAACCGGTGTCTCATTTTCAGGGGCAAACAAACACATACAGGGAACAGACATGGCTGTCACATCTCCCTTAGCTCCCCTGTCACCCCTGAGGGTAGTGGGCAGGGGCAACCTCTGTGCGATGGTGATGCCATGAAAATCTCCATGTACTCGAGCAGGGACAAAAATACATGACCAGTACACAGACATAAATACACAAACATATGTCCCATCTGTTGAGGCTGCTGTCCCAACTGACTTAAATACAGCAAAAGTACTACCTCTCTACAGAGATCAACAGTTTGACCTTCCAAGCTGAAAAGCAGCAGATTTCGTCCACAAACCTGGCTCCATTTTTAACTTTCCAGATTGATCAGTGATTGTGCTGGCGCCGAGCAGCTGTATAGCTTTACATCATCGAGGAGGAGGTTTAGCGGTTTTCAATAGTATTTCAGGATATCCTTGCTGCTGCTGCTGCAGTTTTTGGCAGACTAACAGCTGCCACCAGCATTAGTGTACAAGCAGACACTTCTTAATGTTCCCCAGCCCTGGCCTCATGTGTCACATGGACTCCATCCAGCCTAACCCAGTTGCCATACACATTTGCTCGATTGGTTGAAAGCAGCGTGAGACCAGCAATTTACAATATGCTTGAGACTATCCTTTCATTTTGGTTTAAGGTTAGTAACAATAATGTGACCAGTTCTGACGTTTTGGTGGCCTCTGTTTGCCCACAGAAGGCAAACAGAGTAGAGACACCTTACTAATTATATACGATTTATTATCACAGATGAAAAGTGATTTATTACTTTTTTTTTTTACAGTCTATGGGCCAAGGGAAATTAGTTACGTAGCCCTGTTGCTTATAATTTGACAACACTGCCTTGAATTCACTGAGATGTAAAATTAATTCTTGCAGCTGTTTTCAATGGGACTTTCATGTTTGCTTTGCTCACTGTTAAAAATCTGAGAAAAATACAAATGATTGGGCTTGGCTCAGTAACTTCATTGTGCAGGGAAAAGAAAGCCAAACTGGACAAGGTTCAGTAGTTTTAGGCCTTTTGAGGGTTTGTGTGTCAGGATTTATGTATTTAATTACACACTCATTCTACTAATGTAAGGGGAGAAAAAGGGAGAACAGATAAAAAAGCCCTATCAAGCCTATAAGCTTGTAGTTTCCCTCTTACTGAAAGTTGGCCACTGCTGCTATTTAGCTCCCCTTGAACTGGACTAATACTTGTCTATTCCGATTAGGATTAGTATGTGTAGCATGGGCTCAGGGACCCAGGACTGGTAATCTAATAAATCAAGATAAAAAACTCTGAGATTGGTTTACAGAGGGCTCGGATTTACTATTGGCCATCTCAGAGAAACAGGGATTAACACAGCATTTGGTGCTTTAGCTACACACGCCCCCGAATAAGAGCATAGGGTGAGGGAGAGAGAGAACAAGGCGGTGAAGGAAAGAAGGAAGACGACTTAGAGGGAGGGAGAGAAGGAGAAGCGCTGGCTACGGCTTTTTATTGCCTAACAGACAGCAAGTTAAACTCGCACTGACAAGGTCAGGTTAGTCCTTGTACAAAAGGCTTTGTTCCATAGGCAGATTAAAGGTCTCTTTGACAGTTTTTACACTTTTGGATCATGTTGAACATGTTAGAAGTTAATCCTGTCTGTGAGGGGAAGTAGCCCTGTTGCCACATGAATGAGAGATAGGTGCAGAGAATGGTGAGCATACTGTGATCAATGAAAAAGAGCTACACACACAATAGCTGAGCTGTTTTAGCACTTACTACTTACAATAGCAACTTCTTGTTGTGTGCATATTATAGACAAATACGTTGATATTTTTAGTTTACATTATGTTTCTCTTGCCACATTGAAAATAATGTACTGGCACATCCCATAAAATTTGGCTTGAGTTTCTTACTACGCACAGTGTGAGCTAGCAAGTGTGAAGAAATGATGTTCAGACATAAAGAGATTTCAAAACGGAAAAGGAAAACAGTAATGAAATATGTTTATTGTCTATCCTCTGCTATATTTGGTCACTATTGTCTTCCACTGCCAGCTACAACACATGATTGTTGCACCAAGTGACATGAAGACAATCCCACCAAGTTTTTACAGTTAAACATACATTTCCCCTATGCAGAATTTACAAATCAGAAACACAACACATAGTTTGTTTGCTGAGATGATATGAGAATGTTCATTTTCTGATTTTAAGGAAAGCTACTCAAGTTAACAAACATTAATTTCATAACAATCCCATGCAAGAAAACTAATGTTTTCATTTTTTGTTGTTTGTTTGTTAGCCATCTGAAAGGATGAGTTACATGGTCTGTGTGTTTACTAGCTGTTTACAACCTGTTTTGATCTATTTTGGATACAGCTTATGGCCAGTAGCTAATCCCCTATCTCTAATGTATTAACCATTACCAGTCAGAATTTTTACAGGTGTAGAAAATGACAAATGTGATTCAGTATTCGTCATACAAAACAATTACAATTATTTAAATTAAAGCTGGTTTTCACTTCCAACAATCAAAAATTTATGATTTGGATGTTGTGTATATATATGTTGAAGAGTAGTGTGCAAGCTGATCACTTGTCTCCCCTACAGCTCTGTCATGTTATATTTTTAGCTTTGGTATCCTTCACATTTGGAGAGAGTTGATTCTGTCTACGAGTGTTGTGTGTACTGTTCCCTTCAGTAATTCCAAGATGTATTAATATCAGTGTTATGTATAGTTACTATACATTACAAGTGGTTTAGATGTCCTGTTTTGATGTACTTTTCATGGAGTCTTGCTTTTATACAAATATATCTGAGATTATTTATATCTCGATATAGCAAATGAAGTGTTAATAATGCATGCTGAAGAATCAGTGGTAATGCAGACACAAGTAAATGTACACAGTTATGTTAGGGCAGAGCCTTTGCTCTCTTTCCCGATAAAACATTTAGATATAACTTAGAAACTGTAGCACTTATCTATCTTGTGTGGTTCCTTTTTTGCTAAGCAGTTTTCTGGGAAACAGGACTAAAATATGGCCAACTAAAACTTGAGCTCTTTCTCTGTGATGCCAGGATTTCACATAAAGTTTTACATATCAAAAGTAGAATGTTCTTTCATCTGCTTGCATGTCTTGTTAGGCAATATCAAACACAAGAAATTCTTTCTACATCCACATATAAAGGTTGAAAAATCCTAGCAACACATCCCAGCTTGTGCAAAAGAGGCCTTTTCTTTCTTTCTGAGGGAACTGTTAGCAATATCACTGGGCAATTAGCAAGGAAACGAGAGAGAAATGGAGAAGCCAATTACTTCAGCGAGTTAGCTAAAGGCCATTTTAAACTGTGTGCCCATGACATAATAATGTTTATGGTAAATATTATAGTTGGAGACAGTGAGTGCATGGCGTGAGAGGCAAGGAAAAAAAGGCATCAATCTCAGATCGAGAATAATTTATTAAGATCTGAGATACGGCAATTACGTGGAAAGGACCAAAAAGAAAAAAAAAAAAGAAGAAGCCAACTCTCCAGGAACCGCATACATGATTGCAATCTTGATTAAATCCCCCTGGATCTAATGAGTTGATTTTCTGCTGTTAATATTGCATTGGCTGATGATGGATTCGTTAAGATAATGGAACGAAGCTAAAATATAAATGACTCCCTGTCAAGGAGCAGATTTTCGTCATTTTCCGTCTGACACCTCCGCCGTGGGGATTTGGTGAGGCCTTTTTGTGTTTAGAGCCATCAGGATCTGGAATACTAATTGCTCATGTGTGGACGCTTCTAATGCCTCTCCTTCTCTCTACACCCCCCACCCCTTCCTATCGCCTTGGTAAATATCTCCTCCACATCTCTACACAGGAACAAAGACTGAGAAGGAGCCTTCTTTTCGTCACGTAAAAATGTTTCTGTTTCGACTAAAATAAAACATTTTATGGCACAATAACAATTCACAAAACAAGTCGCTCCCCAGTTCAACTATCACAGGAAGAGGTCAGATATTTAAAGCTACTGTATACGACAAAAAAGTGCCAACAAAAAGAAAACATGTAAGCAATAGGCTTCTCATATCGACCTGTGCTTTTGAGATAAATTAATAATGTGGTCTCCCTTTGGTGCCGTGCAGAGCAGCTGAGCTAGTTTCACTCTGTTTTAAATGGTCTGTCACTTAGGTCAACTGGAGTAAAATGTCCGATGCATAGAATATTGATTCCATATCACACATGAACCACAACACTGCAGTACATTTATTATTTTTCTCTCAAGTGTGGCAGGAACGTAATGCAAAACACATTAGCAATAATCCAGAGGTGTACTATAGTGTGAATATGCTGAGATAATACGCTATCATTTGTAATGGCTGGGCAGAGTGTTGTTAATCAAAAAGAAAGTCGCTGTGTTTATGTTCACACAACTTTTAATGATGTATACTATATCTGCAAGCACAATGGAGAAGTTTGCAGTTTTCTGAGCACTAACATTTTAGAGTTAAGTCTGAACAAAACCTACAGTTTTGGGATCAGAGAAAATCACACACTTCATGTAAATTATACGTAATACAACTACGCTATGTGTAATTTCATGTAACCTACTTACAAGAAACCAAACTTTTTCTATCATTATCGTAATCACCATTGTTGTCAAGTTTCATGCTTGGCCTGACCCTTCCTTTGTGGCGATTATGATATTGTTCCTTTTTCTGTGCAATATTACCAGGGAACCAGTCTGATTGGGCCATCCCCAAGGGCCCTTTCTTCTGTGTGTCACTTTTTGTGTCCTTTAACATGGTTTTACTAAAAAGTCTTTTTTAATCAATCAAGAAGCAGGCAGAAAATAGGCTTTGTCATGGCAGGGCCTGGGGTCATGTGATGCCTGCTCTGCCCGGTGACAGGTCTTCAAAAGGGATAAAAAGGAATATTTTTGGGGGAAAATGGGGGTTTCCATGGCACCGGCACTTGTTGCACATGGATCACCATTCTTTGGTTCTGCATGAGATTGAGGTTTCAAAGGGCTGGACAACAAAAATTAGGCGAGGAAAGGACAGCGGGACTGTGGAGGTAGCTGCCCTCAAGCCCCAGACTCTGTCCTCTCCTAGGGGAAAAAGAGAATAGGAGCCAGAAGTGACAGCACAAAAAGAGGCCTACTAGGTGCTGTCAAATATGCATGAGTAAATGGTCAGTTTCTCACTCAGCAGTGTGTTCAAGAAGTCAGAACGAAACACAGAATAGAAGACACAAAATACAGAGCTATTCAGTGAGAAGTGTATTCTTGTTGCGGCTTCCACTTCATGTAATTAGAGGTTGTTTTATGTAGAATGAGGTCATGTAAACGTGTAAGTTTCTGAGTTTATGTGTGGGAAATGAAACCAGGAAACTTAGACAATAGATTGGCAGTCATTACAGCAAAGAGGGTTATTATTATAAACTGCTCTGTTCAGTTGAATGCCTGTTTGTGTGTTCCTGTTATTTCAATTTGTAATAATTGAAACAGTGGTGAATGACTTTAACTTTTTTTTCTTTCTTTCTTTTTAAAATTTTTTTTTTTTTATTACTATTTTTAAGTTTAAAAGAACTTTACTGTATGTGGGTCTGGCTTGCATTACCCTCTAAACTGTTCATTCATCCTTATAGTATTTTACACATTAATTACCTTGAGCTATTTTCTCTTATGTAAAGATGTTGTTCATAGCGCTTACCTTTGTGCTCCACCTTGGATTTCTCTTAGAAATGGCATTGTGAGGTCAAGGTTTTTGCGTGTCAGGAGTCCTTTAAGCAATTTGCAATAATTTCCATAGCATCATCACTGCCACCTTCAATAACAAACAAGGTTACACATGTGTTGGTTCTTATACTCACACCATCAGAACTGAACATGTTTCAGGGTTTTAACCTGTTCACACTTGAATAGAGATGTCAAAAGCTACAGAAGCATTTTAGCAGGCACCAACCAATGTGTAAGAATAAAGAAGTACTGTATAAAGAAAGAATTGCTTATCCATGACAGCAGGTAATGTTGAAATTTCAAAATACACGGATGGCTGTAGTTGCTCATTATTACAACTTTTGTGTATTATTTATTTTGTTCTTCGAGGTTCTCAGCAGTGTGCTGTGTCTGTTTAAAAGGTTAAGGCAGTCGGGATATGTTCCTTGATGGGATTTTATCATGCTAGGCATGCTCTGTTTCCTGATGAATATATTAAAATTATTACTGTGCAAACAGAGTTTCTAATTACTGACCTGCTTGCCATTGTACTGTGCGTTCTGTATGCCCCCCTTCTTCTCCATGCCTTGTTTATTTATCTGCACCAGTGAATACAGAATAGTCTATGCAATGTCATTTCCATCCACATGAAAATGATTTTGAAAATGCCAATCTTGCCTATTATACAGTGTAATTACTTGTCTGCTTTTTGATTTTATCATATCTTCAGCCAGTGGAAAGACACTTGGAGAGGCTAAACATCTTAGCGGAGCTTGTCAGCTGATGAATTTCAGTGGAAAGAAATTGTCCAGTTTGCAAATAAAGTGCAATCTGTCACATGTACAGAATCACCAATTGTAGTTTATTGAAGGGTTTACCTACTGTGTGCAGGGCTGCTCTTGAGATTCAGGCATCGTGTCAAGTGAAAGTATATATCCCAACATGTGATACTACATGAGTATGCAAGTTAGAAGTTGGATATTCCAGTATCACATGCATATTTAGTAAGACAGTACTAAATGTTTTGGAGACAGCTAAAAATAAACATCAAGAAATAAAACTGGTTAGTGCTATAGATGACAGTAAATCTTTTGCTCATGAGAATCCTCAAAAGATTCTCATGTAAAACATTTTTTAAATACTTCATCAACAAAAAACATGTTGAAGAAGGTATGTGAAATATGGGCTGAACAAACAATGCTGATGCATTCTTATGTTATGAGCATATACCTGCCACCTTTATTTTCAGTCCTGTTCTCAACTTCCAAGGACAAAAATGTTGTTTTTTAACTTTAGTTTGATTGTCGACACCTCATTTCTGACGTGTCATACAGGTATTCCTTAAGAACAGGTCCATATATAGTGTATGTGTAAGTGCGGTGGGAAAGTGTCACATGTTTTACTGGAGCATCTGCACTACATCATGGAAAAGGGCAACCCTGTTGTTTACTTGTCTGCCTGCAATGTTGCACTGGGGTTGATCAGGGGAGTTGATAGGAGCTGCAATTTAAAAAGAGGACACTGCAGCTCTGAACAAAAACAATTAAAGGAAAATGAAAGATGGCCCCTAAGGGTTAAAAATAGAAAATTATCAACATGCATGCTGGAATCCTCTACCCCCCAACCCCCACATCACCTCCCGCACCAGCAGCCCCACACCCTCCTCAAACTTACTGGGCCTGCATTGTTATGTATGATCAGATCTGCCAGTTCTTCCTCTAAGCTCCTTGTCACATTTTGACTTAATGAAGTGCAACTTAGAAGGGAATTGGGTTCATCATGCTAGTCGCACGATGCTCCCTTGTTGTAGCAAACAGGAGTGGCATGGGACCGAAGCGCTACAGCGCGAGTCGTTATCATTCCGGTCAGTCTGTTTAACACAAAATTAAACAAAGAACTAATTAGTGCCTCATGAATTAATAACTGCACTGTTGCTGAGAAGAAGTTAGGTTGCTGAGGGGAGATATAAAATAAGTAGGAAGATCAGGTTAGAATTATTATTACTTTTTCGGGGATGCCTGGGCTGTCAAGGTTAGGAAACTTTTGAGAGGATTTAAGAGTGACTCAACTGGTTTTTCCAAAGTCAGTTTCTGTCCTGAAGTAAAAGTGTCTGGGTTAATGGATGTCATATAAGACAATGCACTTTTCTGCATATGAAATATGGGCATATAGTTGTACTGTAATTACCAACTTTATATTTTAGCTATGTATATAATTGTAGCGCCGTAACAGTATAAGAACTCAGCACTAAATATTCTCCCTCACTATCGACAGTATTTTGACCTTTCAGCTATATTATTCAACTATACAGTGTTTGATCCAGAAATGTTTGAGTCTGTTTACATTTTGCCATGTGTTTTTTTGCCATCTATAGGAAATTGATTTGTTTTATTCCTTACACTGAATGACTGTGCCATCCATCTTCATCTAAGAAGAAGCCACTATTAAAATATCCCTCAAAGTCTGATTTGCTGAACTATAAAACTATACACAGACAAAGGTAACCATTCTCTACAACTCCTTCCCATGCTAGTATGAGCTTTACAAACTATAGCCTCCTCACTCACCACCCTCTTTATCCCAGCTGTGATGTGGAGCCTGGATTTCTTTTATGCTGTATATTAAAAGGACAGGAGTGAACAAACACATTTTTCTTTCTGCGTCATATAGACGCTTGCTACATTAAGTCAACCTCCGTAGATTAGATGGGCAAATGTAGGGATTTCTCAAAAACACGTATGTGCATGCATATAGATTGGAACAATCAATGTCTGGTTTTTTAATGTTTTGCCTTTGCTCTTTTTCTCAGATGAAGTGAGCCCCTGTATGGAGTGACTCCCCAGGAAGAGAAAACGAGGTAGGACAAATCCCCAACATGACTGATTACTGTCCCCACCATCTCCCCTGTTCATATCTACAACAATATCAGGCATCTTCATTAATCCCCATGGATCAATGTGTTTGGGGGTTGTAAAAATTGACAAATGACTTATTAGAATCCCACCGTTTTATTTTCCAACTGATTAACTCACAGCAATGTCGTACACTATACAGGCACACTGATGTATCTGTTTTCCAAAGGGGGCCCCCCCTCCCACTCTCCCTCTCTCTGTCTGTCTTGTTATGAGGGATCTATACAGTGTAAAAAAACATCACTAACATTGTGTATTAGAAACCTTGGCTGCAACGACTCAAAACTACAGCAACAATAAGTTGCTTTTGATGTATAAAAACTGCCATTTTATTGGTTTCCTGACATAAACAGCTGTTTAGCAGTCCTCTGGTTGACTTGCAGTATGTGAAATAGTGCATTAATGAATGCAGAGCAACCCACTGGAATCATCAGTTAGTATATAAAATTACATAGGCTTTACACTGGCAGTAGTAAGAAACAGTATTTTAGCACCATACTTGATCATAATTTTGCCTGCATTCTTACCATATTCTTTTTAATAAGGTTAGGAGTCTTCTGTTAATTATAACTTGATGTTCTGTACTCCTGCTTTATGTCTAGATGTTGTTATGGCAGCATCCCACATTGTCATCTTGACAAAATAATATAATTTTTTCCACTATATGGCATTTATTACTATAACAGACATTAGACACAGACATCTAAGTACAGATGACATCCACCAAATTAACAGGAGTATAAAACCTTTTGTTGCTGATAAAAAATCTGCCTCTGTACAATTTGACTCTCGAGAGGATGCTAATGACTTATGACTTGAAGAAACTGGGTTGCTTTTTTTTTCCCTCTCCCTGAGATGAAACCTTCTGTGCTAATGATGTTAGCTGGTATGAGCACAATGCTGATGTGGGAGTCTGTCATGAGGATGCATACAACAGCCCTTGCCCCTGGCCTCCTAGTCAAGAGGGATCTAAACATTCAGAAGTGACACCGTGGGCTGTCTCATGTCAAACCAGAGACCCTTGCTATCACTGGGGGGTGGCATGGCCGTGAATTGAGGCGGAAGGCTACACCACACTCCTTTGTTTCTGGTGGTGTCACTCACACACCAGAGAGAGGACACACTCCTTGCATCAATCAGAGCCCCAGATACATGCCCAGTGTAGTATTCACAGATTTCCACATAGATACAATTACTAACAGCAACACGAGGATGAGAGCTGCTAATCAAATTCAGTGCATCCGAATTTACCCCTAGAAGTTCCCCTAACAGCTGGATGTGTGGATCAACATACACGCAGTCTTTGGACAGGTTGCTTTGGAAGTCTGATGAAGCAAAGTGTGAGTCAACTGTAGTGCAGACTACTGTACATATCTGAACTTAAGTCTCCCCTTGTCTAACCACATAACAACAGCATAACTGAGTACAGTTAGTATAATTGGCTTTTGATATATATTAATGCAACTAATCATAAAGGGCAGCCGGCTCTAACGGGCATGACATCCCCCCACTGCTTTTGGCTTCCACAGACTTAGGCAAGGGAACACTCCCCAGAGCGGAGTCCCTCTCTTAGACAGTGGGAAGAAAATTAAACTGCCAAATTTGTTTTCATTGGTTCCAGGGACAATCTCAGGGGACTTCAAGGCTTTTAATTGAGCTCACTGAGCAGAAATTTGTGGGGCTGCTTACCAACTACAATGGTGTCTCCCTTTTACTTATCTTTGGTCTCAGTGAAATATCAGGCAGATTGGGAATAATTGCTAAGTAAAGTGAAGTTAATATGAGTGTACATTATGTGTTTTGTAATTTAAGGCTCTTTTAAGTTTCTTTTCTACTTCCAGCTCAAGGAAATTGGCTAGATAATGATTGATAATTGAAATCCAAACTCACTTTGTTTAGTGTTTTGTTGGCTTTTCAGGGCTTGTGTGTAGGAGGACAATGATTCTCTAATAAACAGGAGTTCATTTAGTCATGGATAAAGGTAAATAAAGCCCACAGCTCACAGGAAAGATAATTTGTCTCAGTGAGAAAAAAAGAGCAACATCTCATAAAACTCAATTTAGTATAATTGTATCACTCAGTATTGTATAATAACAAAAATGAGAAGCCGCCTTCTCATTTTCCACACTTTTCTCTCTCCTACACTTTTTGTCCTTTTAAATTTTTCCAGTGTGTCAAAACAGGCAAAGGCTACATAGAAACGGCAGCCCTGTGTAAATATTTATGATGTAACATCTCCATGTGAATAGACTTTTCTCCCAATCCATCCATCATTACGGGCATATCGTGAAAGCCCACCTCCCGGTGGTGGCTCAGGGCCTTAGGAAGCTCAGACAGGAGCGGCGTGTCCCCCTCTCATTCAAAGTATTTGTTTTTCTTTTGACTGGGGGCAGCCCAGCTGTGAGGGCATTTCATGTGTCAGCCCCTCAGTTTTCATTCAGGGCTGACTTCAAAGCCTATTTTGGCCCATTGTTTCTGTGACGTGACTGCTGGACCTGAAAATGCCCAAACAGAAAAATGTGATGTAGGTCAAATTACAGCAGTTGTGCCTCTGAAAAAGTTGAATTCTTATGGTAAAAACATAAACCCGTGGTTACCGCCTAACCCCAGCTTTTGTGCTTGTCCACATATCTCTTTATTTGTTCCTAGCAGAGCTGAATGGACATTGGGAAATGTAGAATAACAAGGCTGTAGTTCAGAATGGCTGGCAGAAAATCAATGTTTTAAGTCTGATCCTTTCTTTGCTGCTTCTTTTCTAATTTATAACACTCCACTCACTAGCAAAATGTCAAATATGTAACTTACATGCTGAAAATGTATTATAAATTACAATTAGGTTGCAGACTGTATTGATGTCCTGTATTTTGAGATTATTTGTTCCTCTAAGTTTGAATAAGACTTAAAGACAGATACAGAGTATCTGTTTGGGCCTGTGTATGCACAGCTTTTTGACTTGTGCAATTGTTTGAAATGTAAAACATTTTCATTTGGTACAAACAAAGTGGGATAAAGGAGCTGCTATATTTTTTCAAGCTTGGCAGTCCTTAAGAATGTGAAGGTGCCGTAGATTTATGAGGTTGTGTGTTTGCAAAAGTAGGTAAGTCTACTGCCTTACATAAGTGGATTACAAGGTTTTAGGCTTTTCTCCTTGCACAACTTACCAGCAGAAAATAGGTGTTACAGACATTAGCAAAATATTGGCACCCAGACTCTCATAATATTATCATTAGCCACTGAGGATTGCTGAAATGTGATTAAAACATCACCATTTTGACAGACTGAGCCTGAAAAGGTAATATGGATTATTACAATGGTTGTAGAGCTCAATACTGCCATCCAAGTTTATCCATTTATCTGCAATGATGAGACTCCTTTGTGTTGTATAGCATTGTAACATCTCTCTAAATAACAAAAGATATCTCTCCCATACACAATTGTCATGCTGTTAATATTCAGTCCATGCAACAGTGCACATGGGAATTGAGTGCTGAGACAAAACTTGACTCAGAACGGGGAAAAAGTCCATAGAACATTATAAGCACCATGAATCGATGTTCAAGCCTTTAGTACTGGGCACTTTTTTCTTGGCTTAGGTATCTGATTACCTTCAAACAAAAATATTACTCCTGTATTGTTCAATTACAACTGGTTGAGTGCTGAATGATGCAATTCACTATCTAAGAGCTTTTTTTCTTTCTTTGTGTATACACTTTGTGTGTGTTTCATTTAGTTGGCCTTGGATACACGTTGAATAAATGCCATTTTTCTGTCGTTTCAAGTGCCTCTTTTCTCTCTGTGGATCCATTCAAGCTTTCAATACCTTTTCTCCCCCTCTCTTCTCCTGTCTCTTTTTTCCACAAGCAGGAGGGTTTTACTTTACTCCTTTGTCATCCTAATTGATTGCATTAACCTTTTGAGTATTGAATTTCCTGTGCATCACGCCGAGCACAATGTGGAATATTATCATAATCCTTCCAAGTAATGGACACAGGGCAATCAACAATGCTTTAGGAAAAGTACATCTTTGAAAGATGAAGCATCATATTATTTTCAGTCCAAAGACCTGGATAGGGTAAGACTGTTGAGCTTTAAGAAACTTTGCCAATAAGTGCAGTTTTTTTCCCCCATTTATTAAAGATGCCAAGAATG